>AP025049.1:18763564-18900401 GCA_036186865.1 Eustoma russellianum
CCCGTTTTTCAAAAATTCACAAATAATTGTACACAACTCCAAAAATTATGAAACTTTCCATAATTGAACTTCAATGAGTTAACAAGACTTTGTCCAAAAATCAGACAAAAATAATATTGTTTGACCCTTCAAACAAATAAAAAGATTCAGATGGTCAATCTAGACAGAATTGGACAGAATGTTGCTGATTTTGCAAATAGTGTTTCTCTTTGAATACTTAACCAAAAAGGTTGATATTTATATCAAAACACTCCTTAGGATGTGTAGATGAAGTTTCTAAAAGGCCATGACCTTAAACAATTTTTGAAAAATACAGAATTTAAGTTTTCTCAAAACTTGTCAGATTGCAGCCAGATTGGAGCAGTTATCTTGCAAAGACTGAAAGACTAACTTTCCCTTGCTCAAATCGAGTGATTCTTGTTGCAAATGAAAGCTAACAGTCTGAAGTATAACTCCACCAAAAATCACGAATTTGGAAAATGTTTAGCTATTTTTTCAAATCGTGTGAATTTGGGTGAAAACTGCAGTCAAAAACGGGCAGAAAACAGAAATAAAGAAACAAGAGAAGAACATCGAGGATTTATCCTGGTTCGGTCAATGTGACCTACTCCAGTCCCAAGGAACACCTTTCCTTGGATTTCACTATGAAATGAGAACCTTACAACAAGAGCCAAGCTTGATCCTTGAGTTATACACCAACCCTATTCAGGACTTGGATAATCACCTTCTAAGCAACACTTAGTTGCAAATCCTCTAACACCTATTGATGTAGCCTTATAAAGATGGCTAATCAATCTTACAAATGAAGCTCAAAAGGCTTGTAGCACAACAAAAATATCAAGAACACCTTTGCTACAACAAAATACAACAACAAGAACAAGAAGATGAATATGAAAGCTATAGAATGCTTGTGAGCTTCAAGTGTGTTTCATCTTCTTCACCAATGCCTCTATTTATAGTGTGATTTGAGCCTTGAAGATAAGAATGTCAATGTGTCATCATCTTCATCATCAACTCCAAATGTCTTCTCATCGTTGGTTGGCTTTGTACACTTGGCAAAATAAAACAACATGATTGGTCCACCTTGGATGCCACTTTGGCCGAAATGATAAGCTTCAAAAATGACTTGGAATTTGTTTGATTTATCCTTAGCAAAATGGAGATAATTCCCTCAACTTCTTGGCACAAGAATAGGCATGTGACCAATTACCAATTCAAAGTCAAAATTCAGCTCCATTTCGTATGTAGTAGCCGTTGCTACATTTTTCATTTTCCAAAAATAATTTTGTTTTTTTAATTAAAATAAGGAAGGATATTATCACCAAATTATCTCCAACTTCAAGCACCATAATAGGACATGTGAAGTCTTCATTTGACTTCAAAAAGCTGCTGAAAATACACCAAGAAAAGCCATATCCGTTGAGCACTTTTTGAAATTTCCAAGTTGGCATTTTTGCCAACTAGCTCCTTTTTTGTTGGTCCATTTGTCTCCAACTCATAAAATGAACTCCACATCATATCCACCTTATCAATCACGTTTTTCAACATATATATAAGTGTAGCAACTCAGATTTTTGAAGAAGAAATAAATAAATAACAATTGACAAGATTATGCCAATGTGTAACACCGAAATTCCCCAATATTTCTTCTTATATGTCAAGAACATTTCCACACCTTTGACACCTTTAATATCTCTGAATACTGATGATAAATATTCTCTTATAATATATATAAGAGGGTCTTCAAGAAAAAATAGAATGTGACATCTCAAATCGTCACATATCCAGCTATAGTCAATAATATCATCGGTTGAGATAATAAGATATAAGATCACCATATAATCTTCAAACTAACAATAACACAGCTCCAGAATGAAGATAATAATATGCTCAAGAGATTCCTTGAGTGAAAATACCAAAAATACCCTTGGGGGTAAAATGACCAAAATACCCCTGGTGTGAGAAAACTCCAGAAATGATCCCGATGGTCAGAAATAATCATGATACCAACTTAGTCATGATAAATAGTATAAGAATGTGCTCTTGAAATATTTCCACCATATCATGTTCCTACAAAACTCAAAATACCAATTTTGCCCTTTTTGGTAAGTTGTAGAAACTTCCAAGGCATGTTAGTCACAAGACAATAATAATCACCAAAAACACATAATAAGCACATAATGAACATGTATAAATCATGTACAAATAAAAACAACCATTTTATCACATTTTAGAAAATTATTTCTAAAAACCCTAGACATCGATCGATGTGCAACAACCTGAGAGATAGATGTCAACTTTTTCAACTTTTAATCACATATAACACCATGTATGACATTTTTAAGTATTAACCACTTAAAATCATGACTTTGAAAATTATCCAAACATTTTTGGATGATTTTCAAAATAACCTAACATGATTTTAATGTCACAACTTATAATTAAAAATTTAACCAAATGTTTTCAACTTTTAAATAGTATGTTGCTCCCCCTCAACTCATACTCTCCCCCTTAACCTATACTCAACTCATAACCAATTGGAACTTATCATTTCAAACCAAATGATTACTTACCAACTAAAATCCAAAATCATGTGCTTATTCTATCTCCCCCTTTATTTTGCAAATCATGCAAAAGATAGAACTATACAATGGTATCGTAAGTCATCATACCTAACTTGGCACGCAAGTTTTCAAACGTGGCTTGATTAAGGGGTTTGGTAAAGATATCAGCGATTTGGTTATCAGTTCTTATATGGTTTATCACTATGTCCTCATTTTGAACATGATCGCGAAGAAAGTGGTATCGCACCTCAATGTGTTTGGCCTTAGAATGAAGCACCGGATTCCGGGAAAGATTGATTGCACTTGTGCTATCGCAGAAAATTGGAATCTTTTTCATTTTAATGCCAAAATCACTAAGTTGCTGTTTAAGCCAAAGTATTTGGGTAGTACATAAACTCAAAGCAATATACTCGACTTCAGTGGTAGAAAGAGCTACACTAGCTTGCTTTTTAGAAAACCAAGAGATCAAATTGGTTCCTATGAATTGACATGTGCTGCTAGTGGATTTTCTATCTAACTTGCAACCACCATAATCAGCATCACTATATGCGTGTAATTCCAACTTAGTGTTTCTATCATACCATAGTCCTAAGTGAGGTGTATGCTTAAGATATCTAAAGATCTTTTTCACTGCATTGTAATGTGATACATTGGGACAAGATTGAAACCTAGCACACATACACACACTAAACATAATATCAGGTCTTGATGCAGTTAAGTATAATAGTGATCCAATCATAGACCTATAGAGAGTGTCATCAAAAGGTTTACCATTTTCATCCTTATCAAGTTTAGTACTAACACTCATGGGGGTAGTTGTAGGTTTCAATTCTTCAAAACCAAACTTCTTAATCATATCATTGACATACTTAAGTTGGCTAATGTGAATTCCTTGAGGGGTTTGTTTGATTTGAAGTCCTAAGAAATAATTCAACTCCCTTACCATTGACATTTTAAACTCTGACTTCATACATTCTTCGAAGTCTTTTACTAAGGTAGGGTTAGTTGAACCAAAGATAATATCGTCTACATATATTTGAACTATTAACAAATCATTGCCTTTTCTTTTTAGGAATAATGTGTTGTCTATAGTTCCCCTCTGATAATTATTTGCAATAAGAAAGTTTGCAAATCTATCATACCAAGCTCTTGGAGCTTGTTTCAAACCATATAAAGCTTTCTTAAGTTTGTACACATGGTTAGGATTCTTTGGATCTTCGAATCCAGGGGGTTGTTTGACAAACACCTCTTCTTGGATGTATCCATTCAAGAATGCACTCTTGACATCCATTTGGAAGAGCTTAATATTGCTTAGACTTGCAATTGCAAGTAACAATCTAATTGCTTCTAGTTGTGCAACTGGTGCAAAGGTTTCTTCATAATCTATACCTTCTTGTTGATTATATCCTTGTGCGACTAGTCTAGCTTTATTTCTTGTAATGTTTCCTTGTTCGTCCATCTTATTCCTAAACACCCATTTCGTTCCTATTATTGACTTGTTTTCGGGTTTAGGTACTAAGTCCCACACGTTGTTCCTTGTGAATTGATTTAATTCCTCATGCATAGCATCTATCCAAAAGATATCACCTAAGGCTTCCTTTACGTTCTTAGGTTCTAATTGTGAGATTAAGCTATGTCCTTCAAGTTGACTTATATTTCTACGTGTTCTAACCCCAACACTTGGATCCCCAATGATTAATTCTCTAGGATGCCACCAATTCCTAGATTGACTAGGTTCACCCACATCTTGTTCAAATGTTTCATTAGTATGAACATTATCATATGTAATTGGATCATTAGTTACATTATCTTCCAATTGCAAAGTTTCTTCATTTATATCATCTAAGGGTTCATGCATGTCTTGTTCAGGGGGAGTTGGTTCTAGATGATCAAGTACAGGCTCAAGTAATACATCATCATCAAACATATTTTCAACATTTGTTTCTTGTTTATGTTGATGTTTATTACTAACTTCAAAGCATGCATTTTCATTGAATTTCACATGTATGGATTCAATTATTTTTCTAGATGCAGGATTATAACACCTATATGCTCTTGAGTTAGTTGAATACCCAACAAATATGCATTCAATAGACGTTTGTTCAAATTTATCTAGATTATCCTTAGTGTTTAGCACAAAACATTTACATCCAAATACTTTAAGATAATCTATTTTAGGTTGTCTATTGTTTAGCAATTCATAAGGCGTTTTATTTAATTTCTTTCTAATAGTGAGCCTATTTATAATATAGCATGCACAACTAACAGCTTCAGCCCATAAATATTTAGGTAATTTATTTTCACACAGCATTGTCCTAGCAACTTCTTGAATCGTTCTATTTTTACGTTCAACAACTCCATTGAGTTGTGGTGTTCTAGGTGGTGAGAATTCATATTTTATTCCATGTAGTTCACAAAAGTTGATTACGTCTTTATTTTTAAATTCTCCACCTCTATCACTTCTAATTCTTTTGACATTTTCTTCGTAAATGTTTTCAAGGTGCTTGATAAGGGTTTCGATTGCTAATGGAGCATCGTCTTTGTGTGTTAAGAACAATGTCCATGTGTAGCGTGAGTAATCATCTACTATGACACACACATAGTAGTGTCCACCTAGACTTCTTGTCCTATTTGGACCAAATAAGTCTAAGTGAAGCAATTCTAGTACATGACTAGTACTCACTTCATGTTTCGGTTTTAAGGTTTCTTTAATGTGTTTTCCCTTAATACATATTTCACACATTTGAAAATTATCTAAGTCTAACTTAGGCATACCTCTAATTAAATTCTTTTTAGATAATTTCCTAATGGTTGAAATTCCTATATGGCCTAATCTTCTATGCCATAAATTCACATCTAAGTCATGTGATATTAGACACTTAACCTTAGCATCTAACATGTTATCTAAGATAAGAGTATAAATATTACTATCGCTATTTCCTTTTAATACTATTTCTCCCTTTTTATTTATTATATCACAAGAATTGAGAAGAAAGGAGACATTATAACCACAATATATAAGTTGAGAAATACTAAGCAAATTATAGGATAGATTGCTTACTAATAACACATTTCGTATTTGAAATGTGTTAGGGTCCCCGATTGTTCCTCTTCCAACAACTTTTCCTTTGTTGTTGTCACCGAATGTCACCTTTCCACCATCAATATGTTCAAGTTCCGTGAATAGTTTGGGGTTGCCTGTCATATGCCTCGAACATCCACTATCTAAAAACCATTTGGTTTTTAGATTCTTTGACTTTGCCTCCTTCTTGCATTCCTTGCGTTTTTCCTACAATGGAGACAAAGTTTTAGGTACCCTTTATTTGGGTCCTTGAATGTTAGGGGCATTATTGTTGTTTAGATAACCCTTAGGTATCCAAACTTGAATATACCTTCTAGGCACATTTTTAGCATTGTTACAATTTTGAAAATAAGAAGAATTAGCATATATATGATTATTCCACCTAAGTGAAGATGCATTGTTATACATGTTGTGCCATGGTTGATAATCATTATAGGATGGCCGAATTTTATAATGTGCATAAGGCATGCGATTTTGTTTCTTGAATGGCGCAGTATAAGTGTATTCATAGGCATTTCTATAAGACTTATAAGAGTGTTGCCTATACTTAGGTTCATAATAAGTTGGATGCTTTTTATTATGTCTAGTTGCATTTGTATACATATAGGCATAGTTTCTAGGTTGTCTAGATGCAAAGTTTGTCCTAGATGTATGTTTATGCGTGTGTGCTTTTATGGGTGTATGTTGCATTTTTGCCTTGATATTAGTAGAAGAAGGTGTAGAAAAAGATGTAGCAGACAAAGTTGATTTTATTGTATTATATGGCAACTTTGTACTAGATGAAACAAACTTAGTCTTTTTATTCACTTTTTCATTTAAGCCGGTTTTATCATTTCCATACTTTTGTGAAGAGATGAGTGTGTCTAACATGTTTGCACCAGATTTAAATTGTTCTATCATTTTTTCTAAGGTAAATTTAGAAGACTTAAGTTGCCCTATTTCATTTTCACAACTTTCTAACTTGGATTTTAACATTTTATTTTCCATTTGTAACTTTTGTTCATCTTTCCTATATGATTCAATTTTATTCTCTAAAGAATCAAGAGTATTAGAAGACTCTTGTTTAAGAGATTCTAGTTGATCAGAAAATTCCAAGTTGGACGTCTTCAACTTGTCATTTTCTTCAACTAGTTTCTTCTTTTCTTTAGAGAGCCTCTTACAGTGAGCATGCATTCTTAGGAATTCTTCATACATTTCATCAAATGTCATGTCACTATCAGAATCACTATCAGAAGAAGAACATACCTCGTTGGATACGAAGCAGACTTGAGCTTCCTCAGTTTCGGATTCTGAGTCGGATGAGTCGCTTCATGTGCTCACCTTCATTGCTCGTTTCCCTTTTCTTGCCTTAGACTCCTTTGTCTTTGTCGTTTGAGCCTCCTTGTCCTTGGCTTGTTTATTATTATTTTTCTTCGTGGGACAGTCGTATGAAATATGTCCTTTTTGACCGCATTCATAACACATTAATTCTTTATTATACCATTTGTTTGTGTTATTCTTCCTAGGTTGAGAAGAAGAAGAAGAAGAATTACGTTGTCTATTCCTATTTGGACGTTTGAAAAACTTTCTAATTTTTCTAGCGATCAATATCAAGTCATCGTCTAATTCAGTATCACTATTACTATCATCGTTACTAGCATGTGTTTCGGTTGTTTTGAAAGCTATTGACTTACCGGATGACTTAGACGATTCAGACTTTCGTTGGTTCAGTTTTACCTCATAGACTTTAAGAGACCCGATCAATTCATCGATTTTAGTGATTGACTTTGTCTCCTCGATTGCAGCCACCTTTGGATCCCATTCAGCAGGGAGACTTCGTAGCACCTTTTGAACCTTTTCACTATTCGAAAATGACTTCCCTAAAGCTTCAAGGGCATTGAAAATATTAGTAATCCTCAAATCCATAGATGTTATGGATTCGTTTGGCATCATTTTGAAAGTCTCTAATTCAGTCATAAGCATGTTTATTTTTGACTCTTTAACACCACTAGTACCTTCGTGCTTTAGTACAAGTGATTTCCACATGTCGTGTGCGCTTGTGCAATTAGACACATATCCTGCTTCAGAAGTTGTAAGTCCATTCAAAAGTAATTGCATAGCTTTAGCATTCATGGACATTTTCTTTTTATCATCCGATGACCATTCACTTTTATATTTTTCAACCTCTTGAGTTACTCCACTAACTTGTATAACTTTCATTGGAATGTACGGCCCATCTTCAACTATAGACCATAAATCGATGTCTATAGCCATTAAGAATAGCCTCATTCTTAGTTTCCAATGAACAAAATTATTGCCATCAAAAAGAAGAGGGCGTTGTGTGGACATACCTTCCAACTCACCTTTGTGAGAAACAATAGTCATAGTAGTACCTTTGATTTGAGACAAGCAGTATATTATGAATTGTTGTTTCTTGGCCTTGTGTTGTTCGTACGGTGTTGAATCTTGCTTCTTTTCAGTGGTGTTGGTCTGGCTCTGATACCAAATGTTAGACCGTGCACCTGCAATAAACACCACTAGAGGGGGGGGGGTGAATAGTGGTTAGCGGAAATTACACTACAACCCTTTGTTAAAATCCCCTTTGAAAACAGAATCTGAGATCACCTCAGATTCAGAACCCGTTTTTCAAAAATTCACAAATAATTGTACACAACTCCAAAAATTATGAAACTTTCCATAATTGAACTTCAATGAGTTAACAAGACTTTGTCCAAAAATCAGACAAAAATAATATTGTTTGACCCTTCAAACAAATAAAAAGATTCAGATGGTCAATCTAGACAGAATTGGACAGAATGTTGCTGATTTTGCAAATAGTGTTTCTCTTTGAATACTTAACCAAAAAGGTTGATATTTATATCAAAACACTCCTTAAGATGTGTAGATGAAGTTTCCAAAAGGCCATGACCTTAAACAATTTTTGAAAAATACAGAATTTAAGTTTTCTCAAAACTTGTCAGATTGCAGCCAGATTGGAGCAGTTATCTTGCAAAGACTGAAAGACTAACTTTCCCTTGCTCAAATCGAGTGATTCTTGTTGCAAATGAAAGCTAACAGTCTGAAGTATAACTTCACCAAAAGTCACGAATTTGGAAAATGTTTAGCTATTTTTTCAAATTGTGTGAATTTGGGTGAAAACTGCAGTCAAAAACGGGCAGAAAACAGAAATAAAGAAACAAGAGAAGAACATCGAGGATTTATCCTGGTTCGGTCAATGTGACCTACTCCAGTCCCAAGGAACACCTTTCCTTGGATTTCACTATGAAATGAGCACCTTACAACAAGAGCCAAGCTTGATCCTTGGGTTATACACCAACCCTATTCAGGACTTGGATAATCACCTTCTAAGCAACACTTAGTTGCAAATCCTCTAACACCTATTGATGTAGCCTTATAAAGATGGCTAATAAATCTTACAAATGAAGCTCAAGAGGCTTGTAGCACAACAAAAATATCAAGAACACTTTTTCTACAACAAAATACAACAACAAGAACAAGAAGATGAATATGAAAGCTATAGAATGCTTGTGAGCTTCAAGTGTGTTTCATCTTCTTCACCAATGCCTCTATTTATAGTGTGATTTGAGCCTTGAAGATAAGAATGTCAATGTGTCATCATCTTCATCATCAACTCCAAATGTCTTCTCATCGTTGGTTGGCTTTGTACACTTAGCAAAATAAAACAACATGATTGGTCCACCTTGGATGCCACTTTGGCCGAAATGATAAGCTTCAAAAATGACTTGGAATTTGTTTGATTTATCCTTAGCAAAATGGAGATAATTCCCTCAACTTCTTGGCACAAGAATAGGCATGTGACCAATTACCAATTCAAAGTCAAAATTCAGCTCCATTTCGTATGTAGTAGCCGTTGCTACATTTTTCATTTTCCAAAAATAATTTTGTTTTTTTAATTAAAATAAGGAAGGATATTATCACCAAATTATCTCCAACTTCAAGCACCATAATAGGACATGTGAAGTCTTCATTTGACTTCAAAAATCTGCTGAAAATACACCAAGAAAAGCCATAGCCGTTGAGCACTTTTTGAAATTTCTAAGTTGGCATTTTTGCCAACTAGCTCCTTTTTTATTGGTCCACTTGTCTCCAACTCATAAAATGAACTCCACATCATATCCACCTTATCAATCACGTTTTTCCACATATATATAAGTGTAGCAACTCAGATTTTTGAAGAAGAAATAAATAAATAACAATTGACAAGATTATGCCAATGTGTAACACCGAAATTCCCCAATATTTCTTCTTATATGTCAAGAACATTTCCACACCTTTGACACCTTTAATATCTCTGAATAATGATGATAAATATTCTCTTGTAACATATATAAGAGGGTCTTCAAGAAAAAATAGAATGTGACATCTCAAATCGTCACATATCCAGCTATAGTCAATAATATCATCGGTTGAGATAATAAGATATAAGATCACCATATAATCTTCAAACTAACAATAACATAGCTCCAGAATGAAGATAATAATATGCTCAAGTGATTCCTTGAGTGAAAATACCAAAAATACCCTTGGGGGTAAAATGACCAAAATACCCCTGGTGTGAGAAAACTCCAGAAATGATCCCGATGGTCAAAAATAATCATGATACCAACTTAGTCATGATAAATAGTATAAGAATGTGCTCTTGAAATATTTCCACCATATCATGTTCCTACAAAACTCAAAATACCAATTTTGCCCTTTTTGGTAAGTTGTAGAAACTTCCAAGGCATGTTAGTCACAGGATAATAATAATAATCACCAAAAGCACATAATAAGCACATAATGAACATGTATAAATCATGTACAAATGAAAACAACCATTTTATCACATTTTAGAAAATTATTTCTAAAAACCCTAGACATCGATCGGTGTGCAACAACCTGAGAGACCGATGTCAACTTTTTCAACTTTTAATCACATATAACACCATGTATGACATTTTTAAGTATTAACCACTTAAAATCATGACTTTGAAAATTATCCAAACATATTTCTCAACATTACACACCAACTCCAACCCTTTACAAACCTTGTAAGTGATTACAACGATCACGAACACCACCACCTAGCGGATGCAAGATTGATCACCTTGATCAATCTTTTACAACAATATAGAGTGTATGGTGGTATAGATAAAGCCTATTCAAAATGTATGAATATGAATACAATAGGCTTTAAGAGAGAAGAAAGAAAGGAAGGTAGAATAAGAAAGTCTAGAAAACGTTTTTCACTTTTGCACTTGTGAGACTTGTGTTCTATTTTGCACTACTTCTTCTTCATTTTATCAAGCCTTGGCCGCCCCCTATGTCTTGATCTTCCCCTTGAAAATTATCTTTTAAGTCATTGGAAGAATATCTTACATCATTGTGACATTCACTTGCTTACTTGGCAACTCCTCATTGGATGATCATTATAGCCTTGCTTACTTGGCACTCATTGATTGGATGAAAGTTGTCATCATTTGATGACTAGATAAATCTGAAAATAACACTTAAATACATGTGCCAATTAGTCATAAAAATATTGTCACAAGTCACATAATAAATTCCATAAAATTTGCAAGACAATTCATTAACATTTTCATCCTTAAAATCGGCAAACATTATTCCACATGCTGAAATTTTCAGCATGTGTGATATTCACACAATATTCAAAACATTGCCATGTATGTATAGATTAATTCCTTGAAAATTTAAGAATCAAATATGTTGAATTTTAAGACAAAAATTCGGCCATATACATTCCAACACATGCTGAAATTTTCAGCAAGTGTGATTTAAAAATATCATCATATTAATTTCCATAACATTTTTAAAACATCGCCATTTTATCTTCCAATCAATCCATATAATTCAAAGAAGTAAATATGGCACAATTAAGCTCAAAAATTCGGCCAACTCAATGCACACATGCTAAAATTTTCAGCATGCGTTACAAACGTGACATAGTTTGAAATGTTACCTTGTGTAGCTCCTTTCTTTATGTCACCAACCTTGTATACTTCATTATTGGCCAATCAAGATGCCAACAAAGCTCCACATATGCTCCAACAAGGCTGAAGTGGCGTGTGATGATAGTTGCACATGTGCTAAATTTTATTTTTGCAAACTTTGTAAAATAGTGTACAATAATTATACACATATGATATATTCCAATCAGCCCTTAATTGATTTTTCTAAAACACTTTAGAATGTATAGAGTATGTAAAAAGTGTCTAGATACATGTTATATGACATGCCAAAAATGTTCCATGTGTCGTGTTCGTAGAAAACCGAATTTTCGACGTTTGTCGATTACCTGATTTTTCTCCTATTAAATTCCAACTTTTTGCACATGTTATATATATTATGTTACACACAATATAAATAAATTAAAATTTAATATTCAGCTCTCATGGCTGATTAAAGTGGCGCCTAACATGTGCTAAAATGTTAAATTTGAAATCTCCACAATTTAGCCTTAATTGGGTGTGATTTGTGTGTGCCAACATGGAATGATTTTATGGCTGAAAATACCATGTAAGACACAAAATTTGTTTCCATTTTTGAAGTGTAGGGGCTGGCCATCTATATATGGCAAGTACGTGACACGTTGGCAAAGTTTTGGTATTCACCCGATACGACAACTTTTGGTTTAGAACCTTGTAATGTGTCGTAATAATTTTGTCATCACCATGACTTATATCATATGATATAAGACCTGAATACTCATAAATATGAGATAAATATAGTGGTGTGATGTTAACGTCCGTTCGTAAAATATATAACGTATCGGTAGTACGTTGGAATATATGTGTATTGTGCATTTTAGAAAATCTGAATATATATATATATATATATATATATATATATATATATATACATATATGTGTTAAAAGGCGTGTATATAAAGGAGAGGAGAAGACTTTCCATTCTTCAATTTGTTGCCTTTGTGTCTTCTCCAAATATATCACCATTTAATGAACTACTTAGCTCATTTAACTAAGTACTTCACTTAGTGAACTAGTTTAGTTCATTAATGGTGGCACCTGAAAATAGTTCAAACACAACAAATGTTTGCCATTTGATGTAAGCTTTAAAGCTTCATGGCTCGTTAGTACGGCAACATTATATATGAATAATATAAGGCAGGTTTTATGCAAAAACGTGTCAAGTCATAAACCGTGTCATGCATTTCTTTAGTACACGTTATTTAAATCATGTTATTTAAATCACGTTATTTAAATCGTGTACATATCGCCGCAACTGAGATATGTGAAACACTTTATGTACCTAGGATAATGTAGGAGGTAGGGCCAACCGATATGCAACAGCTCCAACTTTCTCAAGTATCTCATAAGGGCCAATAAATCTAGGACTCAGTTTTCCCTTAATCCCAAATCTAATCACACCCTTGGCCGGTGAAACTCTCAGATATACTTTCTCACCTACTTCAAACTCAATCGGTTGTCTCTTTGTGTCCGCCCAGCTTTTGCTACGATCTTGAGCAGCCTTCAATCTATCACGTATCACCTTGATCTTTTCCAGAGTTTGCTCCACCAGTTCCGGATCCATCATAGCTCTCTCACCAACTTCATCCCAATACAATCAAGATTGACACTTTCTTCCATACAATGCTTCGAACGGTGCCATACCAATAGAACTGCGATAGCTGTTATTATACGAGAACTCAATGAACTTCACTAATTTGTCCCAGCTACCCTTGAAATCCAAAGTACAAGCGCGTAGCATATCTTCCAACATCTGTATGGCACGTTCTAACTGTCCATCGGTCTACGGATGAAATGATGTACTCATCCGGAGTTCGATACCCATAGCATTTTGATAAGCTCTCTAGAATCACGAAGTAAAACGTGGATCTCTATCGCACACAATGCTGACAGGTGTTCCATGCAGACTGACTATTTGTATTCATATACATACTCACCAGTTTTTCTATAGACGTCTGGATTGGCATGGATAAGAAATGTGCCGATTTAGTGAGACGATCCACGATTATCTAAATCGTATCATAAATGCTGCGAGTCTTAGGAGTCCGGTAACAAAGTCCATCGTAATATGCTCCCGTTTCCACTCCAGAATCTCTAATGGCTGTAACAGTCCTGCCGGCTTTTGATGTTCTGCTTTAACTTGTTGACAAGTATGACATCTCTCCACAAACTCCGCAATCTGACGTTTCATGCATTTCCACCAATAGTTTCTTTTAAGATCCTGATACATCTTGGTGGCTCCCGGATGTATAGATAACCGCGAGCTTCAGTCATGATCTCTCTCTTAATTCCCTCAATGTTTGGCACACACAACCTCTCCTTGAACCAAAGATTGCCATCATTATGCAACTGGAAATCCTACGCCGGTTGTTCTTTAAATTGCTTGACAATGGTCATCAACTCATAATCATTCTTTTACGCGTCTTTAATTCTATCAATCAAAGTAGGAGTGATCATCAATTTAGCCAGGATATTCGCAGTCGAGTCAGCCACATCCAATCCAAACTCGGCTATCTCTCTCTCCAGAGGCGTCTGTCGAGCATGGCTTGACTTTCTACTCAATGCATCGGCCACCTTATTCGCCTTACGCGGATGATAATGGATGGCGAGGTCATAATCCTTCATCAACTCTAAACATCTTCGTTGTCTCATGTTTAACTCCTTCTAGGTGAAAAGATGTTTCAAGCTCTTGTGATCCGTGTAAATTTCGCATCTCTCACCGTATAAATAATGCCTCCATATCTTAAGTGAAAATACAACAGGTGCTAGTTCTAGGTCATGGGTGGGGTAGTTCTGCTCATAGGGTTTCAACTGTCTTGATGCGTATGCAATTACTCGTTCCTTCTGAATTAACACACAACCTAGTCCATTCTTCGAAGCATCACTATATGCCACAAATCCCTCTCCTGAGATTGGTTGTGTTAATACTGGCGCAGATGTCAATTTCTTCTTAAGTTCAGTGAAGCTCTGTTCGCAATCAGAAGTCCAATCATATCGCGTCTTTTTCTGCGTCAATCAAGTCAATGGGACTGCAATCCATGAGAATCCTTCAACAAACTTCCGACAATAACCTGCAAGTCCCAAGAAACTCCTGACCTCAGTCACATTTGTCAGTCTCGGCCATTTTGTAATAGCCTCAATCTTCTTCGGGTCTACTGAGATACCATCCTTAGACACAACATGACCCAAAAATGCAACACTATGGAGCCAAAATTCGCACTTGCTGAATTTAGCATATAGCTGCTTTTTTCTTAATACATTCAGTGTTACCCTTAGATGCTCTGCATGGGTTTCCTCGTCCGGTGAATGTATCAGAATATCGTCAATAAATACCACCACGAACTTATCCAACTGGTCTCGAAATACTGTGTTCATCAGATCCATGAATGCTGCGAGTGCGTTGGTCAATCCGAACGGCATCACTAAGAACTCATAATGTCCATATCTTGTACGAAAAGTAGTCTTAGCGATATCATCCGACTTGATCTTCAACTGATGCTAACCAGAACGGAGATCAATCTTGCTTAACACTTTAGCACCTGTTAATTGATTGAATAAGTTGTCGATTCGGGGCAGTGGATATCTATTTTTGATAGTGATCTTATTCAGCTCTCGACGATGCAGAGTCGCATGCTGCTATCCTTCTTCTTAACGAACAACACTGGAGATCCCCAGGGTGATACACTAGGCCGTATAAATTTCTTATCTATCAATTCTTGCAACTGTGATTTCAATTCCTTCAATTCAGCTGAGGCCATTCTATACGGCGCCTTTGAGATCGGTTCAGCTCCTGGAACGACATTAATCTCAAATTCAATCTCCCTATCCGAAGGCAAGCCTGGCAGGTCATCCGGAAATACATCTATAAACTCCTTGACTACCGGAATACTGTCAATTGATGATGTCTCTGAATCCTTGCCGAGAGCGTACACAAGAAATCCTTCGCCCCTTCTTCAGTGATCGAAACGCTTTTGCTGCTATCAGATAAATATTCTGTGATGTCTTTTTCATCTTGGAGTTCCCCTGATAGATCACTTCTTCTCGCATTGGATCCTTAATCATCACACGCTTACCATGACAGTCAATGTAGGCATGGTGTTTGAACAACCAATCCATGCCTAGAATAATGTCAAAGTCCCCAATCTCTATAGGAACTAGGATAGCTTCGAACTTCTGTCCTCCCATCTCAATCTCGCAATCCTTATATATATGATGTGAAATGATCACCTGATCACCAGCTGCTTGAACGCGATAAGGCGTATCTAGCCATGTCGGACAATTATTAAGGTTCTTAGCAAACCTTTTTGATACAAAGGAGTGACTTGCACCACTATCAAATAATACGTTGGCAGGTATGTTGTTTGCTAATATAACACCTGAGGCAATTCATAATTCAAACATGCAATTCCTAAGCAAACTGATAATATAAATTTTTTTTTTCAAAATGAAATATACCAGTCACAACTTCTGGGGGCATCCAGAACCTCCTCATCTGTCATCACATATACTCTGGCATTGGCCCTTGGGCCATCTCTCTGCTGAGGTGCAGCCCTCTGGGGTCCCTTCCTGGGTTCAGGACAGTCTTTGATCATGTGGCCAATCTTGCCACAGTTAAAGCAAGCTCCAATCTTTAGCAAACATGTTCCAGTATGCTGTTTTTGGCAATTAGGGCATCTCGGAATTGGATTCACTTGTGGTGTACGTTGCTGCTGTGGCTGGCATTGCGGCTGGGGCTGCTGCTGCTGAAAATTCTGCTAACGTGCACGTCCATCATCTCCTCTGGCAGTCTTAGCCCCTTTACCGAACTGACCATCTCCAAACTCTTGGGGCCTCTTGCCCCGGGTATCAGCATCACGTGTGATGATGTCTCTCTCTACCCGATAGCAGGCATCCAAGAATTCACCAAAATCCCTCGGGTTGGCATTCACAATCCAGGTGCGAATGTGTGGGTTCAGTCCTCTCTCAAACTTAATCATTTTCAGTTGTTCATCCCCCATAATCGCTGGAACATACCTTCCCAATGCAGTAAATCGGTTGGCATAGTCTGCCACTGTCATACCAGACGTCTGAGTCAAAGACTCAAACATCCCTATCTTCTGTAAGGTAACTGATGGTGAAATATAGAATTTGCAGAACTCTCTCAGAAATCGCTCTCAAGTAACTGGAGCTGGCAATTGCTGTAAATTAGTAGTCCACCACTGATCGGCCTCACCAGTCAGAAAAGGCTTGATAATCTGGGCTTTTATCTCCTCTGGTACCTGAATCAACTCAAAGTTATTATGTACTTCTTTTAGTCATTTCTTGGCTATGTCAGGGTCAGATCCCACCTCAAAATTAGGGATGCAGGCCTTCTTCAGCTCTCCGTAAAAGAAACGAGTACCCTACTGTGGTGGAAGTGGTGGTGGTGGCGGCGGTGGAGGTACCGCATGATTCTGGTGGCCGTTGTTGCCTACCGCCTGTCCTATCTGTACCAAGGCTTACAGAATGGCCTGCTGAAAATCTTCCTGACCCTGCTGCTGTGGGGTGGAGGCACATGCTCAGTGTAAAGTGGAACCGACCCTGTATGCGGGGGTATCTCTGGTGGTGGAGGAGGAGGTAATTGTACCGGTCTGTCAGCGCGCGGTCTACCTCTAGGTCATGAAGACATCCTATCGAAAGCAATATTATTAGTAATAATTTACATGTGAAATTAATTTGTCTACATGCTTAGTTCAGAATTTGTAAAATTAAAGTTTTTAATTGAGAACTTAATAATTTAAGTAAAATTTCAAATTTTATCTGGCTATCCCTAACCATTCTAAGGATCCTAATCTAAGGGTATCACTCTTGGTCGAAGATCATGACTTAAGTTCTAGGATCATCACTTAATTTTCTAAGTGCTTACTTTACTGTTCTCGCGTAGATCTAGAGCCTTTTCTCTGATACCAACTGTAGTGGCCCGTCCGGAACTAGGGTTTCGGCACGGTGCACCCGCCATACTCTACTACGAGTAGTACAAGGCGTCGATACTATACATGTGCATGTCGACATGAATCGTAATCGATATAGCGGAAGCAACATAAAAATAAGCTCATGACATGCATCATAATAATACAAATCGTACAAACGCGTACAGACCACAAGAACAATGTCTCATGATAGTCTTATTATATCACAATGAAATAAAGCTCAACACAACTGGTACATAGCTTCGGCTTACATCTCAGCTCACGGATACTCTATCTGAGGTTCCTCCTCAATGAACAAGGCGTCAGGGTTCCTGTTCCCTGAAATGTTATGAGGCAAGTATGAGCGATAGCCACCAACTTTTAATTGCTCAGCAAGTAGTCTTTCTAGAGACTTCATGTGGATCATACATGGGGAGACGGGGTAACAAGTAGTAATAAAGTAACAAACATACATAATCACATCTCCGTTTACAAATAATAACATGATATAATAATAAAACAGGACATAAGATTTTACATCATACCTTAGAGATCATATCTTTCTTCCTCATCATATCCCTAGCCTACCTTCCATACTTGAATGCAAATCCATCTAATGCTATGGTCATCACTTATAATCATCAATTCTACATGCATAATCTTCCTTAATCATCATAAGGCATAATGATCGTACAAATATTCCAATCATCACCTAAGGGACATGATCATGACATGATGCATAAAACATGACTTTTCATAAAATGACTTTTCGTAAACATGACTTTTCATAAACATGACCTTTCATAACTTGACGTGATTTTCATAACTTGCGTAAAATGACATATTCATAACTTGCATAACATGACATTTTTATAACATGAAGATATAACATTTCATCATTGGCTATAGCACTTTCATAAGAATAATAACACACGACATACTGATCGATTTTCCATATAGTACATGTACGACATAAAACATCATAAACATATGTACATGTACTAACGGTGACGCGCTATGACGGAGATCCTGTGTCCCAGACCTGGTGTTACACTCGGCCATATACGTAATCATATGCCCCCTGACATCTACCACCCCGGTACCGATGTCATGCCGGCGAACATAACATAGTCATAATTATGAACATAATATAACATATCGTGTGTCGATGAAATCGATCGTCTCACGTTTATTATTCACAAAACATGCTATGCACAAAACAACTTTCCAAACTATATTTTCGTGCAACATGAGACTTGGTCATATAAAGTATTATGGTAGAACTACAACTTATAACATCACTTACTTATTTTCATCCTACATATCATAACTTAAAGAAAATACCAATTTTTTCCCAACTCATGACCATTCAGCCATTTCATATCAAACAGTCCCATTTTCATCTTTTTCCATCCAACACCACCTTCTTAATTTGTATTCTCTATACACAATTAATATTTCAACACTTAGGTAATTAGAACACTTAATTCCTAACTCCTTTAACTTGTCACATACAAATATGTAACTTATACGATACTTTATTCATTATTACACATTGCACATGTAAGTGTCCATAACATGAAACTTAAGTAGTTTTGGTTCTTTAATGGCCTTAAGGCCGAATATATACTCACATATATATGTACACATTTAATAATAATACACTTATATATATATATATATTTTATGAAAACATGTATTTTATTACGTAATCCCCTCACTTGTGGCGGAGGAAAACCATATTACAGCAAAATGTGGCAAAAAGCAATTCATCAGTAAGTGATTATCAGCATCCAGGATATATATGATATGCCGCATTAAACCTTGCCGAGTAAAACCACCCTTGTGGATAAAACCCCAGCAAAGGAAAAAGCGTACATATTTATATACTTGGTATGTTGATATACGCGATTGTATAAAAAGTTACAAGAAATGAACCCTGTACTAGACAAACGGAAAGAGATATCTGTCTGGATGAATATCCAAACATGAAGGATATCCCGCAACCTTCTCGTGCGCCTATCGATGTCAGGAAAATAGAGTGCAACGTCGGTATTTTGGCAATCCGGCCAATGAGCAACAGCGCCGCCAACCAGTATATGTACAATAATCAACCAAAACCATGCAGTGAACGCATATAATACGTTGAGATGAATCGCGATCAATTGTCTCGCCAACACACCATGAAGAGAAGAGTGTAAGTATAACATAAATCCAAACCAATGAAAATGCTGAGAAATCTGGGCATAGATCCAACCTGTGCTGCCGGCACAACCCAAAGTGCCGGCAGAGATACATGTAACAAGCCAACCCCTGCGGCCAACAGGGAATAAAGGACTATCTCATGCCTGAGTCGTCTTTGATAGATGACAGGAAACCTTGACACCCCCGCCATTTCTCACCGCCATCAGCGAGTTGCAGGAATGTGTTATTTGCAGATATACATGGTGCAAGGAAAGCCACGGTGTCAACATGCTGAAAATTCGATAATTAAACCATTGGTGCGATAGAAAAGAAAACGTACCAAGGCTGCCTGCACCTAATGGAGTACAGGCAGTGAAAAATTGACATGGCCAATCCGTATGGAAGACTGTATGTATGTTAGGGATGCGATCACCCGCTAAATGGACCTCACAGTTACCGCAGCAGCCATTGTACATTGTAACAAAAACAGCATTAAGGTATACAATCAATGAAAATATACAACAGCGTATGTAATGAGTACAATGCGTACCGATCCTGCCCGTGACTAGTAGTACACAGGCAGAGTATGTTAAAGAACAGCAACCCATAAGATGGACGCAAATGTTATGCTGTGCGCAAGGCCGCCGATGTAAGATCCAACGCAACTGAAGCCTTGACCAGGGGAGGAAGAGTAGAACTGCTATACACCCCAGTTGTAGGCTGCAGCATCGCATGTTGGGCAATGTAATGGGCCGGCATATTGGTCTCACGATATGTGTGCATTACCTCCAGCCGATGCTGCCTAACTAGATCATGGAGTTGACGAAGGTGATAATTCCCCGCTGGGTGCCGTGGCTTGCCTAGACATGCGAGCATTTGAGCACAATCTGACTCTACAATGAGCGAACGGTAAAATGGAAGAAAATACAGCAGGCTAAAAAGGGTAGCCTGAGTCTCTGCCTGCAAAGGTGTACTGTGAGGGAGCCGAAATGAAAGGGCCTGGATGCAACAACCATTTTGATCACGTAATATTCCCCCACCCGCAGCATAGTGTTGGCCAACTGCTGCATCCACATTTAGTTTGAGACGACCAGAAGGAGGGGTTTGCCATCGGATAACCCGAAGACGTGGAGGACGAATCCGAGGGAGCCAGGAGAGAGAAGGAAATGGACCTACTGCCAATTTGGTCCCCTGGATCTTCAGCATCCATATGTGAATATCAAAGTGAATGGAATTACGTAATGCTGCTGTAGAGAAGAGAGTGGTGTCCCCATATGTTAGCTGAGCATAGTGACGCCAAATGTTGGATAATATAATCGAGGGAATGACTATCCTCAAGATTCCTGAGAGAGAGGTGGAATTGGACCGATACCACCATGCCATTAAATATTGCCGCAGAGACAGTGTTGTCGGCGGCACTCCATGGAGTTCTCCAGCGAAAAAACTCCAGAAATAGCGGATGCGAGAACAGTTAATGAATATGTGGTCCACCGTGGCTGAATGTGATTTGCAAAAAGGACATTGAGTTGGACGCGCCATGGAATAGCGTCCTATATAATCTTCAAATGGCATGGCTGAATGAAATATGCGCCACAAGAACAGTCGAATGGATGGAGAGTGGTGTTTACACCAAATAAATGTAGCCGAAAGTAATGTTGGGCGTGATGCCCGACATATATCGTAGGCCGACTTTAGCAAAAATTCTCCCGAAGGCGTGGCCGTCCATGATAGAAATGTTCCCAAGCCAGTTGAATGGGAAAGACAAATGTGGTGAATGCGACAGATAGATTTCCAAACTGAGGAATCTGTGAGCCTGGGAATATAGTCACTCTGCCGTTCATATTTAAGGTGCATATACCGACTCCATAAAGTATCATGACACTGATATTTCCACCAGATTCGACATTGGTATGCCTGTTGCAACTCACGAAGATTGCGAAGTCCTAATCCACCTTCTGCAACTAGAGTAGTAATAGCTTTCCATGCAACCCAATGATGCCTTTCTCCCCAAAAAAACGCCGACATCTTTCTGTCAAGCATGCGAATAACAGACTTAGGCATGCCACCCGCCGCCAGTATGTGTAGGGGAAGCGCCGCAATGACGGAGCGTAAAAGCACTAGCCTCCCTGCCAAAGATAGAAGACGAGAATGCCAGCCATTTAACCGGTCATCCACATGCTGTAATAGAGATGAAAAGTGCAAAGCCCGAGGAATGCCCTTATGAAGATAAGAGCCAAGATATCGAAAAGGCAAGGATGATGGGCGCATGCCAAGAATTCCTTTGATAGTATGACATTGCCTAGCCGTGATATTAGATGATGGTATGAAATTGCTTTTATTAAAATTTACTTTCTGTCCTGAAGCAGTTTCATAAGTAGTGAGAAATGCATGGAATCGCCGAAGATTTCTCTGTGTACCTCTTAAGAAGATAAGCAAATCATCTGCGTATGCCAAGTGGGAAATGGTCATCGGAACTCTACCCAATCGAAATGATTGTATTCTGCCTGCGGTAACCAGAGCCTTCAGCCCCCTACTAAATCCCTCAGATGATAATATAAACAGCAAAGGTGATAATGGATCTCCCTGTTTAACTCCCCTGAAAGGTCGAAACTATGGCGAAGGTTGCCCATTGATTAAGACTGACATCCTCGTAGCATTGTGATGATTGATAATAATCCGAATGAAAAATCAGAAAAGCCAAACTTGTGCAGGAGTAATTGGAGATATTCCCAACTTACCCGATCAAAAGCCTTCATCATATCTAATTTCAGACATAACTGTGGTCCACCCCTGTCTAACAGATGCACCATTTCACGAGCCAAGAGGACCTGAGTTGAAATATCATTTCCCGCGAGAAAGCCTGTTTGCTCTGGCAAAATTAAATTTGGTAATAGGCGATTCAACCGAGTTGCAATAATACGAGTGCAAACTTTGCTAATAAAATTTGTGAGGCAAATAGGACGAAAATCACCAAACGTCTGCGGGGACTGCGTCTTCGGAATGAGAGTCAGTAACGCACTAGCCATGACAGTCGGCTGGGGAACCCCAATGAAAAATTCTTGCACAGCTTTTAGCACATCCAAATGTATTATTGACCAACACGAATGATAAAAGTGGCCATGGAATCCATCTGGCCCTGCCGCACTTTGCGGATCCAAACTCCAAACCGCCTCTTTGACCTCTGACTCCAAGGGCAATTGTGTAAGCATCATATTATCCTCGTCAGTGAGTAGATGTGGGATATGTGATAATATGTCCGTATGATTGGCTGTCGGTGCTTGGGCAAATAAATCCTTATAATAATCTACCGACGCTAGCATAATATCCTCCGGCTATGTCAACAATGTGCCCTGCCCATTCTGTAGTTGGCGAATACAGAGTTGTGAACGTTTACCTTTAACGAGAGAGTGAAAGTAGCGGGTGTTAGCATCCCCTTCTTGTAACCATTTAACTCGAGCCTTTTGTTTCCAGTATAATAATTCATATTTTGAGGCAAGCAAATACTGAGCCTTAGCCTGATAATAGGCCTCCCGCGCTTCCTCCGTCGAAGTGGTGTCCCAGCGGTGTTCTGCTGCATTAAGATTATCCTCAGCATGCTGCAATGTGCTGAAGATATTTCCAAATATATTCTTGTTACAGTGTTGAATATCTTTCTTTAGAGCAAACAATTTGTTATAGAAGCCCCGCATGCCACCTGTTGTTGGATACGATAGCCATGCATGTCGCACATATGTATGAAAATCAGGATGGTGTAGCCATGCATCCAAAAAGCAGAAGGAGCGACGGATTGGCGGGGTACTGAACTGGCATTGTATCAAAAGCGGAGTGTGGTCCGATGTCGCCCGCGGCAAATGAGTGAGTCGCAGAGTGTCAAACATATCATGCATGAGAGAGTTAATAAATGTCCAGTCTAGCCTCCGGCGGACACGTCCAAGGCCGCGTCCTTCCGCCCAAGTAAAGCGCGTGCCGTGATATGGTGGGGACATAAGCGAACATGATTCGATACAGTCATTGAAGTCCTGCAATGCAGACAGAGAAGGTGTAGATCGACCATGATGATCCTCAATTGTATGGAAAGTATTGAAATCTCCACCGATTAACCACGGCAACTGTAACCCCATGAAGAAATCACATAGAGCGCGCCATAAATATTGACGCTGAGTGGCCGTATGCTTTGCATATACTAAAGAGAGAACAAAATGATGCTGCTGTGAGATTGAAGAAAGAGTTAAGTGGAGCACTTGCTCTTGATCCTATGTGGCAATCAAACGAAACTCATTATCCCGCCAGAAAAACCATATGTGTTCTGATTGTGAAGCATAACAGTGTGAGAAACCTAGACGCAAACAAAATCGCTGTATTTGTGCTGGGGTATGTTTAGGTTCAATTAACGCAAGCAAATGTACACGATATTCCCTAATCAACTGCTGTAAGCGAGGCAAGGATGTGCGCATGCCTCGAATATTCCAAATTAAGATATTCATTGAGTAAGGTTAGAAACACTTCCCTGAATGATCTGAGATGCGCTGCGTGTCAGAATGGTAGACGGTGGTAACGGTGGCAGATCCTTTCACGTGCGGCGTTTCCGACACGGGACAACAGGCACAAACGGTCCCTCCTCCGTTTGATCATTCAATCGAGATATCAATATGTCATCATCGGGTGATGAGTTTAATAGCTGCATGCGACGAGAAACTTCTGCGGGAACCATGAGAGGGGCAGCATCCGGATCCTCGTCCGGCAATTCCGTATCTGACAAATGTCCAAGATCGGTATGGGTGACATCATCTGGCAACTGGTGATCCGGGGCGTCACAATATGTGTCATGGGTCTGTCCTTCATCCACCTCCTGTGGATCAATATTAGCAACCGAATCAATTGTTGGGGCATTCAGCAGTGGCTCCTCCACAGGTGGTATAGTAGACATAGAAACTGGACGTGGAGGTGCCACAGAAAGTGGAGGTGATATTGTAGACATAGAAACTGGACGTGAAGGTTCCGCAGAGGGGGTTACAGCTGGTTTTTTCTTAACTGGAGTCCATCGCTGCTTTGGTGGGCGTGACGGAGGCAGCGGCGGAGGTGGCGGAATGGCTGACGGCGCTGACTGTTTTGGATCACAAGACAAATGATCATGCCCTAAACGATGACAAGCCGTACAGTATTTCGGCAAATCCTCATAGATCACTGACTGTAATATAAGCCGTTGTTTTGCCTGCAGATATATTTTTTGGGGCAGTTCCTGCGAAACATCTACCTCAACACAAATTCTTGCCACGGACGGCCGAAGAGCGTCAGATGTGGCAACATCAAGCTTAAGCGGGGAGCCTATCGGCTTCACTATTTCAAATAGGGCTTCTCGGCAGTGCAGATGAACTGGTAAACCAGGTAAGGCTACCCAGACCGGTACAATGGGGACATCAGTAGTCGGATCGAAATCCACTGTCCACTTAGTTATATGCATATGACAACCAGATATAAGCCATGATCTACGATAGAAACATCTGAGATAATCCGCTTCTTGGCGAAAGTTCAAAAGGATATGTGTTTGATCAATGAGCGTGATGCGCAAGTCATTATGAAAACCAATTTTTTCAAAGACATCTCGAATCACCTTCAATGGTGGTCTTCCATACCAAAACGTACCAACTAAGGAATATTTGAATGGCGTAGCGAGTGCATCAATTTCAGAATCAAGAAAAGAGATCATTGGAATACCTTTGTGCCTTGAGACCGTTTTGGGTGAAATGCTGATTTTCCCTGCTGCTGTGGCACCGGAAACCACATCAGCGAAGGAGGGAGGATGCGATGACATGGTATTGATCCGGCCAGAATAAAAGCAGATGACGGAGGGCAGAATAGGTGATGGCGGTGACGTGAACGGCGACCAATTCGGCGGTGGCGGCGGCTAAAGCCGCCGAGAAACCCGGAATCCCTGCGCCATCTCGAATAGACATATATATATATATATATATATATATATATATATATATATATATATATATATATATATAAGGTAGCTTATATCTTTAATACATTAATGGGCCGTGTTTATATATGTAGGATTATGTTTATATATACTCCTTTAACATGTCAGATTTCATCTTATTGTAGCTATATGGCCGAAAGTTGGCCCTTATTATGCACATTCATATATCATTTTTCTTTCTTTTGATATATACATGTTATGTGTTATACATTTCTATATTCAATATGTACATATTGTCTTCCTTCCTTTTTACTTAATTCTACAATTATGACCTTAAGGAAATACATGAACATAAACATAATGGAAACCATAAAAAGTGTACTCATTGAGCCATAGCCATCATCTAAATACACATCTTGAAGATGGAATGGTGAACCTCAAGTGGACTACCCAAATAGGCCACTTGGCCGTGTATATGTGGGTGTATATATGAAGATGATGATCATCAAACAACCATTGGGACCATGTATATAAGTCATGCTTATGATGCATACATAAACACGTTAAAGACATGATCTTGAAACATATGAACATTAAAAATACATAAAATACAAACTTGATGATCATCATAAAAGAAAACATAATCAAAACAATTAAAGTTGTATTCTTTGAACACTTTCCTTGAGATTCTTCATTTTATAATATTTATTCCAAGTCTATATATATATATATATACCTAGCCGTATATATATATATATATATATGTTACATTTATATATACGTAGCCGTTTATAGGTACATTTATATATATATTTATATATTTATAACACTTACAATCATAGATCTTTCATATTCTTATGACGAAACTTGAATATACTACATGATGACCCTATTTTGAAATGAACATAAGTATTTAAATTTTGAAATCCATGATGAATCTAGGAAGAGTACTTGCCTTGGTTCACTTTCTTACTCTATGAGATGATCCTCACTTGAATTTGAAGAAGACACTTCTTCTCTTTTTCCTTGGGTATATGGTTTTAGAGTACCAAAAAGAGGGTTAGTGAGCAACTTATGAAACTAATCAGATGGAAGAATTAAACTTAAACGTCATAAAGTTCTTACCTTGATTTCCTTTGATTCTAGATTCTACAACCTTCTTGAACCTCTCTTAAGTGATGGATTGTTTGTGGAGCTTGATTTGAGTGATGTTGGTGTGAAGAAAGGAGAAGAAAATCTTCTCCTTGTTGAAGGTGAAACTTTCGGCCACTATAGGGGGAGAAAGGGTGTTGGAGTGTTCTTGAGTTTTTTTTCCTTGGAGATAGGATGAAAATGGTTGGTTGAAGATGTAATTATGTGAGGGGTTAAAGAAGAAATAATTTCCTACTTTTTCTAAGGGGGTGGCCGGCCAAGCATGGGGAGGAATGGGGTGGGAGACAAACTTTTGGCAAGTATGGGTTGGAGAGATGGGTTGGTAGGATAAGATTCTTAAGCATGCATTATTATGTATAAGCTTTACTAAATAGTAAGACAAGTTGTCTTATACTTCCTTTTCCTTTTTCTTTTCTTTTATTTCATGTGTATATATTTGTTTTCCTTTTATTTAATGTAGTATAAAATTGTTATGTCATGTATTTCTTTTTGATTTAATTTATCCTAATAATTTTAGTTGTTACTAACTAATTTAATTTGGGTTTTTATTTTATAGATTCAAACGTTTGTGATATATTTGCTAATGTATCGGTATACAAGACTAGTTTTATGAATCGTACACCTACGAAATTATGTTTACGGTATTGGAAGTCGTTACGACATAACGTAGTTTTCCGGGCTGTAACAAGTTGTGTCTGGCAGTTAATATAGTACAAATTTACAATATAAATAAAAAAAAATCTACACTTTGCCTCACTGTGTTTGTATACATCTCTTTTAGTTTTAAATTGAATCTTTACATATCTTTAGTCCACTAAATTTGGACACAAACGTATTTTTATTTTAATCATATATCAAATACGCCATAAAGACCGATTTTTAAAGTAAAGGCAGACTCCCCCGAGCAATTCATCAAACCTTGAAAGGTTAAAAGTTAAAACATAGTAACCTCTTTAGTTTTAGTTATCAGAAAATATATATAGAATTGTGTTATAAAGACCTGAAAATCTTATATTCGAAAAGATGAAAATTTTGACAGGATATATAGATAAGGTCTAAGTGTCGAATGTCAATAAAGATTAATTATTTTTAAACCGATAAAAACAGAAACTTGATTCAATTAGTTGGACAAATCTGAATCGTTTATATGTATCTAGAAATTTTTTCCTTTTCAGCTTATATTGTCAAAGTAGGATGGAAAGATGGGCAGCTTGTTTTTGTAAATTAATTCACCTTTCTAAGTGTAGATCAAAGTAGGATAGGAAGAAAAGGGTTGAGATTTTCTTATTCTTTGTCTATTCCACTTCTTTGTGCAAAAGCAAATGTTTTAATCTTTTTAGAATATTCTTTATTTTTACACATAAAACAAAAGAGAGTAGAAAATAGATCAGAAAATCGAGTAAATTAATTCACCTTTCTAAATATAGACCGGCAGGAGGATGAGTGGTGGCATGCCAAAGGTACGTTGAAACCGAAAGCTAAAAAGGTTGGTACTTGTGCAGGCTGAGGTATATCACTGGGGGAGTGTTTCTATTTTTGCAAGGTGGATGATGTGTCCTATTATTTATCAGTTCTTTTTAACGGCCAACTCTTTCTGCTTCTCACATGTAATTGAAAGGCACTGAATTATACCAGAGATCTTTATATATATATATGTATATATATATATAAAATCAGTTGTTCGCATTAGAATTACAAACTTTTAGAACTTTCTTTGTGCTTCATTTATATCCTAAGAACACAAGATATAAATTAATGAATGAGCTCTAATAATCAAAGGCTCACAGAACAGTTAGAATGTTTTAGAACTATCCACATAAACAACATTACCTCATTACCTTAGAGACTCTTGTCTATGCCAGTGTATGAGATTTGGATGTACGCAAGAATACTCATGTGTTAAAAACACATAGAGGTTATTTCCCGATGACCTATAACGAAAATTGCGTCAAACCTTGTTTGACATATGAGTATTTTAGGGATAAGGATAGTAAGCTCAGTTGGAGCATGATTGTCTGTGACTCAGCAGTAACCCCAAAACACTCCTTCACACTGTGGCTTGCTGGGCTGAACATGCTTCCCACCAAGGAACGTCTTGTTTATCTAGAAAACAGATAATGTCACCTCTGCTCGTCTGAACAAGAAACGCTGCAGCACCTCTTTTTCTCCTGCTCAGCTATCAACCAAATTTGGCTAACTATCTCAGCATGGCTAGCTCTCCCACAGAGGATCCAGTCTATAAACAGACCGTTGGCCTGGGAATCGAGAAGACTCAAAGGGAAAGCGCTGAAAGCTAAGACAGCAAAAGTTTCCTTGGCTTCGACGGTGCATTTCATTGGCAAGGTCGGAACAGATATATTTTTGAAGGAGAAGCATTTGTATCTAGGGATGTAGCACAAAGAATATGCACTCGTGTATATAGAATGATGTATAAGCTCTACCCACATATCTTAGACACAGGCGGTGCTTATATAGTTTAAGATTGCTATATATTACTGAATAGAATATATAGGTCGGCATATGGATCTACAAGTAGGGCTATTGTATGGGACGCATCCTTTTGATGCTTTGATTTCTCTGATTAATATTAGCATTTCAACCAACAAAAAGTTGCGTCAAGTTATTTCGATCAACTGCTAGTTCACAATATAAGAACGTCATCCAATTTAGTGAGCTATTTTGCTTTATTCTATCATATTTCAAAGTGAAGGAAGAATGTGTTCTTTACCCTATTGGAAATGAAAACATATTTTATAACTATCCCAAAAACGTGAACTTCTTAATCAGTATCTCTAATTTAATCAACTTTAAAACTTTAATAATAGCATTATAGATTTCGATTTCAATAAGCGGATGATTGAAACGTTAAATGCACTTTTTAATATTTTTGAGATACAATGAAGATATTATTAGAGATAGAATGCAGACTCACTGGCAGTTCTCATCTAAAAGCTACCATTATATAGTTCTTGCTCAATTCCTCTGTTTCATCATCTATTGGTGAATAAATAATCATTATGATGTTTATTATTTGATTTACCAGCTCCTTTGAGAACATTGGTTGACCAAATTTAAGTTTTTTTTTTCATTCTTTTCCCCCACTAGTGGGAAAAAAAGGAAAAAAAAAGACAGATACAGAAAAAGAGTCTATGAACAGGTGTCGGCAGAATTTTTCCTTCCTGTTACAGTGAATCGAGTTTATTTTTGGCTCTTCTTTTACAACGAGTCCATTTTCATTTTTTTTAAAAGATCCAGGATGGAGATCCTGGCGTCCTTACAAATTATGTTGACATGTTTTTGTTTATCTAGTGGTCATGAAAGTCAATAATAATGTGAAATTAGATGATGAAAACATAAAAAGTAAACATAAAATAAACATGATGGTACGAATATAAATTCCAAAAACCAAATCAAGTCAGCCGGTACTTTTCATTTTTTTTATTCTAGAGCCGTTGGCCTCTGGAAATTTTGAATTTAAAATCTTAGAAAAAGACATTGAAGGCCCTTAAACTTTCCTAAACTATTCTACCACCCAAAAAAAACCCCTTCATCCAATATGACTGTTATGTTGTGCACAGATTTGAATGTCTTTTTAAAAGTATGATTTTATTAAGAAGTTCATCAAATACGAAAAGACATTAAAAGCCCTTCTATATCATGAAAATTTCAAAGTAGCATCGATCTCTCATGATTAGACACATCAGCCGATCGATATGTACATCATTCTCTCGAAGGAGACATAGATCGATAAATGTATGTGGAGATCAAAACTGAAAACCTACTGGAAGACATTAATCTCTCAACCTGAAATAATCGATCGATTGAAGTGTACATCAGTTACCTACATGAATCTATCGATATTTGAAAGTTTAAAACTAAAACCGTACTGTGAGACATCGACCTCTCACACAGAGCAACATCGATCGATCGATGTATACATCAGCCTCTAATTGCGAGGCATGGATCGATCATTGTCAGTATAATTTGAAATATTTGTTTTGATATTTTTGGTATACACATCATTTCTTTCACATATGATAAGCTTTTAAACATCTCACATATGTTCATCATGATTCTATGATTTAACTTGAGATATATATATATATATATATATATATATATTGGAAACGGATCTTTTATTAAGAAAAAACCTCACTTTTGGCGGAGGAAAACCATCTTACAATTGTCAGAGTATGCGAATAAGTGAATTAACAAGCTAATGATGACATATCTCCAGTCGTATATGATATGCCACATTAAAACCTTGCCAAGTAAAACCACCCTTGTGGATAAAACCTTGGCAAAGGAAAAAGCGTACATATTTATACGGCTGTCATCGATATCAAAGTTACATAAGACTGAGTACAAAGCTGTCATTTCTGCAGTTGTCCAAGTTGGGAGTGCAGCCCTGAATGCGTTGATAGGTCCGCCACTTGAGATTGAATGAGCCAGTATGATTTGTACCTCGTGAGAATGGAAAGAATAAGTTATTCCAATGGCAACAAGAAAAGTAGTAAGAGTAAGCATAAAATTCAATCGCATACCCAAGTCGCCTTGGCTAAGCTAGAGGCAAGGCGACCGTGTTATGATTTTGGTTCCAAGTAGTCGTTCCATTATTGCCCAGAGTGCGATGCATGAGATGGCAAATGTCCGCGTGAATGACTTTTTCATTGCATGATGAAAAATGAAATCCTCGTTATGACGCAGCAGAGGAACCCCCATCATGTAGTCCGCGAATGCGTGATTGAATTGTTGTGGTGTCGTAAGGAATTTTGCCATCATGATATGAAAACCAATACATTCCCATGTAAAGAAAAAGATTAAGTTATGAATGAGGACAAAGCAGATGAAAAACCAGGCCAATAGATAGCAAGACATACCGTTCCTGCGTGGATCCCGTAGGATGCAAGCAGAAAGATGGAGAAATCGCCAATCCATGTGGAAGACTTTAGGATGTCAAGGCACGCGCAATTGTATGGAAGAGAGATCCAAAGAGATTGAAGCACGTACTAAGGAAGGAAGAGTATGAGAGGTATAATGTTGTGTACTTGGGTTCAACATGGCATGTTGTGCTAAATAATGTGCTGCCATATTTGCCTCTCGATAAATGTGATGGTAATCAAGTCGATGGAGATGAACTAGCATGTGCAGTAATCGAAGATAATAGTTCCCTTGTACAAGCTGTGGGTGTGACAAACGAGCTATCAGCTGAGCACAATCGAACTCCAGTATAATTGTGCGATGCAGCGGAAGAAAATATAAAAGTCCAAACACTGCAGCTTGAATCTCTGCATGTAGTGGTGTACTCGGAGGGAGTCTAAAAGAAATGGCTCCTATGCATGAACCCATGTACCAAGGTAAAATTCCTGCACCGCTTTAACCACATCAGTATGAATAATTGACCAGCAGGATCGATAAAAATTACCGTTAAAACCATCAGGTCCCGCTGCACTATGAGGGTCCAAGTGCCAAACCACAGATTTAACCTCCTCCGCCATTGGTAATTGCGTTAGTAAAGAGTTATCCTCTGAAGAAATCAATCTTGGAATATGACAAAGAATATCATCATAGCTATTAGTAGGCTCGCGAGCAAATAAGGACGTATAGAAGGCTACCACCTCGGCCATGATAGTGTCAGGCGTAGTGCATGAAATGCCTGCACTTGTGTGTATTTGCTGGATGCGTAGTTGCAATCTTTTCCCTTTGACAATGGAATGAAAATAGCGGGTGTTTGCATCACCTGCTTGACATTGGAGAATATATTACCAAATATTTCTTTGTTCCACCTCTGTACGTCTTTCTTGAGTCTGAATAACTTCGAGTAAAAAACATACATGCCTCCAGTTGTAGGATAAGATCTCCAAGCATTTTGCATATAACTGTGAAAATCCGGATGTAGCAACCAAGAGTCTAGAAAACAGAAAGAACAACGGACCTCAGACTGACATAACCGACATAAAAACAACAAGGGTGTATGATCAGAAGTAATGCGAGGAAGATGTGTGAGCTGTAAACAATCAAACTTATCTTGGAAAGCAGAGTTAATAAATAACCAATCTAATCTCTGACGAACTGTTCCAAGGCCCCTACCATCGGTCCATGTAAACTTTGACCCATGAAACTAGGGCGTCATCAAACAATATGATTCTATGCAGTCATTAAAATACTGTAATGCAGAGAGGGAAGGCTGCGATCGGCTTTCATGATCAGACAGAGATCGAAAAGTGTTAAAGTCTCCTCCGACCATCCAAGGCAATGTAGATGCTTCCGAGAATGTACATAAAGAATCCCATAATGAGCGGCGTAGAAATGTCGTGTGCTTGCCATAAACCACAGATAATACGAAATTAAACTACAGGGCCACTTGTCCTTGATCCTGCACTATCACCAAGTGAAAATCTGAGTCACGCCAGAAGAACCAAATGCATTCTGATTGTGATGCAAAATAATTTGAATATCCAAAATCTAAAGCATAACGATCAATATTAGACGAGGAATGCTTAGGTTCTATCAAAGCAAGTATATTTAAACGATGATCACGTATCAACTGATGTATCCGGGGCAGTGAGGCACGCATGCCTCTTATGTTCCATATCATAACATTCATTGAGAAAGAGTAGTGTTACTTCCCTGAATTGCATGAGAAGCACTGTGTGTGAGGATAGTAGACGGCGGCAGTGGAGGTAAATCTTTTCTTGCTCGACGCTTTCTACGAGGAACTACTGGAATAAATTCCTCCGTTGATTCTTGCAGCCTCGAGATAAGAGTATCCGTGTCTGGTGAGGGAGGTATCAGCTGCATGCGGCGGGTTACCTCCGCCGGGACTGCAGGCAGTTCGAAATGATTCTCCGCCATCGGTAAATCATTATCTGACGAATGCCCTATATCACAATTGTCCGAGATGTCCTGTAATGGTGTGCCATGAACGACGATAAAAGCAACGCAAATAATCAGCCTCATTCTGAAAATTCAACAAGATGTGCGTCTGATCAATTAGTGTGATGCGGAGATCATGATGAAAACCTATTTTTTCAAATACATCCCTTATGAATTTTAATGGAGATCGACCATACCAGAATGTACCCACCAGAGAGTATTTGAATGGTGCAGCGAGTTCATCAATTTCTGAATCCAAGAACGAGATTAAGGGGATACCTTTGTATCGAGAAACTGTTTTTGGCGAAATGTTGATTGTTTGCGATGATGATCCTCTGGAAACTACTGCCGCAAATGATAGCGGCGGCGGCGGCGCAGGCTGCATAGTGACGAGTGGCATAGACAGAAGATCAGCGGAGAATGCTGTAATGCTGGAAGTCGAAAATCAAAACCGCAGGGAGAAAAACAATGATATTGTCGGATTTGTAGAGGGAAACGCCGGAAATTAAGCGACGGCAGACGAGGCCGAGCGATCGCCGGTGATCGCCAATATCCCCTCAGCCGTCATCGTCTATATTGATATATATATATATATATATATATATATATATATATATATATATATATATACATGTATCAGAATGGCGGTCGCTCTCTAGAGAATATGGCGATTGTTGGCGGCGCACTGATGATCGCAGTCGTTTTCCCCGCAATTCTTATTACCGTTCTATTTCTTCCTTCTCAAATCTTCAACAATTTCTTTATTGCTGATCGAATCCATTATTCTGTTGCGGCGCCGGCATGGATCCTCAGCGATCCTTCGCCTTGGTTCTCAAGGCCGCTACGCCAATTCTGCCACCACGTCAGATAACTAGATTCAAAGAGGTCCGAGCAATCAAATTCACTCGGGAGGAGGTAACTGTACTTGCTAATTCATTCAAATATTGTCTAGTAGGAACATTCTGGTATGGCCGCCCAAAACTTGATGCTATTCGTAAATGCATTGAGAAAATTGGTTCATGGCTTCTGTTAAGATTACACTTTTGGATTCAAAGCACATTCTAATGCACTTTGATGCCGAGGCTGATTATTACCGGTGCTTCTCACGTTTCACATAGATGGTATTAGGGTATCATTTGCATGTAACAAAATGGACGTACGATTATGATCCAAAGATTAACATGCCTATCATGCCAGTATAGGTATCTTTGCCTGGACTCCCTATATATTTGCATAAGCAGGAAGCATTATTTGAAATTGCTAAGATGATTGGAACACTGCCAAAGGCTGACGCAGCAACCATGCAGTTGCTACGTCCATCAGTTGCTAGAATATGTATTGAGATTGATGTCTCTCAAGAGTTGCCTCAGCGTTTATATATTCAAAATGACGAATATCATTTCTTTCAACTAGTGGAATATAAAAGTTTTACCTGCATATTGTTCATCTTGTCGATTACTTGGACATTCTTTAAATTTGTGTAAAGCTGACAAGTTCAGAGATCCAATGCCTCATTTGCACACATCAGCTGATCCGCCAATGCCTGCCCAATCAAAATCGACTGTTATTAGGTCGCAGCCTGCACAACGATGGACTCCTAAAAACAAGTTCATGAGCAACGAACCACTGGAATCCCTGAAGGGGAAGTTTTGCATGAAACGCTGCTGGAGCATCCAGCTGAGTTACTACTAGAAGACCAACATGTTGATAAAGACCTTGCCTCTCCTGCAGCACCAATTGCAGAGTCCAGCTTACATGATGTTCAAAATACAGAGGTTTCTCATGCGCAAGATTTACTTCGGTTACACTGCTCCTCCACTATGCTAATGACTACAATTGAAGAGGAATCCGAACCAACATTGACACATGCCTCAGATTCTGAGATACATGATGATCCGCAGATTGATGCCCAGGAACCGCGATCAACGGTGATGGAAGTGGCTAGAGTATTATCAGTAATGCCTCCATTAGATGATGGTACCTCAATGTCTCACATCCAGATGTTACCACGGCTGTTGCTAACCTTTTTAAAATTCAGACTCGCCGACCACGTCGGGAAAAGAGTGATATGCCTACGGTACCCCCATCCTCGATTGTCACTCGTGGTGCGTTGCATCGCACTTTCACAAACTTATCCTCTAATACTTCTCAATGAAGGCACTTTTATGGAATATCCGAGGTGTTGACACCTCCATTGTTCGACTTCTTTCGCTTACATGTAAATACAGTTTACATTTATTAATTCTCATTGAACCCAAGCTTCGGATATCACGATTGGAGCAGATACGACTGCAGCTAGGTTTTCACACGCGTCTTCTTTAGATAATGTAAATATTTGGTTCTTTTGGTGACAGTCTTTTCTGCAGATTCTGGACACTCGCCAGGGTGTACAAAGTATGTCCCCTCGTTTTTGATGGCAGGCTAGCAGGCAGGAGTTTTGGCTCACAACAGTCTATGCCAGACATACAGTTGCGGCTAGGAGACCTCTATGGGACGGCTTGACATTTTTCAGGGCAGGAATAGATCTCCCATGGTTAATAGCCGGTGATTTTAATAACTTTCTTTCATTAGATGAACATAAGGGAGTTTCTACACCCTCTCTGCGGACGCTATTAGATTTTAAACAGTTTGTTGAATCTTGTGAGATACTAGATTTGCCCTTTCAAGGTTCACGATTTACTTGGTCTGACCAGCGAGGATTGGGTAAGGTATGGAGACGATTGGATCGATTTTTTTGTACTCAGTAGTTTTGGGATATTTATGATACTACTCTTTTTCGACATCTTCATCGTACTAGCTCCGATCACGCGCTCCTTTTGCTACACTGCCAGTATGCGACTACGGAGGGCCTAGCTTCTTTTTGTTATTTAGATGCGTGGCTAACCTATGATGACTTTGATGACTATGTGCGTGCGTGCTAGCGCACATAGCCAACCACAGGAGGTATGTATGGATTGTATGACAAACTACGACGGCCAAAGGCTGACTTATGCACATGGAATAAAGGGGTCTTTGGCAATATTTTTACTGATTTGATGGCGGCAGAGGAGGAGACTATCCGAGCGGAAAGGGATTATGATGCCACACCGATAGGGTCCACTCGCGAAGCATACCACTCGGCTAACGTTCTTCTTTTAAAGCTGCAAACACGTGCGTTTATATATTGGAAACAAAAAGCCAACATTAAATGTCTTAAGGATGGAAATGCCAATACCGCCTATTTCCATCAAACGGTTAAGGCCAGAAGGCAAAGGCAAGCAATTCTTACAATTAACATGCAAGATGGATCTATTTGCGACAATAGCCAATCCATCCAATCCGAGGCGATCAGATTTTTTGAACATTTATTCACTGCGGAGCATACCACTGATCATGAAGTACTCTTGCACAATATTCCCCAAGTCATAATAGCTGCAGAGAATGACAGCTTATTAGCAATGCCGCAGGCTGAAGAGGTCCGAAAAGCTGTATGGGAATTAAGCCCGTCTAGTGCGCCATGGCCAGATGGTTTCCCATGTTCCTTTTATAAACATTTTTGGAATGATTTAAGTTTAGATGTGTTACTTACGATGCAGGAATTTTTCTTGGGAATTCATGTGCCACGTGCAGTGGCAGCATCTTTAATCTGTTTGATTCCTAAAGTTCCCAACCCAGCCACATTTGCGGATTTCCGTCCTATTTGTTTGACGAATTTTCTATCAAAGGTGGTCACGCGAATTCTTTCATCTCGCCTTAATATACTATTGCCCAGATTGATTTCACCAGAATAATCAGGCTTTATGCCTGGATGTGGTATATCAGAACAAATACTAATGGCAAAAGAGATGGTTCATCTTATAGACCGTAAATGTCGAGGAGGTCAGGTAATGATTAAGCTGGATATGGCGAAGGCTTTTGACCGAGTTTTATGGCGGTACTTGGAGGCTCTACTTTTACGGTTGGGTTTTCATCCTCGCTTTATTCGCCTTATCATGAATAATTTGTCAGCTACGTATTGTTCAGTATTGATTAATGGCAAACCTTGTGGTTTTTTCGACCAACCAGAGGAGTTAAACAAGGAGATCCGTTGCCGCCTATTCTATTTATTCTGGCAGCTGAAGGTTTCTCCCGTGGGTTAACAGCTTTATTTTGGCAGGGTGCATTGAGTGGATTTGGCAGTGGCCGAGTACAGCAAGTATCACATCTTGGTTTTGCAAACAATTTATTGATCTTTTTGAATGGTTCTCTCGGCAACCTGCACACATTCAAACGATTTCAGGAGCGATATCAGCGGGCATCTGGACAATTGGTTAACTATCACAAAAGTCAAATTTTTGTGGGAGGTGGTGCATCATCACAACGCGTAGCGATGGCATTGAATATGAGGCATTCCATGTTGCCAATCAAGTATTTAGGATCGTACTTGTTTAAAGGTATTAATCGCTCTTAGTATTGTACTTCATTAATTGATCACTTTGATGCTAGATTGACAGGCTGGCCACAAAAATTATTAAGTATGGCAGGAAGATTGGCCTTAGTATAATTGGTTCTCTCTGCTATGCCACTGCACATCATGGCTATTGCAAGACTTCCCAAAAGCGTGATAAATAAGTTGAATAGGAAAATGTCTAATTTTTTATGGAGACAGCGACATCATTGGAGGGTGTGAGAATCTATATGCCATCCAAAGGAGGAAGGTGGATTGGAAATTCGTAACTAAGTGCACTGCAAAAGGCACATGAATGTAAACTTTGGTGGGAGTACCGTACATCGACTTCTTTGTGGGGGTCAATACCTTCGGCAGAAATATGGCACTTGGCCTATTATGCACGCTTATTTATATGATACTTCGGATTGGAAAAGATTGTTTCGTCTTAATTCCTTTTGTTCTATGCATATGCAAGAAACACAGGATGGTCTATATTGGAGTGCTGATGCTCATGGCCAATTTAGTATAGGCAGCGCATACGAAGTCTGTCGACCGTCTGGTACCAACTTTACACTAGCCAAATACATCTGGTGGAAGAGTACTCCTCCTACAGCTCAGGTGTTTTTATGGAGACTATGGTTTAACACCATACCTATGTCGGATAATAACAATTCATGGTTAGTAGCATTTCTAACATGCTGTGTTTTTTGTCGAGGTGTGTCAGCAATGCAGAGTCATGTTTTCTACGCATGTCCCGAGATTAGGACATTATGCTGCATTTATCCTCAATATTCGGTGGCCCTCCTCCCTCTTCCTTGACATTCAGGCAATATTTAAGAGAATGGTGGCGCAATGCACGTCGATCCACAATGAGTGGCCAATTGTCTGCAGTAGTTCCAATGCTTGCTACTTGGGCCATCTGGAAGGAATATGCAACGATGCAAGTTGGTGATGAATCTTTTTTGGTATGGCGTCTTCGTGAGTGAATTCGAACTTCCATTTTATCATGGTGTGCATCTATTTCTGGTCGGACTTTTACAGCTTCTATTCAATCTTTGGTCAACATGCATTATTCCCACCGATACGCTTGAGATGTGTCAAATTATTAGATGGATATTACCACCCTCCGGCAAGTTAAAGCTAAATATAGATGCGACAGCTGGATGGCAAGGGGCGGCTGAAGGGGCGGTCGTACGAAATGACGCCGGAAATTTGGTCCAAGCCATATCTTTCCCATTGCCGAGATTACTACCGTTACATGCTGAATTACAAGCTATGTTATTCTCCTTTATCTTTTTCATAAGCGCAAGCTATCTGGAGCTACATATTGAAATTGATTTCCTGACAATGTTACAATGGATAACTGGATCTGTGTCTCTATCCTCATGGTTTGGCAAAGATTACGACCGTCTGAAGCAGGTTCTCACCCTTATGCGATCAACAGACGGATATATACCCCGAGAGGGTAACACAGTTGTGCATTATTTAGCTCAGCATTGTATCATACACAGGCATACATGTGTCTTCTCCACCCTCTCGGAGCATCCCTCCTTAGTACGCGGTAGCTTGCAGACAGATGTTCATACAGCCTATGTTCGTTCATAATGGATTCCAGAAAGAAGCCGACTCTATTTTCGCCCCCATCGTATGGATGTGGGCAACCGGGTATGTTTTGTCTTGTGTACATTATCTCTTAATTTTACAACTTGTTTGCTGCCTGTTGTCATACATATTTCATCTACTGAGGTTCATCTATCTCGGGGTTGGTTGCAACTTCGTTACAAGTTGCTGGATTGCATTAAACTTGTTGTTGCTCGTGCCTTTATTGGCTACGTGCAACTTGGGTACTCCGCTATACATCTCTTGTATTTAACTTCGGATTTCTTACTCTTTTTGCTTGCATCACATCTTCCTGTTTTATCTTTCTGAGGTACACCATGTATCAAAGAGGTCGATTCTCTACATTGAAGATTGCTTCCCGCTGGCACCATCTAGGAGGATCACGACACTGCCGTCTCTGCGTTTCCTTTGCTTGCATAATGATAGCTTTTCCCATTTGTAGTTTGTTGCTTACTTGTATTCTACAGTTTTTAAGTGTTTTTACTTATCTATTTTACTTAGTTTTAGAGAGTCTCCCCCATAGACAGGACCATTGATGTAACCACAATATTCCTCCACCACAATTGAGGGTATGAATTAATAAAACGTCCGGACGGTACCGCCCGTCCTTCACCTAATATATACATATATATACATATATATATATATATATATATATATATATCTGTGTGTGTGTGTGTGTGTATATATATATATGTATGTGTGTGTCTGTGTGTGTATATATATCTATATATATGCATACACACACACACACACACATATATATATACATATATACACACACACAGACACACACATACATACATATACATATATATTTTTTTTATTGAACGGATATTTTATTGAGATACCTCGCTTATGGTGGAGGAAACCATATTACATGATTACATCTTGAAACGCATAAAAGTAGTATAATGCTTCTATTATTTGTAGCCTCCAGTCATATATGATATGTCGCATTAAAACCTTGTCAAGTAAAACCACCCTTATGGATAAAACCTTGGCAAAGGAAAAAGCGTGCATATTTATATGAGGAGGTAGCATAAAGTGAGAAAAAGCATGTGTATCTACTGATGAAGCCTGTATGCAGCTGTGAACAGACATTCGTCTTCCAACATCTTGTGTCGTAATCGTCCAAGGAAGCCATCGTCTTCGTGGTTTTGATAGTAACCCCCAACAGAAACATTGCTTAATATGCATTTGAGGAAGTGACATTAGCATCATGATAGTGTGACCCGTCAGCTGGCGTGTTGAGTTCTCTTTTACTGCTATAATCCAATCAGCAAAATTGTGTTCCCAATTCCAAAGCTCAGAGCAGCCATGCATTGTGCAGCCAATATGCATCAGATTAAAAGAAAGCACATTACTAATCATATCGGCAATGTGAAACTCAAAGAGGAAAAAATGTCGAAGTGAATTGAGACTACCCAGACTGTCCGTATCATGGGATACGGACAGGACATATGTTAATCGATGATAAATAAGAATATGATGCCAAAGTATAGATATTACCCATACTGACACAGGCAGGCAAATGGAACTGGCAGTTGTGCGGTCTCCATGCTAAACTCTTATGTGTGGAGTTGAAATATCTGTGAGGAGTGCCCCTTTAACCATAGGTGGCAGCGTGGACAGTGCGCTGAACTGGTGATATTGCTGATGTAGTAGTCCAAACTGAGCCAACAAGTGCGCCACCTCATTTGCCTGCCAGGGAACATGTGAAACCGTAACATCTCCATGGGTGAGTAGGCTACGAAAAAGAGGAGAAACATGGACAGAGTGAATATGCTCAACAACTCCTTTTGAATCTAGCTCCATATCCAAATGCCTATATCGCTGCAAAAAGTACAAAAGCGCCAAAAGTGCCGCTTGTAGCTCCGCTTGAAAGGGTGAAGACAATGGAAGATGAAACGCAATTGCTTCCTTTAAATTACCATCTGCGTCCCTCAAAACTGCACCTCCAGATGCTGTGATGGAACCATGTGCCGCATCTACATTAAGCTTCAATCTGCCAGAAGGTGGCGTGTGCCATCGAACAATTTGTGGGCGATGAAGACGCATCCTAGGAGTCAGTCCATACATTATAAGGTCTGGATCATTGCTGACAAATTTTCTCCCATGCTGTGCACAACTCCAAGTATAGATATGGCGTCGGATGATTTCTTTTAGTTGGGCAGGAGTATATTGTTCCTCACCAAATGTCAATGCTGAGTACGCTTTCCATATGTGCCATATAACAATTCCTGGTAAAACAATTCTCAACACTCCCTGAAAGGACTTCTCACTTGTAGATGTCCACCATAACATAAGATACTGAAAGAGATGTAGATTGCCTGGCTGAGGACCATCCACCATTGATGCATAGTATTTCCATATCTGTTGGATATGGTTGCACTGCAAAAACAAATGCGATTGTGTTGCAGACGAGGTGCGACAAAACGGACAGCGCGTGGGACACGATGTGCTGAATCTGCTCAAATTATCTTCAATGGGCAGAGCATGGTGATAGAGCTTCCATAATATGATTTGAATGTTTGGCTGTTGTAATCGATGCCAGATGAATCTGTGGGAAAGATACTTTGGGCCAGAGCTCCTTAGCATTTCATACGCAGACTTTATTGTGAATTGACCATGTGCTTTCAATGTCCATATCTTGGAATGCATGTTGCCTGTTGCATGTGTGGAGCAGAATTCATGGACTGCACAAATTCGTTTCCATGTAATTGCATCTGTAATGCATGGAGTATAATGTTGTCGATTGCCATACTTAGAAGAGATAAAGGCTGTCCATAAACTATGATTGTTGTGATATGACCACCACAACCTACTTGAGTATGCCTTATATAAATCCTCCAATCTACGAAGGCCTAAGCCACCTTCGGCCTTTGGTGTAAATAGATTTTTCCAGCCAACCCAATGATATCTTGGCGTATTGCCTTGACTTGCCCAAATGAAATTGCATACTTTCTGCCGTATAGCTCGTATAATACTCTTTGGTATCTTATGCGCAGCCACTATATGTGTTGGTATAGAACACAAAATAGATTTGACCAAGGTTAATCTTCCTGCAGGAGATAGAAAGCGATTCTGCCACCCCAATATTCTTCTGTCAATACTATCTAGTAAATCTGTACAATGGATTGGCCTAAGCCGACCTCTGAGTAATAACACTCCCAAATACTTCATTGGCAATGAGGCTGAACATATACTGGATACAATCTACAGCAACTTTATTGATGCTCTCCCCGTGGTTAAATACTGTTCAGAAAATGGCAAGCGTCTCATCCATTTCTCAACTTGTGAAGTTTATGGCAAAACGATAGGTTGTTTTTTACCAAAAGACAGCCCGTTACGGCAGGATCCTTCATATTATGTGCTCAAGGAAGATACCTCACCTTGCATTTTTGGCCCAATTGAGAAGCAGAGGTGGTCTTATGCATGTGCAAAGCAGTTGATTGAGAGATTAATATTTGCTGAAGGCGCTGAAAATGGACTTGATTTCACCATTGTGAGACCTTTTAAATGGATTGGTCCAAGAATGGATTTCAAACCCGGAATTGATGGTCCTAGCGAAGGTGTACCTAGAGTTCTGGCCTGCTTTAGTAATAATCTCCTAAGGCGTGAGCCACTAAAGCTTGTCGATGGAGGAGAGTCACAAAGAACGTTCGTTTACATTAAAGATGCAATTGAAGCTGTTCATCTAATGATTGAAAATCCTGCTAGAGCTAATGGCCAAATATTCAATGTGGGTAACCCTAATAATGAGGTTACTGTCCGGCAGCTTGCTGAAATGATGTCTGAGGTTTACTCAAAGGTCAGTGGAGAAGCCCCACTAGAAACACCCACGGTAGACGTGACCTCAAAAGAGTTCTATGGTGATGGATATGATGATAGCGACAAGAGAATACCGGATATGACCATAATTAACCGCCAGCTTGGATGGAGCCCGAAGACATCACTCTGGGACTTGCTTGATTCCACCCTTACTTACCAACACAAGACATATGCTGAGGCGATAAAGAAAGCCATTTCAAAACCGGTTGCCAGTTAAAGAAAGATTAATGCGCTTGGTCCTTCTCACTCCCATGCCACTCTTGGAAAGTCTTCAATTATTTATTTCAATTTTTTAATCAAATTTTATGTTTGTCCCAGTAGCTTATGGTTATAGCTTCAAGCACGAGCTTATAGTTATATAGTAATCTTATGGCTTACTATGTTGAGTCACCACTGTTTTCACTGAGATACTGCGAGATATCGTAACCGTTTCTGTTTTAGAGGCACGTTAAAATTCCCGGGCTATATGCCCCTTAGATTATATTTAGGGGTTTAGACAGTGTCTATACATTAGGTAACTTTGTACTTTTTTTTTTTGTTTATCCTTGTCTTTTATTATTTGTTTTTCCTTATTAAATATAAATATATATATATATATATATATACATATATATATATATATACATATATATATATACACACATATATATATATATACACATATATATATATATACACATATATATATATATATATATACACATATATATATATATACACACATATATATATATATACACATATATATATATACACATATATATATATATATATATATATATATATATATATATATATATATATATATATATGCGTGTGACATAGCGACTCAGACGGCTGTAGCGAATTACATATAGGCTGTATTCTCAGTGAGGATTTTTCGGTGATGGCTAGAGAGTCGAGGCCGTCGAAACTGGCGGCCAAGTCTTTCACCATAGCGGTGGCGTCGGTAGTGAGAGGTGGCGGAGGCTTCTCATTGTAGGATCTGTATAGCACCACTAGAAGGGGGGTTGAATAGTAGGAGCGGAAAATTTGGTTTTTAAAAATTTTTAAACCAAAAACCTCACTTCTGAAAAAAGTTTCTGTTTTAAGATCCTGATTTGAAATAATTGAATGACCTAGTTACAAACCTCCAAAAATTATGAAATTCAGTGAGAATCTACTCTCAGATGTTCTGAGTGTCTCGTAAAAACTTCAAATTAAAATTCCACTCCTAACACCTTGAAAATACGTTTTTGGTCAGATTACGTAAATCTTCCTAAAACTGTACACCGGCTTGAAAAATTTATTCCGATTAATTTACAACTCTAAATGATCTGAAAATTTTGGAGAATGACCCTTAGGATATGTACTTTACAGGTTAGAAACAGTTTTTCAAAATTCCTTTGGTGAGTATGTCAAATACGTTAATGTTCTCAACCTTTGCAAGTCTGAAAATCAGATTGCACTAATCTCAGAACTATTTACGTTTGACTAACTTATACTTAACCAAATAAGGTGAAAGTTGTGCCAAATGAAAGCTAAGAGGTGCAAATATGGTTCTGAAAAGTTTTGTAATTTTTGAAAAATGTTTCCTATTTTTTCTCAGTCGCAACAAAATTGATGCAAAATGCTGGAAACTGAAAGTAAAGTGTTGAAAATAAGAACACCAAGAATTTTATACTGGTTCGGTTAAAAAACCTACTCCAGTCTTCGAGGACACCTTCCTCGATTATCACTAAATGCCAAAAACACCTTAACACAAGGGTTACTGGAGTTATACACAAACTCCACCCTTTTACAACCAATACAACCAAAACAACCAAACAAACCGATCACGAACACCACTACCAATCGAATGAAGGTTTGATCACACCTTGATCAACCTTTTACAACAATGAATGTGCGTGGATGGTATATTCAAAGACTACATAATATCAAGATTATATGAATAATAGGCTTGAGAGAAGAAGAAGAAGAAAGAAAGAAAAAGAGAAGGAGAAAGTAGTAGAGCTTCTTGATCTTGAGAGAATGAAAGTTGTGTTCTTAGCCTTGTTTGCACTATTCTCTTCTTTTTAACCACGTGCGGGCGCCCCCTAGGGCCTACTTCCTTTCTTGAGAATTCTCTTTAATACCCTTGAAAGATTGCCTTGTGTATAAATGACACCATCTTGCTTACTTGGCACACTATGATTATAAGAATGACTTGACCTTGCTTACTTGTCACTAGATGATTGGTCCAACTTGTCATCCTTAAATGTGCTGAAAAAATCTGAAAACAACTCATAAAACATGTGCCAAAAGATATTCAAAATGTTGCCAAACAATCACCATTCAATCCCTTCAATTTTGGGATGCAAATTGAAGACAAAAACATGCTAAATTCGTCCATAGCAAGCAACATGCGCTGAAATTTCAGCATGTGTTGTATTTTGAATTGTTTCCTTGTGTATTGCCTTCTTCCATGTCACCAATCATATGTGGCTTATTTTCTAGCAATTGAAGTGATAAATAAGTTCCAAATAAGCTCCATCTAAGCTCCATCAAGGCTGCAATTGGCGTGTAAGAAGACTTGTACATGTGTTGAATTTCATTTTAGTAAACTTTGTCAAACGATGCACAATAATTACACATATATGGTAAATTCCAATCAGTCCTAATTTGAATTTTCTAGAATACTTTAACATGTCTTGAATGTATAAAAAGTGTCTAGATACATGTTACAACTCATGCCAAAAACGTTCCATGTGCTGTGTTCGTAGAAAACCGAATTTTCAACTTTCGTCGATTACGTGATTTTTCTCCGATTAAATTCAAACTTTTTGCACATGTCATATATATTATGTCTCACGTAATATACATAAAACAAAGTAGACATTTAGCTCTAATGGATGACTTAGAGGCACCCCCATGTGCTAAATATAACTGAATTTTGAATCTTCACAATTTGGCCTAAATTGTGGATGATTTGTGTGTGCCAACGTGGAATGATTTAGTTTCTGAATTTAACATGTGAGCCACGAAATGTTTTCCATTTTTGAAGCATATGGTTTGACCATCTTTATATGGCAAGTACGTGACACGTTGGCGAAGTTTCGGTAGTCACCCGATACGACAATTTTCGGTTTATACCCTTGTAACGTGTCGTTATAATTTTGTCATCACCATGACTTATAACATATAATATAAGACTAGAATATACTCATAAATATGAGGTGTATATAGTGGTGTTACGTTGACGTACGTTTGTAATATATGCAACGTGTCGGTAGTACGTCGGAATATATGTGTGTTGTGATTTTTTTTGCAAACATATATATAATATGTATAAATGGCGTGTAAATGGAATGAATGAGGAGACTTTCCATTTTTCAGTTGGTTGCCATCAAGCCTTCTCCAAATATATCTCCATTTAATGAACTAGTTAGTTCATTTACTTAAGTACTTCACTTAACGAACTAGTTTAGGTGATTAATGGTGGCACATGAAAATAGTTCAAAGACAACAAATGTTTGCCATATGATGTAAGCTTTAATGTTTCATGGCTTGTTAGTATGACAACAATATATATAAAGCATATGAGGCATGTATATCACAAAAACGTGTCAAGTAGTAATTTTGTCATGCATTTCGTAAATTCGTACTATTTAAATTATGCATTTGCAAATCATTCAAACACATTTTCTAAAAAATCTCTCCTTTTTGATGATTTACAAAATAACACTGGTTCATGATTTAAATATGATTGCTCCCCTCCAATTAGGCAAAAAATCGAATTTTGAATTTTGAATTGTTGTCTCCTCCTTAAATTATACAATCATGCTCTCTCTTCCCCTTTATTTTGTAAATAATATTAAAAGTACATGGAAGAAAGAAATAGCAGTTTATAGTATATCAACAAAAATAATGCATTTTAAGTGCGTTCTTAAGGGTTATTTATTCAACCCTTTGCAAGAGTACCTTTTGGTACCCAACCTTAGGTGACCTTCCTAGGTCTTCCAAAAGGTAAGAAAAGAGATGAAGAAGCAATGTAATAGATGTTCGATGCAAATCCGTTTGGCCTATGACCGAGAATGCCATCATGCTCATGATAAGATTTTTTTCGATATGTATTTCGGTTTTATCGTTTTCATGCTTTTGCGAAGAAATGAGACAATCTAACATGCAAGTTCCTCTATTGAATTGTTTTACCGTCTTTTCTAAATCTCTGTTTCTTGATATCAAATCTAACATGCAAGTTCCTAATCCGGTTTTATCGTTTTCATGCTTTTGCGAAGAAATGAGACAATCTAACATGCAAGTTCCTCTATTGAATTGTTTTACCGTCTTTTCTAAATCTTTGTTTCTTGATATCAAATCTGAGACCTCGGCTTTCATTCACATATTTTCGGATTTCAAGTATTGAATTTCAGATCTCAATAAAACAATCAAATTAGACGACTCCTCTTTTGAATCGTTTAATTGAGATACAAGATGTGTTAGAGGATTCTAACAATTTCTTGTCTTCAATTAAGCGTTTCTTTTATGTTTTTTGCAAGAGTCTTAGCAAACTTATGTAATTCAAGAGATTGAACATACAAATCATGATACGATGGTTCAGAATCGGAATCGGAATCAGAATTTACCTCAGTATCAAGAAGTGGAGGCCTTTGGCTTGACATACCTACTTGGTCGGTTTTGTAGCTAGTGGATGCCATCTCACAAAGATTGTTGAATCTTCTTGACGTGAGTGTACCTACACTCTGATACCACTTGTAGGACCTGTATAGCACCAATAGAAGGGGGAGGGGGTTGAATAGTGGGTGCGAAAAATTTGGTTTTTAAAAATTTTTAAACCAAAAACATCACTTCTAAAAACAATTTCTGTTTTAAGATCCTGATTTGAAATAATTGAATGACTTAGTTACAGACCTCCATAAATTATGAAATTCAGTGAGAATCTACTCTCAGATGTTCTGAGTATCTCGTAAAAATTTCAAATTAAAATTCCACTTCTAACACCTTGAAAATACGTTTTTGGTCAGATTGCGCAAATCAGCCAGAAACTATACTCCGACTTGAAAAATTTATTCCGATTAATTTTTAACTCCAATGATCTGAAAATTCTATGGAAGGACCCTTAGGATATTTACTTTAAAGTTTAGAAACAGTTTTTCAAAATTCCTCTGATAAGTATGTCAAATACGTTGATGTTCTCAACCTTTGCAAGTCTGAAAATCAGATTGCACTAATCTCAGAACTATTAACGTTAGACTGACTTATACTTAACCAAATGAGGTGAAACTTGTGCCAAAGGAAAGCTAAGAGGTGTGGCTATGTTTATGAAAAGTTTTGTAATTTGTGAAAAACGTTTCCTATTTTTTCTGTCGCAACAAAATTCATACAAAATGCTGGAAACTGAAAGTAAAGTGCTGAAAATAAGAACACCAAGAATTTTATACTGGTTCGGTTAAAAAAACCTACTCCAGTCTTCGAGGACACCTTCCTCGGTTATCACTAAACACCAAAAACACCTTAACCCAAGAGTTACTGGAGGTATACACCAACTCCACCCTTTTACAACCTATACAACCAAAACAACCAAACAAACCGATCATGAACACCACCACCAATCGAATGAAGGTTTGATCACATCTTGATCAACCTTCTACAACAATGAATGTGCGTGGGTGGTATGTTCAAAGCCTATATAATATCAAGATTATATGAACAATAGGCTTGAGAGAAGAAGAAGAAAGAAAGAAAAAGAGAAGAAGAAAGTAGTAGAGCTTCTTGATCTTGAGAGAATGAGAGTTGTGTTCTTAGCCTAGTTTGCACTATTCTCTTCTTTTTAACCATGTGTGGCCGCCCCCTAGGGACTTCTTCCTTTGAGAATTCTCTTTAATGCCTTTGGAAGATTGCCTTGGGTAGAAATGACACCATCTTGCTTACTTGGCACACTATGATTGGAAGAATGACTTGACCTTGCTTACTTGTCACTTGATGATTGGTCCAACTTGTCATCCTTAAATATGCTGAAAAAAATCTGAAAACAACAAATAAAACATGTGCCAGAATATATTCAAAATGTTACCAAACAATCACCATTCAATCCCTTCAATTTTGGGATGCAAATTGAAGACAAAAACATGCCTAATTCGTCCATAACAAGCAACATGTGCTGAAATTTCAGCATGTGTGGTATTTTGAATTGTTTCCTTGTGTATTCCCTTCTTCAATGTCACCAATCATGTGTGGCTTATTTTTCACCAATTGAAGTGCTAAATAAGTGCCAAATAAACTCCATCTAATCTCCATCGAGTGTGCAATTGGCATGTGAGAAGACTTGTACATGTGCTGAATTTCATTTTAGTAAACTTTGTCATATAATGCACAATAATTACACATATATGGTAAATTCCAATCTGCCCTAATTTGAATTTTCTAGAATATTTTAACATGTCTTGAATGTGTAAAAAGCTTCTAGATACATGTTACAACTCATGCCAAAAACGTTCCATGTGTTGTGTTCGTAGAAAACCGAATTTTCAACTTTCGTTGATTACGTGATTTTTCTCCGATTAAATTCAAACTTTTTGCACATGTCATATATATTATGTCACAAATAATATACATAAAATAAAGTAGACATTCAGCTCTAATGGCTGACTTAGAGGTGCCCCCATGTGCTAAATATAACTGAATTTTGAATCTCCACAATTTGGCATAAATTGTGGGTGATTTGTGTGTGCCAACATGAAATGATTTAGTGGCTGAATTTAACATGTGATCCACGAAATTTTTGCCATTTTTGAAGTATATGGGTTGGCCATATTTATATGGCAAGTACGTGACACGTTGGCGAAGTTTTGGTAGTCGCCCGATACGACAATTTTCGGTTTATACCCTTGTAACATGTCGTTATAATTTTGTCATCACCATGACTTATATCATATGATATAAGACCTGAATTTACTCATAAATATAAGGTGTATATAGTGGTGTGACGTTGACGTACGTTTGTATTATATGCAATGTGTCGGTAGTACGTCGGAATATATGTGTATTGTGTTTTTTAGCAAAAATATATATAATATGTATAAATGGCGTGTAAATTGAATGAATGAGGAGACATTCCATTTTTCAATTGGTTGCCATCAAGCCTTCTCCAAATATATCTCCATTTAATGAACTAGTTAGTTCATTTACTTAAGTACTTCACTTAACGAACTAGTTTAGGTCATTAATGGTGGCACATGAAAATAGTTCAAAGACAACAAATGTTTGCCATATGATGTAAGCTTTAATGTTTCATGGCTTGTTAGTATGGCAACAATATATATAAAGCATATGAGGCATGTATATCACAAAAACGTGTCAAGTAGTAATTTTGTCATGCATTTCGTAAATTCGTACTATTTAAATTACGCATTTGTAAATCATTCAAACACATTTTCTCCAAAATCTCTCCCTTTTGATGATTTACAAAATAACACTGGTTCATGATTTAAATATGATTGCTCCCCTCCAATTAGGCAAAAAATCGAATTTTGAATTTTGAATTGTTGTCTCCCCCTTAAATTATACAATCATGCTCTCTCTCCCCCTTAAATCATGCATATCTCTCCCCCTTTATTTTGTAAATAGTATCAAAAGTACATGTAAGAAAGAAATAGCAGTTTATAGTATATCAACAAAAATCATGCATTTCAAGTGCGTTCTTAAGGGTTATTTATTCAACCCTTTGCAAGAGTACCTTTTGGTACCCAACCTTGGGTGACCTTCCTAGGTCTTCCAAAAGGTAAGAAAAGAGATGAAGAAGCAATGTAATAGATGTTCGATGCAAATCCGTTTGGCTTATGACCGAGAATGCCATCATGCTCATGATAAGATTTATTTTTGATATGTATTTCGATTTGCATGCACGGGGTGTAATCTAGATTCATTTTTATGATATGAATGTCGCATATGCATTGATGGCTTTTTTCATATTTATATGGCACATAATTATACTTTGTAAAAGAATTAGTGCGATGAGATGCAACGTGGGGCTCGCTAGATTGTATTGTCACCTTCTTAGGCTTTACGATCGTTTTAAATACATGTTGTTGCTTAGATGAAGATAAAACAAAATTTGTCGGCTTGCTTTGTACTTTATTATCATCAACGTATCCTAATCCGGTTTTATCGTTTTCATGCTTTTGCGAAGAAATGAGACAATCTAACATGCAAGTTCCTCTATTGAATTGTTTTACCGTCTTTTCTAAATCTTTGTTTCTTGATATCAAATCTGAGACCTCGGTTTTCATTCACATATTTTCGGATTTCAAGTATTGAATTTCAGATCTCAATGAAACAATCAAATTAGACGACTCCTCTTTTGAATCGTTTAATTGAGATACAAGATGTGTTAGAGGATTCTAACAATTTCTTGTCTTCACTTAAGCGTTTCTTTTATGTTTTTTGCAAGAGTCTTAGGAAACTTATGTAATTCAAGAGATTGAACATACAAATCATGATACGATGGTTCAGAATCGGAATAGGAATCAGAATTTACCTCAGTATCAAGAAGTGGAGGCCTTTGGCTTGACATACCTACTTGGTCGGTTTTGTAGCTAGTGGGTGCCATCTCACAAAGATTGTTGAATCTTCTTGTCGTGAGTGTACCTACACTCTGATACCACTTGTAGGACCTGTATAGCACCAATAGAAGGAGGAGGGGGTTGAATAGTGGGTGCGAAAAATTTGGTTTTTAAAAATTTTTAAACCAAAAACATCACTTCTAAAAACAATTTCTGTTTTAAGATCCTGATTTGAAATAATTGAATGACTTAGTTACAGACCTCCATAAATTATGAAATTCAGTGAGAATCTACTCTCAGATGTTCTGAGTATCTCGTAAAAATTTCAAATTAAAATTCCACTTCTAACACCTTGAAAATACGTTTTTGGTCAGATTGCGCAAATCAGCCAGAAACTATACTCCGACTTGAAAAATTTATTCCGATTAATTTTTAACTCCAATGATCTGAAAATTCTATGGAATGACCCTTAGGATATTTACTTTAAAGTTTAGAAACAGTTTTTCAAAATTCCTCTGATAAGTATGTCAAATACGTTGATGTTCTCAACCTTTGCAAGTCTGAAAATCAGATTGCACTAATCTCAGAACTATTAGCGTTAGACTGACTTATACTTAACCAAATGAGGTGAAACTTGTGTCAAATGAAAGCTAAGAGGTGTGGCTATGTTTCTGAAAAGTTTTGTAATTTGTGAAAAACGTTTCCTATTTTTTCTGTCGCAACAAAATTCATACAAAATGCTGGAAACTGAAAGTAAAGTGCTGAAAATAAGAACACCAAGAATTTTATACTGGTTCGGTTAAAAAAAACCTACTCCAGTCTTCGAGGACACCTTCCTCGGTTATCACTAAACACCAAAAACACCTTAACCCAAGAGTTACTGGAGGTATACACCAACTCCACCCTTTTACAACTAATACAACCAAAACAACCAAACAAACCGATCATGAACACCACCACCAATCGAATGAAGGTTTGATCACATCTTGATCAACCTTCTACAACAATGAATGTGCGTGGGTGGTATGTTCAAAGCCTATATAATATCAAGATTATATGAACAATAGGCTTGAGAGAAGAAGAAGAAAGAAAGAAAAAGAGAAGAAGAAAGTAGTAGAGCTTCTTGATCTTGAGAGAATGAGAGTTGTGTTCTTAACCTAGTTTGCACTATTCTCTTCTTTTTAACCATGTGTGGCCGCCCCGTAGGGACTTCTTCCTTCTTGAGAATTCTCTTTAATGCCCTTGGAAGATTGCCTTGTGTAAAAATGACACCATCTTGCTTACTTGACACACTATGATTGGAAGAATGACTTGACCTTGCTTACTTGTCACTTAATGATTGGTCCAACTTGTCATCCTTAAATGTCTTGAAAAAAATCTGAAAACAACAAATAACACATGTGCCAGAATATATTCAAAATGTTACCAAACAATCACCATTCAATCCCTTCAATTTTGGGATGCAAATTGAAGATAAAAACATGCTTAATTCGTCTATAACAAGCAACATGTGCTGAAATTTCAGCATTTGTGGTATTTTGAATTGTTTCCTTGTGTATTGCCTTCTTCAATGTCACCAATCATGTGTGGCTGATTTTTCACCAATTGAAGTGCTAAATAAGTGCCAAATAAACTCCATCTAAGCTCCATCGAGGCTGCAATTGGCAAGTGAGAAGACTTGTACATGTGCTGAATTTCATTTTAGTAAACTTTGTCAAATAATGCACAATAATTACACATATATGGTAAATTCCAATCTGCCCTAATTTAAATTTTCTAGAATATTTTAACATGTCTTGAATGTGTAAAAAGTTTCTAGATACATATTACAACTCATGCCAAAAACGTTCGATGTGTTGTGTTCGTAGAAAACTGAATTTTCAACTTTCGTCGATCACGTGATTTTTCTCCGATTAAATTCAAACTTTTTGCACATGTCATATATATTATGTCACACATAATATACATAAAATAAAGTAGACATTCAGCTCTAATGGCTGACTTAGAGGTGCCCCCATGTGCTAAATATAACTGAATTTTGAAACTCCACAATTTGGCCTAAATTATGGGTGATTTGTGTGTGCCAACATGAAATGATTTAGTGGCTGAATTTAACATGTGATCCACGAAATTTTTGCCATTTTTGAAGTATATGGGTTGGCCATATTTATATGGCAAGTACGTGACACGTTGGCGAAGTTTCGGTAGTCGCCCGATACGACAATTTTCGGTTTATACCCTTGTAACGTGTCGTTATAATTTTGTCATCACCATGACTTATATCATATGATATAAGACTTGAATATACTCATAAATATGAGGTGTATATAGTGGTGTTACGTTGACGTACGTTTGTAATATATGCAACGTGTCGGTAGTACGTCGGAATATATGTGTATTGTGATTTTTTTTGCAAAAATATATATAATATGTATAAATGGCGTGTAAATGGAATGAATGAGGAGACTTTCCATTTTTCAATTTGTTGCCATCAAGCCTTCTCTAAATATATCTCCATTTAATGAACTAGTTAGTTCATTTACTTAAGTACTTCACTTAGTGAACTAGTTTAGTTCATTAGTGGTGGCACCTGAAAATAGTTCAAAGACAACAAATGTTCGCCATATAATGTAAGCTTTAATGCTTCATGGCTTGTTAGTACGGCAAAAATATACATAACGCATATGAGGCATGTATATCACAAAAACGTGTCAAGCAATAATTTTATCATGCATTTCGTAAATTCGTACTATTTAAATCATGCATTTGTAAATCATTCAAACACATTTTCTCAACACATCATGCGAAATTTGGAGGTATAAAGGGGTGCCTGCAGTATCTTTCTCAACAATGGAGGTTTAGACGCTGGCTGATCGGTTTCACTTTGCTTTATTGGGTATCTTTTGGCATGGTAAGTCGGATGTGGCTGCAATTCGCCAGACAATGGAGGTGATAGGTTTTGCAGGGGAGATCACGATCGGGTTGATAGATGATGGGCATGTATTGATCAATTTTGCCAAGGCGGAGGACTATACACGATGCTTTTATCATAGGATATAGCATTTTATGGGGTATGATATGAGGGTTACCAAGTGGACGTCAGCATTCAACCCAAAGTATGACATACCTATAGTGCTTGTATGGTTACGATGGAGGGTTTGCCCATCCACATGCATGATCAACGTGCACTTCAGGAAATAGCATGGGCGGTGGCTGGTTGATCAAGGTGGACGCTGCCACTCTCAACTTCCAATGATCATCGTTGGCAAGGGTCAGTGTGAAGATGGATGTTATATAGGAATTTCCATCCAAAATATACATTGATTGTGGGGATGATTCTTTCTTTCAGCCGATTGTGTATGAGGACTTACCCCTTGGTGAAAAGGCGAAGGAGGTGGATAAGGGAGTTACTGCTGTGGTGCTATCGGGGGATAAGGTGGCGGCGAACATGTGGTAGCTGAAGTTTCCTACAGTACCAACTGCAGGGAGAGGTGTTGGGCCTTCGGAGGAGAATTGTCGCTATGCTTGTGCGCATAGGGGTGAGGTGGTCCAGCTGACCATAGTGCAGGATATAACGCGTTTGGGAATGGATGCGAAGTATCGTCCAACTGCAGAAATTGAATCTCCGGATGAAGTGGAGCATGGACATTGCTTTGACACAAAGATCACACACTCTAAAATGAGGGAGCAAATCGAACTCGCATTACAGCAGCAGTTTATGTGGCCTCAGAAGATATTGCCCGCTGTATGAGCTATATCTACCCTTCTCCGACTGATGGGGACTTGTCGGCTAGTTTGCAGCAGTCTCCTGACACTGACAAATTTATGATAGTTGTGTCGAAGAAATGGTGTCGTACATGAAAGGAGCTTTCTCCTCGTCGTCCTTCCACAATTCTTACTCGCAGTGCTAATCGGGCTCTCTCTTTGTAGTGCTAGTCGGGCTCTCTCTTCACATACGCATCTCACTGATTCTCAATGAATATTTTCACATAGAACATGCAGGGCTTGACACCGTCTTTGTCAAGGCTTAAGGATCGTGTACATGTATATAAAATTACTTTACTTAAAGTCATTAAGCCTAAGCAAGCAGAACGTCGGTTTACATATTTTCGGCTCCATATGGGTTTTTCGAGTTCTTTAGTAGCATGTAGGGTAAGGTGTGGCTTTTTTTTGACGTGATACATTGTTTCTTTTGGAGGAAACTTGTGTGTTTGATCAGTATGTGCGTGTTAGATTAAATATATTCCCCGAATGGTTGTTTTTGGTGGACTGTGGTATATGCTGGTTACACTAGTACGAATCGTAGACCTCTGTGGCAGGGTCTTTGTGACCATGTTGCTGTGACAGTGGACTTGTGGCTCTTATCGGGTGATCTTACTATATTTAGAGGGCTCGATGATCATAGGGGTCGCTTCGCCCCTACTTTGGCAAGGTTGGCAGATTTCAGTGCATGTATTAAGCATTGCAGATTGGTGGATACACCCTATCATGGCACGAAGTTTACATTAGGCCATGCGTAAAAGAGACTTGATTGGGTATTCTATAATGCTCGTTTTGGGGATGTTTTTGTGGATGTCTGGTTAGATCACTTGCCATGGGTCACCTCGGATCATTCGCCTTTATAATTGTAGTGTCGGGAGCTTCGCCCAACTAGCCCAAAATCATTTCATTTTTTCATTTTCTAGATGCATGGCTGCATCATCCGAACTTTATGACCTTTATGAAGGATGTATGGTCCTCTTACCCTATTGTTGGAGGCATGTATGGCCTATGTGATGAGTCACGGAGATTTAAAAAAGATGTGAAGATGTGGAATGAGAATGTTTTCGACAACATCTTTCGGAGACTTGAGGTAGCCGAGAGGGCGGTTAAGGTGGCGGAGGCACAGTTTCATGTAGAGGATACTTCGGAGCATCATGTAGAGTACCACCATGCAAAGACTATGCTGTTGCGACCAAAAATGAGAATTTATTTTGGAAGCAGAGGGTGTGGGTTTGTTGGCTAATAGATAGGGGATGCCAACACTAAGTACTATCATTCAGTTGTGAGGGGTCGGCATAGTCAGTTGAAGATTCAGTAGGTGTTTCCTATGGATGGCACACTCTGTGACACACAGTTTGCATACAAGGTGTGGGAGAAGCTTTCTATTCGTCCCTCTTTGCGAGGAAGGAGACGGGCGATTATTCTTATATTATTGATTATATACCACCATTGTTGACTGTGGAGGATAATGCGTATCTAGTATGCCTTCCGACGGAGGATGAGGTCCGACAAGTGGTGTGGCAGCTTGACCCTCAGAGTGCAGCCAGACCAGATGGTTATCATGTTGAGTCTTATCATTCGTGTTGGTCTCTCATAAGTACTGATGTTTATAAGGCTATGCAGGAGTTTTTTCTTGGTGTTTTTATGCTAATTACTATGTCGAGTGCGCTCATTATGCTTATTCCTAAGTGTGATGCGCCATCTTCCTTTAAAGATTATCGTCCTATTTGTTCATCCACGTTTTTTTAGCAAGATAAATACTCGTATGCTTGCTTCTCACCCCAGTCGTTTGCTTCCTCGACTTATTTCGCCAGAGCAAACGAGTTTCATAAAGGGCTTTGATATTTCTATCCAAGTCCTCTTGGCTAATGAAATGATACATATGCTGGATAAGTGTGGTTTAGGTGCACATGGTGTTTGAAGCTTGATATGATGAAGGCATTTGATAGGGTGATTTGGGAGTATTTGGAGCATGTGATGCATCGAATGAGTTTCACAAGTTTTTTAATTCAGTTGGTGCTCAACCAGTTGCAACGAACGCGCTTGCCAATTTCGGTGAATGGGGTGTCATGTGGTTTCTTTAGTCTGGGTAAGGGTGTTAAGCAGGGCGACCCTCTGTCTCCATTATTATTCATTTTGGCTTCGGAGGACTTCAACCGGGGGCTACAGGCGCATGTTAAGGTAGGCTGCATACGCACATTTTGGTTGGGGGGATGCCTCTGTTGAGAAAAAAGGGTTTGAGTGATTATAAAATGCATGATTTAAATAACGTGTACTAAAAAAATGCATGACACATTTTATGACTTGACACGTTTTTGCGTGAAACCTGACTTATGTAGTTTATATATAATGTTACTGTACTAAAGAGCCATGAAGCTTTAAAGCTTACATCAAATGGCGAACATTTGTTGTGTTTGAACTATTTTCAGGTGCCCCCATTAATGAACTAAACTAGTTCATCAAGTGAAGTACTTAGTTAAATGAACTAAGTAGTTCATTAAATAAAGTCATATTTGGAAAAGGCACAAAGGCAACAAATTGAAGAATGGAAAGTCCCCCACTCCTCTTTCTACACGTTTTATACATATATATTTATATATATTCAGATTTTTTTTAAAAAGGCACTATACACATATATTCCAACGTACTATCGACATGTTATATATTTTACGAACGTACGTCAACGTCACACCACTATACTTACCTCATATTTATGAGTATATTTAGGTCTTATATCATATGATATAAGTCATGGTGATGACAAAATTATTACGACACGTTACAAGGTTCTAAACCAAAAATTGTCGTATCGGGTGACTACCGAAACTTCGCCAACGTGTCACGTATTTGCCATATATAGATGGCCAGCCCCTACACTTTAAAAATGGCCACAAATTTCGTGGCTTACATAGTATAATCAGCCATAAAATCATTCTATGTTGGCACACACAAATCACCCTCAATTAAGGCCAAATTGTGGAGATTTCAAATTCAACATTTTAGCACATGGGGCGCCACTTACACTCAGCCTTTAGAGCTTAATATTCAATTTATTCTATGTATATTATGTGTGACATAATATATATAACATGTGCAAAAATTTTGAATTCAATCGAAGAAAAATCGCGTAATCGACAAAAGTCGAAAATTCGGTTTTTTACGAACACGACACATGGAACGTTCTTGGCATGACATATAACATGTATCTAGACACTTTTTACATATTCAATACATTCTAAAGTGTTCCAGAAAAATCAATTTAGGGCTGATTGGAATATACCATATGTCTATAATTATTGTGTACTATTTTATAAAGTTTGCAAAAATAAAATTCAACACATGTCAATCCTACATCACACGCCTAGCTCAGCCTTGATGGAGCATATGTGGAGCTTTGTTGGCATCTTGATTGGCCAAGAATGAAGTATACAAGGTTGGTGATATAATGGAGGGAGCTACACAAGGTAATATTTCAAACTATGTCACATATCTGACACATGCTGAAAATTTAGCATGTGTGTGCTATAATGGCCGAATTTTGTGTGCTTAATGGTGATAAATTTGCTTCTCAATATTCAAGAGTTTAATGTGTAGTAATATGGCAACTTTTCAAAGTCTTGAAATGATTTAGCACATGCTGAAAATTTCAGCATGTGTACAAATGAGATGGCCAAATTTTTGGTCTTGAAATGAGACAAAATTTATTTCCAAATTTTGTGGGATTAATTATGTGATATTTGACAATGTTTTAAACACTAATTTGGCATATGTTTTAAGTGAAATATCCAGATTTGTACAATCATCAAATGATGACAAATCTCATCCAATCAAGGAGTGCCAAATAAGCAAGGCCAAGATGATCATCCAATGAAGTGTTGACAAGTAAGCAAGTTGATGTCACAATTATACAAGGTAATCTTCCAAGGACTTAAAATATAATTTCCAAGGGGAAGAAAAGGATGAAGGGGGCGGCCACTCTTGATAAAAAGAGGAGAAGAAGAGCAAATCAAAGACAAGTCTCACAAGTGCAAAAGTGAAAAACGTTTTCTAGACTTTCTTCTTCTACCTTTCTTTCTTCTTCTCTCTCAAAGCCTATTGTATCTATATTCAAATACATTGTATAGGCTTCATTCATACCACCATACACGCCATATTCTTGTGAAAGGTGGATCCAGGTGTGATCAAACCTTCATCCGTTCGGTGGTGGTGTTCGTGATCATTGTGATTGCTTGTAAGGTTTGTAAAGGGTAGGAGTTGGTGTATAAATCCATCAACCCTGTGTGGTAAGGCGTTGTGTGTTGTTTTGTGATTAGTGATAACCGAGGAAGGTATCCTCGAAAACTGGAGTAGGTTGATTTAACCGAACCAATATAAAATTCCTTGTGTTCTTTACTTTTCAGCACTTACTTTTAGTTTCCAGCACAGTGCATCATTTTCATCACGATCTTAAAAATATCAAACGAATTTCAAAAATCACGAAAATTTCCAGAAACATAGCCACACGTTTTAATTTTTATTTGGTGCAAGTTTCAACCCTTTTGGACAAGTATAAGTCATCCAAACATCAAAAGATCTGAGACTAGTGCAGTCTGATTTTCAGGCTTGTGAAGGTTGATACTTTGAATGTATTTGACTAACTTTCCAAAGAAATGTTTCAAAACTGTTTCAACCCAATTAAATACACATAGTAAGGGGTTTGTCATTAAATGTTCAGACTATTTCGAGCCATGGTTTAATTGGAATTAATTTTTCAAATCAGACTACCGTTTCTGGCAGATTTGCGCAATCTGACCACCAACGAATTTTCAAAGGGTTACAGGTTGAACTTTGATCTGAAATTTTTAGGAGATACTCAGAACATCTGAGACTGATATTTCTCTAAATTTCAGAATTTTTGAAGACCTGTAACCTAGTTTTCAAAACATTGCAAAACAGGTCCTGAAAACAGAAACCGTTTTCATAAGTTGGGTTTTTGGATTAAAACGATTTTAGAAACCAAATTTTCTGCACCCACTATTCAACCTCCCCTTCTAGTGGTGCCTTGCAGGTCTTACAGCCTCTTTATGCCTCTCATCTTGCATATGCAGATGACTTATTAGTCTTTCTACATGGGGATATATGGAAATTATTAGCCTTTAAGGGTTTCTCAGCACAATATGAGAAGGCCTTGGGACAAAAAGCTAAATTTGCCAAAGAGTCGTTTTGTGCCATCCTCTGGTATCTCTGTGTCGCGCCTCCACGTGTTAGAGGCGGCCCTTCTGATGACCTCCACTTTACTTGGGTTTGTACTTATGTAATGGCATAAATTGTGCAAGGTATTGTGTGACTTTGTTGCAGTATTTTGACATGCGACAAAGTGCTTGGCAGAATAATTTGCTTACACAGTCGGCAGGCTAGTTCTGATCTGTTATGTTTTGAGCTCTTCATCCCTACATGTTATGGCTGTGGCAAGGCTACCTAAATCGGTGATACATGAGGTCTAACAAAAAATGGCTAAAAAGTTTTGGGGCGAGAGTAGCCAATTGGCTAAGCATCATTGGACTTCATGGCGAAGCATCACATTGCTGCGGGATGAGGGTGGGTTGAGGTTTGGGGATTTGATTGTGCTGCAGGACGCATACGTGTCGACTGTGGTGGCAATATCATCAGTGGGATACTTTATGGAGTCAGTATATGCGGCATAAATATGGTCGCCATGAGGATTATCGGCCGCACATTATAGTTCAGTCACATGTCAGACTATTTGCTGTTTTTAGCAGGTATGTGCACCACATTACACAGGGGAAGGGGAATATATGAGTTCTGCTTATGACATTTATCGGGTGTCCCGCCCAAAGTTATTCTCATATACTTATATTTGGCACAATGGTTAGTGGCATGTTGTATGCCTTAGTGTTTATTTCATGGAGCCTTGTCGATGGAGGACTATGTTGGACCGTGTACCTGTGATAAACACCACTAGAGGGGGAGATGTGAATAGTGGTTAGCGGAAATTACACTACTACCCTTGATTAAAAACCCCTTTGAAAACAGAATCTGAGACTACCTCAGATTCAGAACCCATTTTTGAAAAATTCAAAAATCAGTGTACACAACTCCAAATATTATGAAAATTTCCAGATCTTAACTTGAATGTGTTAACAAGACTTTTCTCCAAAAATCAGATAAAAATAAGATCATTTGACCCTTCAAACAAATAAAAAGATTCAGATGGTCAATATTGACAGAATGTTGCTGAAATTGAAAAACGTGTTTCTCTTTGAATACTCAACCAAAAAGGTTAGTCTTTATATCAAAACACTCCTTACGATGTGTAGTTGATATTTCCAAAAGGTTCTGACCTTAAACAAATCTTGATTAATACATAATGCTAGTTTTCACAAAACTGGTCAGATTGCAGCCAGATTGGAGCAGTTATCTTGCAAAGACTGAAAGACTAACTTTCCCTTGATCAAATCAAGTGATTCTTGTTGAAAATGAAAGACAACAGTCTGAAGTATAACTCGACCAAAAATCATGAATTTTGAAAGTGTTTAGCTATTTTTCCAAATTGTGAGAAGTTGTGTGAAAACTGCAGTAAAAGGGGGCAGAAAACAGAAAGGTAGAAACAAGAGAAGAACACCGAGGATTTATCCTGGTTCTGTCAATGTGACCTACTCCAGTCCCAAGGAACATCTTTCCTTGGATTTCACTATGATATGAATCATCTTACGACAAGAACCATGCTTGATCCTTGGGTTATACACCAATCCTATTCATGACTTGGATGAACACCTTCTATGCAACACTTAGTTGCAACACCTCTACCTCCTATTGATGTAGCCTTATAGAATTGGCTAATCAATCTTACAAATGAAGCTCAAGAGGCTTGTAGCTCAACAAATACAACAAGAACACCTTTGCTACAAAGAATGAAACAAGAACAACAAAAAGAAAATGATAGCTAGACAAATCAACAAATGCTTTCAAGAGAGCTTCAAGTGTGTTTCATCTTCTTTACCATTGCCTCCGATTTATAGTGTGAAGTGAGCCTTGGAGATAAGAATACACATGTGTCACCATCTTCATCATCAAGCCCAAGTGTCTTCACATTATTGGTTGGCCTTGTACACTTGGCAACATAAAGCAAAATGATTGGTCCACCTTGGCACAATAATGTTGGCCGAAATTTCCACCATGGATAGTCTTGAATATCCTTTGCGAAATGAAGATAATAAGAGAAGATAATGCCACAAAGTACCTCAACCTCTTGGCTTGAAAATAGGCATGTGAGGCTTTGAAAGATTCAAACTCAAAACAGCTCCAAGAAGACCAACATAGCCGTTGGTTTTGAAATCTAGAATTTCCAAGTTGGCAATTTTGCCAACTAGCTCCTTTTTGGTTGGTCCACTTGTTACCAACTCATAAAATGAATTACACATCACCTCCACCTGAATATAGATATTTTTGAGCATATATAGAAGTATATCAACTCATATTTTTGAAGAAGAAATCACCAAATAATAATTGACAAACACCAAAATTCCAACTATTTCTTCTTGTACGTAGTGATCATTTCCACACCTTTAAAACCTTTGATATTTCTGTATAATGATGATAAATATGATTCCATAACATATATAAAAGGTTCTTCAAGAAAGAAATAGAATGTGACATCACAACTCGTCACATATCCCGTATAGTCAATAATATCATCTTTTGAGAGAATAAGATAAAGAATCACCATATAATTTTCAAGATAATAATAACTCAACTCCAGAATGAAGATAATAATATGCTCAAGAGATTCCTTGAGTGAAAATACCAAAAATACCCTCATGGGTGAAATGATTAAAATGCCCCTGTTGTGACAAAACTCCAGAAATAACCCCGATGGTCAGAAATGAATATTATAACACCTTTGTCATGATGAATAAGATACGAATATGTCCTTGAAGTATTTCCATCATATCATGTTACTACAAAACTCTAAATACCAATTTTGCCCTTTTTGGTAAGTTGTAGAAACTTCCAAGGCACATTAGTCGCAATACATTTGAAATCACCAAAAACACATAATATTCACATAATGAACATGTATAAATCATATACAAATGAAAACAACCATTTTATCACTTTTTAGAAAAATATTTCTAAAAACCCTAGACATTAATCGATTGAAGTGCCTCAGCTTCAGAGATCGATGTCTCACAGTCAGTCTCAGAATTTGTCTCTGACCTACATCGATCGATCAAAGTGAGGGTTTGATGTACATCGATCGATCGATATGTCTCAGGTTTAGAGATCGATGTCTCACAGTAAGGTCTTGAACTTTCACTGCCTTACATAGATCGATCGATGTGAGGGATCGAAGTACATCGATCGATAAAAGTGCAACAACCTGAGAGATCGATGTCAACTTTTTCAACTTTTTCAACTTTTAATCACATACAACACCATGTATGATATTTTTAAGCATTCACCACTTAAAATCATGACTTTGAAAATTATCCAAACATATTTCTCAACATTCTCCCCCTTTTGGATGATTTTCAAAATAACCTTACATGATTTTAATGTCACAACTTTTTACCCATTGTTTATCATAAATCTACCATATTGAATTGTTTTGAAAACCTCACCAATTACTAATTGTTTCACCAAATTTTGACCAATTGTTTAAAAACCAAGTACCAACTAATTACCAATTGTTTTCAAATTCTCAATTCTCATGTATTCATAAGCTCCCCCTCAAATTATACTCTCCCCTTAACCTATGCTCCAAAACGTATACCAATTGAATCTTAGCATATTATTCAACCAAATCATGACTTACCAACTAAAATCATGTTTTTATTATATCTCCCCCTTTTTTTTGCAAATCATGCAAAAGATAGAACTGTGCAATAGTATCATAAGTCATCATACTTAACTTGGCTCGTAAGTTTTCAAAATTGGCTTGATTAATGGGTTTGGTGAAGATATCAGCTATTTGGTGATCAGTTCTTATATGGTTTATAACTATATCCTCATTTTGAACATGATCTCAAGGAAGTGGTATCTTACCTCAATGTGTTTGTCCTTAGAATGAAGCACTGGATTCCGAGAAAGATTGATCGCACTTGTGCTATTGCAGAAAATTAGAATCTTATTCATTTTAATGCCAAAATCACTAAGTTGTTGTTTAAGCCAAAGTATTTGGGTAGTGCATAAGCTTAAGGCTATATACTCTGCTTCGGTGGTAGAAAGAGCTACACTAGCTTGCTTCTTAGAAAACAAAGAGATCAAGTTGGTTCCTATGAATAGACACGTACCGCTAGTGGATTTTCTATCTAATTTGCAACCACTATAATCAGCATCACTATATGCGTATAATTCCAACTTAGCGTTTCTAACATACCAAAGTCCTAAGTGAGGTGTGTGTTTAAGATATCTAAAGATCTTTTCCACTGCATTTTAATGAGATACCTTAGGATAAGACCGAAACCTAGCACACATACACACACTAAACATGATGTCAGGTCTTGATGAAGTTAAATATAACAATGAGCCAATCATAGACCTATAAAGTGTGTTATCAAAAGGTTTACCATTTTTATCCTTATCTAGTTTGGTGCTAACACTCATGGGGGTAGGTGGTGGTTTCAATTCTTCAAAGCCAAACTTCTTAATCATATCATTGATATACTTATGTTGGCTAATGTGAATTCCTTGAAGAGTTTGTTTAATTTGTAGTCCTAAGAAGTAATTCAACTCTCCTACCATTGACATTTCAAACTCTGACTTCATACACTCTTCGAAGTCTTTTAATAAGGTCGGGTTAGTTAAACCAAAGATAATATCGTCTGCATATATTTGAACTATTAATAAGTCATTATCTTTTCTTCTTAGGAATAATGTGTTGTCTATGGTTCCCCTTTGATAATTATTTGCAATAATAAAGTTTGCGAATCTATCATACCAAGCTCTTGGAGCTTGTTTCAAACCATATAGAGCTTTCTTAAGCTTGTATACATGGTTAGGATTCTTTGGATCTTCGAATCCGGGGGGTTGTTTGACAAACACCTCTTCTTGGATGTATCCATTCAAGATTGCACTCTTGACACCCATTTGGAAGAGTTTGATGTTGCTTAGACTTGCAATCGCAAGTAACAATGTAATTGCTTCTAGTCGTGCAACGGGTGCAAAGGTTTCTTCATAATCTATTCCTTCTTGTTGATTATAACTTTGTGCGAATAGCCTAGCCTTATTTCTTGTAATATTTCCTTGTTCATGCATTTTATTCCTAAAGACCCATTTAGTTCCTATTATATACTTGTCTTCAGGATTAGGTACTAAGTCCCACACGTTGTTCCTTGTGAATTGGTTCAATTCCTCATGCATGGCATCTATCCAAGATATATCACCTAAGGCTTCCTTTACATTCTTAGGTTCTAAGTGTGAGATTAAGCTATATCCTTCGAATTGACTTATGTTTCTATGTGTTCTAAGCCCAACACTAGGATCCCTAATAATTAATTCTTTAGGATGCCACCAATTCCTAGATTGACTAGGTTCACCCTCATCTTGCTCAAATGTTTCATTAGTGTGAACATTGTTGTATACAATTGAATCATCTTATAAGTTAGTTGTGTTATCTTCCAATTGCAAAATCTCTTCATTTATTTCATCTAAAGGTTCATGCATATCTTGTTCAGGAGGAGTTGGTTCTAGATGATTCAGTACAGGCTCAAGTAAAACATCATCATCAAACATATTTTCAACATTGTTATCATGTTTATGTTGAGTTTTATCACTAACTTTAAAGCATGTATTTTCATTAAATTTCACATGTATAGATTCAATTATTTTTCTAGATGCAGGATTATAACACATATATGCTCTTGAATTAGTTGAATAACCAAGGAATATACATTCAATAGACTTTTGTTCAAACTTGTCTAGATTATCCTTAGTGTTCAACATAAAACATTTACAACCAAAAACTTTAAGATAATCTATTTTAGGTTGTCTATTGTTTAACAATTCATAAGGTATTTTATTTAATTTCTTTCTAATAGAGAGTCTATTTATAATATAGCATGCACAGCTAACAGCTTCAGCCTATAAATATTTTGGTAATTTATTTTCATAAAACATTGTTTTAGCAACTTCTTGAATTGTTCTATTTTTACGTTCAACAACTCCATTGAGTTGTGGTGTTCTAGGTGGTGAGAATTCGTGTTTAATTCCATATAATTCACAAAATTTGATTACATCTTTGTTTTTAAATTCTCCACCTCTACCACTTCTAATTCTCTTAACATTTTCTTCGTATATATTTTCAAGTTGCTTAATAAGAGTTTTGATTGTCAATGGAGCATCGTCTTTGTGTGTTAAGAACAATGTCCATGTGTAGCGTGAGTAATCATCTACTATGACACACACATAGTAGTGTCCACCTAGACTTCTTGTCCTACTTGGACCAAATAAGTCTAAGTGAAGCAATTCTAGTACATGACTAGTACTCACTTCATGTTTCGGTTTTAATGTTTCTTTAATGTGTTTTCCTTTAATACATGTTTCACACATTTGAAAATTATCTAAGTCTAACTTAGGCATTCCTCTAATTAAATTCTTCTTAGATAATTTCTTAATGGTTGAAATTCCTATATGGCCTAATCTTCTATACCATAAATTCACATCTAAGTCATGTGATATTAAACACTTAACCTTAGCATCTAACATGTTATCTAAGGTAAGAGTGTAAAGGTTACCATCTCTATTTCCTTTTAATACAATTTCCCTTTTTCATTTATTATATCACAAGAATTGGGAAGAAAAGAAACATTATATCCACAATCTATAAGTTGAGAAATACTTAATAAATTATAAGAAAGGTTACTTACTAACAACACATTTTGTATTTGAAATGTGTTAGGGTCCCCAATTGTTCCTTTTCCAACAACTTGTCCTTTGTTGTTGTCACCGAATGTTACTTTTCCTCCATCCTTGATATGTTCCAATTCGGTGAATAGTTTGGGGTTGCCCGTCATATGCCTTGAACATCCACTATCTAAAAACCATTTAGTTTTTAGATTCTTTGACTTTTCCTCCTTCTTGCATTCCTTGCGATTTTCCTCGTTGAATACGAAGCAAACTTGAGCTTCCTCGGTTTCGGATTCTGAGTCGGATGAGTCGCTCCATGTGCTCACCTTCATTGCTCGTTTGCCTTTCCTTGGCTTGGTCTCCTTTGCCTTTGTCGTTTGTGCCTCATTGTCCTTGGCTTGTTTATTATTGTTGTTATTATTATTATTTTTCTTTGTTAGACAATCATATGTAATATGTCCTTTTTGACCGCATTCGTAGCACTTTAACTCTTCATTATACCATTTATTATTGTTAGAGTTATTTTTCTTAGGTTGAGAAAAAGAATAAGAAGAAGAACGTTGTCTATTCCTATTAGGACGTTTGAAAAACTTTCTAAGTTTTGTCGCTATCAATATCAAGTCATCGTCTAATTCATTATCACTATGACTATCATCATTACTAGCATGTGTTTCAGTTGTTTTGAAAGCTATAGACTTACCGGATGTCTTAGACGATTCAGACTTTCAATGGTTTAGCTTTACCTCGTATACTCTAAGTGAACCGATTAATTCATTCATCTTAGAGATTGACTTTGTTTCTTCAATTGCCGTGACCTTAGGATTCTATTCAGCAGGAAGGCTTCGCAGCACCTTTTGCACATTCTCATTGTTGATGAATGATTTACCTAAAGCTTCAAGGGCATTGAAAATATTAGTAATTCTCAAATACATAGATGTTATGGATTCATTCGGCAACATTTTGAAAGATTCTAATTCAGTCATAAGCATGTTTATTTTTTATTCTTTTACACCACTAGTACCTTCATGCTTTAATTCTAATGACTTCCACATGTCATGTGCACTTGTGTAATTTGACACATATCCTGCTTCAGAATTCGTAAGTCCATTAAAAAGCAATTGCATGGCTTTAGCATTCATAGACATTTTCTTTTTATCTTCAGAAGACCATTCACTTTTATATTTTTCTACTTCCTATGTGACTCCACTAACTTGTACAACTTTTATTAGAATGTACGGCCCATCTTCAACTATAGACCATAAATCAATGTCTATAGCCATTAAGAATAGCCTCGTTCTAAGTTTCCAATGAACAAAATTATTGCCATAAAAAAGAGGAAGACATTGTGTAGACATACCTTCCATCTCACCTTTGTGAGAGACTATGGCCATTGTATGTACCTTTAAATTGAGATTAGCAGGCTACAAAGAGTTATTGTTTCTTGGCCTTGTGTTGTTTGTACAGTGTTGAATCTTGCTTTGTTGAGTGGTGTGAACCTCGCTCTGATGCTAATTTTTGGATTGTGCACCTGCAATAAACACCACTAGAGGGGGTGAATAGTGGTTAGCGGAAATTACACTACTACCCTTGATTAAAAACCCCTTTGAAAACAGAATCTGAGACTACTTCAGATTCAGAACCCGTTTGAAACATCCAAAAATAAGTGTACACAACTACAAAAATTATGAAAATTTCTAGATGTTAACTTCAATATGTTAAAAAGACTCTATCCGAAAATCAGACAAAAATAAAATCGTTTGACCCTTCAAACAAGTAAATAGATTCAGATGGTCAATCTGGACCAAATTGGACAGAATGTTGCTGAAATTGAAAAACGAGTTTCTCTTTAAATACTCAACCAAAAAGGTTGATATTTATATCAAAACACTCCTTCGGATGTGTAGTTGATGTTTCCAAAAGGATCTGACCTTAAACAATTCTTGATTAATACAGAACGCAAGTTTTCTCAAAATTGGTCAGATTGCAGCCAGATTGGAGCAGTTATCTTGCAAAGATTGAAAGACTAACTTTTCCTTGCTCAAATCAAGTGATTCTTGTTGCAAATGAACGCTAACAGTCTGAAGTATAACTCCACCAAACATCACGAATTTTGAAAGTGTTTAGCTATTTTTCCAAATTGTGAGAATTTGTGCAAAAACTACAGTAAAAACGGACAGAAAACAAAAAGATAGAAACAAGACAAGAACACCGAGGATTTATCCTGGTTCTGTCAATGTGAACTACTCCAGTCCCAAGGAACACCTTTCCTTGGATTTCACTATGATATGAATCACCTTACAACAAGAACCAAGCTTGATTCTAGGGTTATACACCAACCCTATTCAAGACTTGGATGAACACCTTCTATGCAACACTTAGTTGCAACACCTCTACCTCCTATTGATGTAGCCTTATAGAATTGGCTAATCAATCTTACAAATGAAGCTCAAGAGGCTTGTAGCTCAACAAATACAACAAGAACACCTTCTCTACAGAGAATGAAACAATAACAACAAGAAGAAAATGATAGCTAGACAAATCAACAAATGCCTTCAAGAGAGCTTCAAGTGTGTTTCATCTTCTTCACCATTGCCTCTGATTTGTAGTGTGAAGTGAGCCTTTGAGATAAGAATACACATGTGTCAACATCTTCATCATCAATTCCAAGTGTCTTTACATCATTTGTTGGCCTTGTACACTTGGCAATATAAAGCAAAATGATTGGTCCACCTTGGCACAATAATGTTGGCCGAAATTTCCACCATGGATAGTCTTGATCATCCTTTGCCAAATGAAGATAATAAGGGAAGATAATGCCACCAAAATACCTCAACTTCTTGGCTTGAAAATAGGCATGTGAGGCTTTGAAAGATTCAAACTCAAAACAGCTCCAAGAAGACCAACATAGCCGTTGGTTTTGAAATCTAGAATTTCCAGGTTGGCAATTTTGCCAACTAGCTCCTTTTTGGTTGGTCCACTTGTCACCAACTCATAAAATGAATTATACATCACCTCCACCTGAATATAGACGTTTTTGAGCATATATAGAAGTATATCAATTCAGATTTTTGAAGAATAAATCACCAAATAATAATTGACAAGATTATGTCAATATGTAACACCAAAATTCCAACTTTTTCTTCTTGTACGTAGTAGTCGTTTCCACACCTTTAACACCTTTGATATTTCTGTATAATGATGATAAATATGCTCCCATAACATATATAAAAGGTTCTTCAAGAAAGAAATAGAATGTGACATCACAACTCGTCACATATCCCGTATAGTCAATAATATCATCATTTGAGAGAATAAGATAAAGAATCACCATATAATCTTCAAGATAGTAATAACTCAACTCCAGAATGAAGATAATAATATGCTCAAGAGATTCCTTGAGTGAAAATACCAAAAATACCCTCATGGGTGAAATGATTAAAATGCCCCTGTTGTGACAAAACTCCAGAAATAACCCCGATGGTCAGAAATGAATATTATAACACCTTTGTCATGATGAATAAGATAAGAATATGTCCTTGAAATATTTCCATCATATCATGTTACTACAAAACTCTAAATACCAATTTTGCCCTTTTTGGTAAGTTGTAGAAACTTCCAAGGCACATTAGTCGCAATACATTTGAAATCACCAAAAACACATAATATTCACATAATGAACATGTATAAATCATATACAAATGAAAACAACCATTTTATCACTTTTTAGAAAAATATTTCTAAAAACCCTAGACATTAATCGATTAAAGTGCCACAGCTTCAGAGATCGATGTCTCACAGTCAGTCTTAGAATTTGTCTCTGACCTACATCGATCGATCGAAGTGAGGGTTCGATGTACACCGATCGATCGGTATGTCTCAGGTTTAGAGATCGATGTCTCACAGTAAGGTCTTGAACTTTCACTGCCTTACATAGATCGATCGATGTGAGGGATCGAAGTACATCGATCGATCGAAGTGCAACAACCTGAGAGATCGATGTCAACTTTTTCAACTTTTAATCACATACAACACCATGTACGATATTTTTAAGAATTCACCACTTAAAATCGTGAATTTGAAAATTATCCAAACATATTTCTCAACAGACTAGTTATGTCGGATTATGACTATTATGCCTACTCAATGCCCATTCTGTCATGTGGCATCCATTGCGCTTGATCATATCTTTCTGAGTTGTCCTACGATATAGGCCATGTGGAGGTATTTTGCATACTTATTCGATATTTCTCTATCCAAATTGTGCTGCATTCATACCTATCTTATGTCTTGGTCGTTATCATCCAATTCCTCCATGCTACGGGGAGTTTTGTATGTTATATTTCCCAGTATTATTTTCCTAAATATTTAGAGGTCTTATACAGCTGTGATTACTGATGATTGCCTATGGAGTGTTGCAGTGACAGTGGCAATACATGTAGATGTTTATGTTTGGTGTCGTAGTATGAATGGGACAAAGCTGGCAGTCACTATTCCACGTTGTAGGCCGGCCTTATGCCTATTATTCATGCTCGGAGGGTGCATGTAGTGTGCTGGTTGCTACCTTCCTCGGGCCGTATGAAGCTGAATATAGATGCACCAGCATGACATACCAAAACAGCAGGAGGTGCGGTTCTTGGAGATTCGCGTGGTGTTTGTTGTGGTGCGCCACACTTTCGCTTGCCTCATGTCCCGCCGCCAGAGGCTGATGCTCGAGCAACTCTCATCGGTTTGCTATTTTTTTCTGCGGTATCATACGTTGATATTGGAGACAGATTGTCTTGCTGTAGTGCAGATGATGGCCATGGATTCTCACCCGCCCCCACATACCCGCCTTTCGTCAATTGAGGAACATCATTGAGGCGGCACATATTGATTTTCTGTACACCCTGAGAGATACTAACGATGCATCACATTTTTTGGCACAACAAGGCTTGGTGGATGATGCTTCTTGCGTCTTCCACACGGCATCCACTTAACCTTCTATAGTGTGCGGCTCTGTGACTACATATGTTTATATTCATCCTCAGCGCCATGCTTAGTTGTCTTACGCTTATATTGTCATTAGCGCGAATGGTGTGAAATAATGGTTTTCCTCCGTCATAAGTGAGGGATAACACTTTCATAGTAAATTATCTGAAGGCACTGCCTTCTTATATATATATATATATATATATATATATATATAAAATTATTATTTCTTCTTATACTAGGGAGAGCATGTCGAGTGGCGATCATGGCGATTAGGTCGGCCGGCGGCGGTAGCCCAGTCGACATTGCGTTTTCTTCTATTCTCAGATATTTTTCATCCGTTACTACCCATTCTCTTCCTCTCTTCTTCGCAAAAATCAAACCTTTACTGTCAATAATGGCGGAGGCGGAACCTACAAAAAACCCTACGGGGTTGACGCAGAAAAAAGCTTCGCTTTGCTATTCCATACGTCGACTTCGACCATTATTCCACCGAAAACGATACAAAAATATAAGGGGAGTCCAATGATATCATTTACAAATGATGAAATCTCTTCTCTAGCGGAGCCATACAAATTCTCGTTGGTTGGAACCATTTGGCATGGTAAGACGCCGATCACCACAATTCGTTCAACGATGGACAGGATAGGCTTCACTGGTCCAGTGCAGGTGGGACTCTTAGACTCTAAACATGTGATACTGCATTTTAAGCATGAGCAAGATTATTTGAGATGTTTTGCAAGGCAGAGTTGGATGATAGTAGGGAAGTATATAAGGGTTACTAAATGGACTCCAACATATGATCCTACTGTAGATGTCCCGATTGTACCAGTTTGGGTGTCCTTCCCAGGGCTCCCATTACATTATCACCAAAAATTTGTGCTGATGCAGATTGGCAGGATGTTGGGCACGCCAATGAAGTTAGATACAGCAACAACGGAATCTCTTCGCCCTTCCGTCTCTCGTTTGTGTGTTGAAATTGATGTTTTGCAGGAACTTTCCACAAGAATATTTATTCATGCATTAAACAGGGTGATTCAACAACAAGTAGTATGTGAGGACTTGCCCTCATACTGTTCGAAGTGTTTCAGATTAGGTCATAATGCTACGGAATGCAAAAGTCATCATGAAGGAAATACCATCGATTTGCAACAACCCAAAGATACTATGCAGCAACTCAAAGATAATAAGCAGAAACCCAAGGAGGGTGTTTCTGGTCCATCCAAGGAGCAGCAATGGACTCCTAAGAAGCTTCCAGCTTTGGTTCAGCAGCAGAACGATGCACCTATACCATTGTCAGCTTCACCAGATTTAACCACGGCACGCATGGTGTCGTATGTTCAGGATCTTGCCAGACTTCAGGGAGTTGATAACAGTTTCATTGCGGATATCTCTCACCCCCAACAACCATTTTTTGTATCCGACAGTGAAATTATACCAGATCAACTGAAACAGCTGGACGTGCAGACTGAAGACAATTCGGCTGCAGCAGTTGTATCAGAGGTCCTTAATGAAATTATGCAGGCAGTTATCTCCTCAGATCATAGCCCTATTGGTGGTGATCAGGCAGCTACACCCACAGATAGAAACTCAGACACTCCATTCCAAGAGCCAGCCCGTCTTCTTCGTCGTCAATGTCATCACTTAGAACCCTCTTCTCCACCACTCACAAGATCAAGGGCAACACTCTCTAACTCTTTTGATTGTTTTTCAACTCAATGAAGATTATGATTTGGAATGTCCGGGGTATTCGCACTTCACTACAGCGTCTCTTATCGTTATTACGTCGCTATAATTTACATATCTTAGTTCTCATTGAACCTAAATTGAGGCCATCTTCGTTGGTGTCTTATCGTCTAAAACTCGGTTTCACACAAGCAGTTTCTATTTGCCATGATAAAATATGGATTTTCTGGAGTGCAGCATTTTTATGTTTGGAGGTGGAATGTTTGGGGGTTCAAAATCATTCGATTCAATTTCAGTAGATCCCCACAGGCGATCGTTTTTACAGTACTTTTGTTTACGGCTTACATACTGTTGCGTCACGTCGTCCTATTTGGGAAGATATTATGGCAATACATCTGAGATTGATGTCCCTTGGCTATTAGGGGGAGATTTTAATACTTTTTTGTCATTAGACGAGCATAAAGGTTTGATCTTCCCCTCCTCTCAGAACATTGCAGGACTTTAATGATTGTGTATCTTTATGTTCGCTTCAGCCTATTAATTATCAAGGTTCGACGTTTACTTGGAGTGATGGAAGAGGACTTGGCCGAGTTTGGCGGAGATTGGATAGATACCTTTGCACGTCTAGTTTCTTTGATCTATTTACGGCAGTCTCATATCAGCATCTTAGTCGCACAATATCGGATCATTGTCCCATCTATCTTGAATGTTTAGCCGACAGATCTGGTCATACAGCTTCTTTTCGTTATCTGGACGTATGGACCACTCATTCAGACTTTCATCATTATGTTTCACACCACTGGCAATCTTTTGACACGATAGGTGGTATGAAAGGGTTCTACAACAAACTTCGGCAGCTCAAGCAACATTTAAAGCAATGGAATAAGGACGTCTTTGACAATATTTTTGATGCTATTGCACAGGCCGAAACAGAGACACTTCTCTGCGAGAGGGAGTATGATAATCGTCCCACTGATGAATCCCGTGAGTTGTACCATCGCAGTATGGCCTCCTTACTGAAACTGCAGCATCGAGCTACACTATTCTGGAAGCAAAAAGCAAATGTAAAGTGGATGCAAGAGGGTGACGCCAACACACGCTATTATCATCAAATAGTCAAAGATAAACGACGTCGTTAGACAATTAGTAGAGTAGTTGACTCTAGTGTCTTGGAATATCAACATAATGTAGACATTGAGCAGCAGGCAGTTAATTACTATCAATCCTTATTTACAGCTAAACAATTGTCAGATCCATCATATCTGCTCCAATATATTCCCACTATCTTAACGCAGGCAGATAATGAAACGTTGATGGCTTTGTCGGATCTCCAAGAAGTACAGAGTGCAGTTTGGGATCTAAGTCCTACCAGTGCAGCTGGCCCAGATGGATTCTCCGGTTCGTTCTATCATAAATTCTGGCCTATCATTAAGACTGATGTGCATATAGCTGTCCAAGAATTTTTTTCTTGGAGTGCGACCACCTAATCAACTTGTGGCATCTCTTATTACTCTTATTCCAAAGGTATCGAATCCTCAATCGTTTATTGATTTCCATCCCATTTGCTTGACTAACTTTTAGGCCAAAGTTATCACGTGTCTCTTAGCAACGCGTTTATCAGATTTTCTCCCACGACTCATATCTTCGGAATAGGCAGGGTTTCTAAAGGGACATGGTATTACTGATCATATTTTGTTAGCTCAAGAAATGGTTCATATGCTAGATAAGCATGTTCATGGAGGTCATGTTATAGTTAAACTAGATATGGCAAAGGCTTTTGATAGAGTGGATTGGACATATCTTCGTCAGCTTTTGCTGAAATTTGGATTGGATGCCAAGCTTGTGCGGATTATCCTGAACAATCTATCGGCTACTCGATGCTCGGCACTCATCAATGGTAAGCCTGTGGGATTTTTCCCAGTCACCCGAGGGGTCAAACAAGGAGATCCGTTATCACCATTGTTATTTATTTTGGTCTCAGAGGGTTTTTCTTGTGGCATTAATGCATTAATACGTTCGGGTGAATTACGGGGTTTTCAAGTGGGCCGTGTACCACAGGTATCTCATTTGGGCTTTGCAGATGATTTGGTGGTCTTTCTGAATGGCAGTACATCCAACATGCAAAAGTTTCGTCATTTTTTGGATATCTATCAGTCTGCTTCAGGGCAATTAGTAAACTTTCACAAGAGTCAATTGGTGGTAGGGAAAAATGTGGTAGGACCACGAGTGGCGCAACAGCTTGGCATGCGTTTGGAGACTTTACCCATTAAGTATCTTGGGTCGTTTTTACACAAGGGTATCAACCGTTTAGCATATTCTACAGCTCTATTAGAACACTTTGACAAGTGCCTTAATGCTTGGTCGTCAAAGTTGCTTTCCATGGCAGGTCGGATGGTCCTTATCAAACATATTTTGTCTACTATGCCAATACACATTATAGCAAGCTCAAGATTGCCTAAAAGTGTCATAAACGTCTTGAATAGGAAAATGTCTTCTTTTTTATGGAATGGTCGGCATCATTGGATGTCTTGGACCCAAGTTCGTCGACCCATTGAGAATGGAGGTTTAGGTATACGTAATTTAGAGTTGATTTAAAAAGTATATGACGGGCACTGATTCGTTATGGGCTATATTTAGCCGAGCTAAATATGGCCAAAGGAGCGAGACTTATGCACATATTTATGACTCATCTGTTTGGAAGCGCATTTGTGATATTCATAACTACATGCAGGATAATGTTGACTCTTCCCAGGATAGCTTTCACTGGGTTGCTGACCCGACTGGACACTATTCTATTAAGTCAGCCTATTCGTTGTTACATTCGCAATCCCCTTTATTTGCTTTCTCGAAACATATTTGGTGGTCCACATCACCCCCGGGGGTTAAATTGTTTTTGTAGCGTTTATGGTGTCATTCTCTTCCGTTGTCAAATAATCTTCGAGCATGGCAGGTAATCTATCCATCACAATATGTTTTCTGTTTAACGCAGTCGGATACTAGAGATCATATATTTTTGCATTGCCCAGCAGTGAAGTCAACGTGGATTCAAGTAGCAACCTTGTTCTCGGGCCCTATGCCTCGTAAAACTAATATCCAAGCTTATCTGTATTGCTGGTGGCGTCAAGCTTCGGCAGCTACAATGTAGGGTCATTTACTGGTGGTGGTCCCAGCATTAGTTGCTTGGGTTATTTGGAAAGAGTATAGCTCCATCAAGTTTGGAGATAACACCTTTTCCCCTAGCCGCTTATTTCATCATATCCGTACAACTGTATATACGTGGTGTGCATCTGTTCAAGGTCGTAAATTCGCTCAGTCTCTACCTCATCTAAATGCTCAAGGATTTTCACCACAGTTAAAACTACGCCGACACAGATTGGTTAAATGGACTTTGCCGCCTTCCGGCAGAATGAAATTGAATGTGGCTGCTGCTGTAGGCCGTAGCAAAGATGCTGCGGGTGCTATTCTGCGTGATGAATTCGGACATTTTATTTCGTCTGTTTATTATGTATTACCATGTGTTTCTCTGGTTCGAGCTGAATTGATGGCTTTGTTGCTCTCCCTCCTTTACTATGCCATGACTTATGATGGGCTGTATGTAGAAACGGATTGCCGTTAGTTACTTCATTTGGTGCGCCATCCTTCACGCTACACTGGTTCATTACTCTTGGATATACAACGAGCTACAATGATGTTGCGTCTCAATACTTCTACTCTTTGTTATTGCCCACATGAGGCAAACACGGCTACACATGGTTTAGCACGATATGGACTCCAACTCTATACATCAAAAGCTTCTTTGCCTTGCGATGTACGAGGCTCCTTGATTCTGGATGCTTCTTTACCTAATCTTCAACTATGATGGAATGGTGTGCAATTTTGGCTGTTGCCTATGCCAGCAGTTGGTGTAGGCAGCCTTGGTATGTCTCTTTTTCATCATGCTTTATGTGTCTCTGCATTCCTTTCATTATTCCTTTCACTGTGTCCGTGGGTAACGTCTTTATTTTTTGCACGTTTGCTGAGGAACGGACAAGACATATGTTGCTGTCGTTTTGGACTCATCACTGCCGCAAATTCAGTTGGAGGTTGCCAATGGTCGTTTGGCTATGGGCAACTTGGGTATGGTTTTCTTCTCCTAAAGCTTTCCTTAGGGCCAATAAAGGTAGCTGGGTTCATGATCTAATTGGTGTGCGAGGTACTGCCTTGGAGATGCGAGGGAGGACGCGGGAAGGTCTCCGCCAGCTTGCTGATACATTCGACTCCATCTGCATCATGGAGCCTCCATTGTTTAGGGTTGTGCTGTTCCATTCATTTATTTCTTTGTATTCGACTTCTTATCAACCGTCTCGTCATATAAATATGTACGCTTTTTCCTTCGTCAAGGTTTTATCCACAAGGGTGGTTTTACTTGACAAGGTTTTAATGCGGCATATCATATATGACTGGAAGTTGCACATACTTGCATCGCTTCATACGCTATTTGCTTACGATGACATTCCCATGGATGTAATATGGTTTTCTCACACCACAAGTGAGGATTTTTAATAAAATTTACTTTCATGTATATATATATATATATATATATATATATATATATATATTATACACACACACAAGATTTGCCGAAGAATATTTATTTACAGGCCAAGCAAAAGGTTATTCTGCAGCAGATCGTTTATGAGGATATGCCTACCTTTTGTACTTCTTGTCATCGACTAGGCCACGCTACTGGCCACTATTCTGATCACACGACAATGCCTTCAGAAATACAATCTAAAGAGAAGCCATCTAAACCTGCCACCCGTTGGACTCCCAAGAAAAATCCTCCAATGGCGTCTGATACTGCTCCTATCGCACCCATCGCAATTCTCACACATCCACCCTCAGATGTTCAGCATTCTGAACCTGCGACATGCTCTCCACTGCCACAGCCTGATATCCCAATCACTGTTCGTCAGGATATCAACTTGCTCAGGGAAGATAAAGAAGATGAGTTTCTATTCTCCCAAAAACAGCATGATGAATGTGATTATTTTCAATATTTAGATTCGGAGGTGGGTTTTCTTGACCAGCCAACGCTGGATGTTCCAACACGATAGGATTTTCATAAGAAGATGCAGCAAGATTTGGAACAAATCGCAAAACGTTTAGCCAATCGTCATGCCTGTGCTGATGATGACACAATTCTGGCATCCTTTACAGCTGATACAGTGGTTGAGCCGGATGGATTTATTCCTGTGCCATTGCGTCGGAGACGACGCACTAAAAAAGATTTGCCCTTTGCCCACCTCTTACAATGGAGACACGTAGTGCAACTCGTGGACGTACTTTATCTTCAAATGTATCTTCCTCTTCTATATCTTAATGAAGGCCCTCACGTGGAATATTGGCGGATTGAGGACATCGTTGTCTCGTTTATTGGTTATGCTACATGATCATAGTGTAGATCTTTTAGTCCCCATTGAACTTAAACAACGGATTACAAAACTGCAATTCTACCGTATGAAATTACATTTTCGTCATGCTTTATCAACTTGTGCTGATAATATTTGGATCTTTTGGCAGGCTTCAACTTTGAGGTTGAATGATATTGAACATGGAACGTAGGCATCGCTACTTCGATTCACTTGGCTTCCTCTTCAGCAGAACATTGCATGGACCATTGTATATGGCAAACATACTATTCATGACCGTAAATAATTATGGGATACCCTCACAGTACATCACCAACGTCGGGTTGAACCATGGATATTGGACAGGGACTTTAATACTTTTTTGAGACTGGAGGAACATCGAGGTCGCACCTCTCCCACTTTACGTTCTTTACTTGATTTTAATAATTGTGTTGACAATTGCCAGTTGTAGGAAATTCCCTTTATAGGATCCATTTATACTTGGGCGCGGGGTAGTGGAACAAATCGAGTACAATGCCGTTTGGACAGAATGTTGGCTGTACCATCTTTTCTTGATCTATTCTCCGATGAGTTGTTCGACATTTGCCAAGAGTTTCGTCTGACCATTCTCCACTCCTGCTTACCTGTGTACTAAACACTGACAGGCCATCATCACCATTTCGATTCTTAAATACATGGACAACACACTCAGATTTTCATACATACGTTGTAGCATCTTGGCGGCAATATCCTACTATGGGCGGTATGAGAGGTCTATATGCGAAGCTCCGTCTTCTTAAGCATGATCTTCGTCATTGGAATAAGGAGGTTTATGTTAACATATTTGATTGGTTAGCTGCAGCGGAAAAAGAGTTCATATGGATAGAGGCTATATATGAAAATGACCCAACTGAAGCCAACAGATCTGCTTACCCCTTGGCGCACGCAAATTTATTACGAGCAAATTCAGAGCAGACAGATTATTGGTCCCAGAAAGCACGCCTTCGATGGGAAACGGATGGAGAGGCAAATACAACATATTTCCATGCTATTGTTAAAGATCGTCACCGATGTCAAAGAATTAGGCAAGTCTCAGACTCTAATGGCCTGATATACACAGATTCGGCAGAAATGGCCAATCTAGCGGTGAACTTCTTTAAACAATTATTTAGTGACGAACCTGTGGAGAATATGGATGATTTCTTGTTGCCTATTCCTCGTCTTGTTATAACTGCTGATAATGACAGTTTGGTATGCCTCCCAGATATGGACGAGGTAAAGCAAGATGTCTGGAGCTTAAATCCAAATAGTGCTGCAGATCCGGATAGTTATAATGGCTTCTTCTATCGTTCATGTTGGGAGATCTTGAAGGTCGACGTTTTATGCGCTATTCAAGAATTTTTCTTAGGAGTTCCTGCACCACAGTCAATGTTATCGCCCATAATTACCTTGTTGCCCAAAAGTTCTCAGCCACAGACTTTAGCAGACTTCAGACCTATCTGTCTTTCTAATTTTATCAGCAAGGTAATTACACACTTAATTGCTCAAGATTATCCAAGTTGTTGCCTGTACTTATCTCCTCAGAACAAATTAGTTTTCTCAAGGAGCATGATATTAGAGAACATGTTTTAATGGCGAATGATATAGTACATCATTTGAACAAATTTGTGCTTGGAGCACATGTGATCATTAAACTGGATATGGCGAAGGTGTTTGATAGAGTCAACTGGCAATATATGCAGCTGTTGATGACGAAATTTGGTTTTTCGGATTATTTTATTTGGCTTATATTGAACACTATAAAGTTTTTTAAGCTTTCAGTATCGGTGAATGGTCACTTATTCGGATTCTTCTCTCCCTCTCGAGGTGTAAAACAAGGAGATTCTTTATCTCCTTTGCTATTTATCTTGTGCTCGAAAGGATTTAGTTGGGGAACTAACCATCTTTTTCGAACCAGTGATCTTAAAGTTTTAATATGGGCTGCATATCGGGAGTCTCGTATTTGGCATATGACGATGATCTACTCGTATTCTTAAATGGATCCTCTCGCAATTTGAGAACATTTCAAACCTTTCTTAAATATTATCAGCAAGCCTCAGGCCAACAAGTTAATTACAGTAAAAGCCAGTTTGTGACGAGTGAGTATTTATCTATATCACGCCGGAACTCTATTGGAAAGATATTAGGGATGCGTTTCTCTACCCTTCCAATTAAATATCTTGGATCTTATTTATATCGGGGAGTAAATAGAGCTTGTTACTGCCAAACGCTTATCCAACACTTTGATACTAAATTAGCAGGCTGGGCAAGTCATATACTTTCTGCAGGTAGCTGGATAATCTTGATTCAATCAGTCTTATCTTCATTACCTTTGCACCTTATAGCAGTTGCGTGTTTACCTAAGAGTGTGATTGACATTATACATCGTAAAATCGCATCTTTTATATGGGGTTCTCGTTATCACTGGGTTTCTTGGAAGCGCCTTTGTTGTCCGGTAAAGGAGGGTGGCTTGGGCATTAGAAATCTCCACTTGCTCCAACAATCATATGATTGCAAATTATGGTGAAATTTCCATCATAAGAACTCTGTTTAGGCTTGTTACATGCGATCCCATTATGGAGCTAAGCAGGATTATCGTGCACGCATATATGATTCCCCTGGATGGAAACGTATTTGTTCTATACATTCGTTTTGCGAGTCTTATACTATCACAACCGACTATATCACTTGGACTTCGGCATCTTCGGGTGCATTTACTTTGAGACAAGGTTATGAGGATTCCCGATCAGTTCATCCCACATTATTATCTCACAAGTACATATGGTGGAAGACTTTATCCAAATCAACAAGTTTTTTATGTGGCGGTTATATCACAGAGCACTACCTTTAGAAGACAATATGATACATTTTACTCAGGTGTGTCCCACTATGTGTCCTTTTTGTAAGTCAGCATCTGCTATATTATCTCATATTTTTCTCAGATGCATGCATATTATTTCAATTTGGCAACGCCTCGATTTGCTACTAAATGGACCTCTACCTCAAACTTCCTCTATACGGACATATTTGATGACATGGTGGCTACAATCCTCGTCTAAGTCGCTCCAAGGCCAATTTCTTATTTTAATACCCTCCCTGATGTGTTGGGCCATTTGGAAGGTATATAACAACATTATCCTTGGAGATGCAGACCTTTCACATTCTAATATTTTCTCGATGGTTCACAATTCATCTTATACGTGGGCCTCGGCCATATCTGTATCGAAAGCTTCTGCAAACCTTCACCATCTCATTGATAGTGGTTTTTCTCCCCCGATGAAGGTGGCTCGTGTTCGGGTAATAAAATGGATGCTTCCTCCCTCTGGTAGATTTAAGCTCAATGTTGATGCATCTGCAGGACGATACATGGCTTCCGCAGGCGCAGTGTTATGAGACTGTAGGGGTCAGCTGATTGGTGCTTTGTCATATACCTTACCTTGTTTGCCTCCGGATTTGGTGGAACTTCAGGCTATCCTCTATAGTATCATTTATTTCAGCTTCACACATCGCTATGTCTTGGTCGAGACAGACTGTCTAATGTTGCTTCAAACGCCAAGGAATACATCTGGTCATCGTCAGTGCCACTACCATCAATTGTTTTTTTCTGAACCTTACAGGTAGTTCATTGCACCACATTCCGCGCGAAGCAAACATGATGGCCCATCATTTTGCGCTATATGGTCGAATGTTTCCGGTTACAACATTATACGACCCGCCATCTTCATTACCGCCAATGGCTCGAGGATTTTTCCACACCGATCTGTCCACTGCCTCTTTACAATTTTAGTTAATGGCGATGCACACATACAGAAGAGTGTTACTTTCATACTATGGAGGTTGCCTATATCATCATGGTACAGGCAACGACGGTATGACACCGTCCTACTATTCTTTCATACATTTGTTTATATTGTGCAATATTTTACGTTCTTCTGTTTAATTCTGTTTTACACGCGGAGGATATGCTGCTCATTCAATCATGCTCATCCCGATCATATACAACTCGCTGACTATGCCACCGCCTGTATTCTTGTAGAATGCAGGCGATCCTGGTATGGCTTTGTTTCTCTCTGTTTTTTCGATTCTCTTTTATATTATTAGCTACTCACTTCTTGTTTCTGGGCATCTTCTTGACGCAATCACGGGACGCATGAGTTTCGAGACAGAAGGCATCGACGATTTTTCATCTTATATGTTTTAATTTTCCTCTCTTCAAACTATATAAATTATTACTTAATGTTAGAATCTTTTTGTATTTTCCGATTTTTATACATTGAGAGAGTCTCCCGTCGCTTTTAGTGGCTTAATGTAACCACGGTATTCCTCCACCACAAGTGAGGGTTCTCATATTAATAAAAAACCGGACGGTACCGCCCATCTTTCACTAAAAAAATATGTTGTTACATCACTAACTTGCCAAAGAAGTTTTGACAACTTACCATAAGGGCAAAGGAGTATTTTTTAGCATTTGCAGGGCCATATCTTATTACGGATATATAAGGACAAAAAGACACAAAGATGGAGTATCAATTACAAGCTTATTTGACATAATTGGTTCTTAAGGTATTTTAGTCACTTTGGGGACAAGAGCATTTTGGTAATTTACACAAGCTTAGTTTTTGTGTAATGCTAAAATATTTACTATACATGGTATTCATGGTCTTCATGGTATTCATGGTCTTCACATATATATATCAACCATATATTATACGGACTTCGGTTTTCTCGTAATTCTTATTATTAAAACTGTGACATTTATTTTGTCATACTATATGGTTTTTATGGTATTTTTATAGACATTATCTCGAATTCACCACTGATATTTTTAGCACTATCGACAATCACTATTGAATGACAACTGAATTGGATTTTCGCCCTTGCTGTCCTTAAATGGATTAATCCTCGACATTTAACACTTGGATCATATTTATATGTCATGCCAGCATTCCCTTTGTTCCTTATGGAATTTTTTTGTCCTATTTCACTCCCTTAATGGGCACCGTTTTCGTTAAGCCTCCATTAAAGGACTATAATCCCATTACATCTTGTATTCGGCCTTTTCACCCGGTCGGTGTTAGTCAGCTCTTATACCATGATTATAATAACCCGAATTTTTCAGCCAGTCCTAGGCCTAGCGACAGATCAGACGTGTCATCGTCACTATAAAAAATCACTATAATGTCAAATGAATCTGGTTTTCATTGTCGTTCTATCGAACTGGATTAATCTTTGGTTATATTTAGCATTTGGACCATACATATATATCATACCATCATTCTCTTTTTTCGATTTGGGATTTTTGGGTCTTTGTATTTCCCCCTTTAATAAGCCAACATCCTTGCTGCACCTCCACTAAGGGACCAGGATTCCCCTAAAATATTAGATTTGATCATTTCGCTTTGGCGTCGGGGACGCTAGTTGGCTCTGATACTACAATTTTAACAATACAGATTCGCTCAACCAATTCTAGGCCTACTGCTTATTTGTGCCTTGCGTCGTCACTATGGACAAGTACTACTGAATGTCAGTTGAATTGGGTTTTCGCCATCGATGGCCTGAAATAAATTAATCCTTGTGATATTTAGCATTGGTCATACTTATTTATCATGCCAACATCATCTTTCTTTATGATATGGGTTTTTTGGGGTCTTTACATTAGTTATAACGATCCAAATTAGTCCAACTGGTCTTAAGCCTGGCGTTTGTTCGGGTCTGATGTCGTCACTATGAGAAATTATTAATAAATGTCAACTGAATCTGATTTTCGCTTTTTGCTAATTCAAAAAAGACTAATCATTACTTGTCATTTAGCATTTGGATCATACTTATAAATCATACTACCACTCTCCTTCTCTTTTTTTCTTTCCCTCTTTTGAGGTGGAGCAAATTGCAACAATGAACCTATCAAATTCACCTACCTAGGACACAACTAATTTGACCTTTGAACCCAAAAGAGACTATATTATACGATCAAGTTACAAGTGGCGCCAGAAGATTGGCAGCGAGAACACGACAGCTCTAGGTCCCTTCACTTACTCAGGCTGCCCAGATTTGGAATACATAGATTTACTACCCATTGGTGCTAATCTATTGAGAAGTGGAATTGATAACGGTTTGTGCAATATATGTAAGGCAAGCGTTGGAAGGGAGAGGGATGCGTTGTTTGACTGCTATTGGGTTCAAGAAGCCTGATGATGGTACTGGAGGGTTCGAAGGCAGCAACAATGCGTTGCACCTCTTTTTATGATGACAAAGTTGGATCCTCGCCAAGTGGATCAGAAGTGATCCAGAAGGTAATGTCGTTAGCTTCTCGTTATGTCTTTTCTAGAATTTGCAAAGGAAAGACAACGCTAGACGCTCAAGGCTACTGTCCCAAGGAAAACCCTCTGACGTTCAAGTCAGTGTTGGGCATAGTTATATGAATATGAATTTGAAGTAGAGGTTGAAGCAACCTGGAGGATGTTCTACTTGAAGAAAAGGTGGCTGTTTGTGCTTGGAAGAGCTGAGTGTAGCTTTTCTTGGCTTAATTCAGCTTGGTCCGTCCCTGGTGAAGAGAATGACTCATTTATAAGAGTTGATGTAGGCGGTGCATCGCCAAGACCGCTGGCTGGCAGGTGTCTGCCTAAGCATGCATGGCTGAGCTGAGGTGTTCTATGAGCAGCATAGACGAGGCGGGGGTAGCATGGCCTGAGCTGATCTGATCTACCATGCCGAGCTGAACTGAAAAGCACTGCTCTGGCCCATTAGCCTGGCGATTATCCTTTGGCTGAGCAGGAATAGCGCTAAGTATGTCTAAGTGGGAAAGTTGCATCCCTGGAGCCTATCGACATTAACTGTATGTGGCTTGGGTGAGAAAAAGGAGTGAAGTGGCCTCTGGGTAAGCGTGCTGCGCTAGAAGACTAAACTGCCCACTGGACAGATATGTTTTTATTCCAAGTGAAAGACTTGCTCTACCAATGATGATGATAAATGCTTTGGTCGATCTGAACTGATCAAGGCCTCCTGGGGTAGGATTCTTTCCGGGCTGAGCAGCAGTAGAGCTCAGCAAGAGTAGGACCTGGCTTGGGAAAGGTTGACCGAGCTAACATGGCAACGCCAGTGGAAGGTCTAACACATGTTGACAGTTACCTACCGAGGTTGAACTACTTGTCGCATTCAGCAGTTAGCTTATGGGTTTTTCAGATGCCCCTAGATTAGTCTGGACGAGCATAACATTTTTCCTTTATTAGCGCGATGGCAGACTAATCTTCCGTTATGGGACCAGCGCATTCCTCTCTACATGTAAGTTTTCGTGATCTTTCTACCTATGGCTATGGTTTCTTCTCCCTTCTCTGATTCCCAAAATATCTGTGAAGTTATCTCTTATGCTGGCGGAGGCTGAAAGGACAATAGTTCCTCACCCTCAACTGATAGAAAAGCAGCAGCTGGCTCAACTGCAAGGAGCTCATCAGCAGTTGTCCAACTCCGTTAAGCAACTGCTGACGCGTAAAAGAGGCGGTTGCTGAATTCAAACAATCTGAGTTCTTCGTCGAAAACATGGTGCTACAGAGCTTTGTTCTGGAGATAGGACAAACGAAGGCAATCGATGTTTGTTTAGAGGTGTGCTCGCAACTGGATAAAGAAGATCCTCGTGTGGCACGGTTGTATAACTCAGCTGCATGGGTCGAATTTGATGAGCAGTTCTCGCAATTCAAAAGCGTGGCTGATCTCAGAGATACCGAAGAGTAGATAGATGTCTTTTTTGTTCTTAGATAGATTTGCGCTTGGCAACCCATGTATCTTTTGTTGTGTCGATGTAATAAACTATTTGCCTCTGCTTTCACTTCTGTAAAATTTTTTGCTTGTGTGTATCTTGCCCTTCTTGTGTGCAACGAGTAACTCCCAAACTGTCTTGATATGATATAATGAGAATCTTGAGACTGTGCTTAGGAACTTAAACAGCCAAGTGTGGTATTAACATCACCCTTAAGAATATAACTGACGGTGAAGTGTGCTTCGAGCTTGAGAACTCAAATAAAAATAAACCTATTAACCTGCCAGACTGAACCGAAAATCCTTAGCTGAAGTGACCCTCTTTGATGATAATCGCTGAAGTGGAGAATGTTCACCATAGACATTTGATTAGAGATCCACCGAGTTGAATCTTAGAGAATATTAGAAGGGTGTAGGTCGTTAGATATGTATCCCCTATTTAGCTCGGCTGGAATAAATCTGAATCTCCTTGTAACCATAAGGCAGAGTATCAATACTTAGAGGATGATGCCAAAGAGGAGACTCTCCTACAAATGGCATCTCCCTTTTGGAGGTCTTTCGATATGAATTCCCATAAAACCCATGCGGCGGAGGATTAATTTTCTGTGGTGAACCCCTTATGAGCCATAAGGCCGAGGTCAACTTTCTAAAGTCGGCCAAGGTGAATCCCCTTATGAGCCATAAGGGCGAAGATCACCCTTTAGACTCGAGTGATATGGATCCCCTTAAAACCATAAGGCAATGGACTAATTTTCAAGGTCGACCAAGGTGAATCCCGTTATGAGTCAAAGGCCAAGGATCACCCTTTAGAGGTGGTCGATATGGATCCCCTTAAAACTATAAGAAAAGGACGAATTTTCTAGGTCAGCCAAAGTGAATCCTCTTATCAGCCAAAGGACGAAGTTCACCTTTTAGAGGTGGTTGATATGGATCCCCATAAAACCATAAGAGAGGACCGAGATTTTGGGTTCCCCTACATTGGAGGAAATTAATGTTCAAACTTGCGTCTGTATTTCGAGTCTGGCCGCAGCAGGCTGAATAACGTTGCCAGATATGAGGCATTAAGCTGAGCCTAATTAAATAATCAGAGCAGCGAATAGAATCGGTAAGCTATGCTGAGCTTAACAGTAGAATGATAAACGCAGCAACCGGACACCCTTAGCTGAGCTGGGCTGCAGTAGGACTTGCAGCAATCAGAATTGCTGAGCTGTGCTAGGCTTAGTACTGAGAAATGCAAACAGATATTCAGAGCAGCGGTAACAATAATAGATAGCTTCTACTAGTAGATAACCTCAGTATTACAGCAAGATAAGAATAATAGCCCAACCACACCCAGCTATTTAAAAATGAGAACAGCGCAGCTCATCAGTAAGCATATTTGATTTCTAGTTGTCTTGCGGCAGTATATATAGTTCTTCATAGAATTATCTACTGTGTAGATCAAAATAATGATTTTGACGTGATGATAGTGGGGCTCTATGCCTCATTTATATTAAATGAGATTGGTCGGATTAGTCCTGCTTTGTATCTGAATCACACATCTCAAATATAGCAGAAAATATCGAACAAGATGTACTGGCTTTTCTATTAAGTAATTTGCATATAGTATATATAAAGCAAAATTTAGATATACGTCGAGTAATCGGGCTTCTAGTTTCTAGGTCGGCATGCCTGCCGACTGACCCGGGCGACCTCAAAGGTCTACCTGTGCACAAAAATGCTCACCGCGGCCTACTTACAAACCACTTTTATGGTCAGTCGTGGTGATCTTATCAACTGCCCTTGGACATCTTGAAGGCCGACCAGCCTGGGTCAACCTTGTGCGCACTGCCCTGCGTTGTACTTGTGCAGTCATGCCTGGGTCCCTATCATCATCAGGCAACCTACGTTTATAATCAAGTCGGCACCTTTTATCAGGAGAACGGCGGGAAACTCCAGCATGTCATGCATCCTTGACCATGGGTTATAATATCACTACAGATAACCTAACTTGATCAAGCGCTCAATTTCATGGGTGAGCTGCCTACAGTCCTCCGTGTCATGGCTAATATCATGGTGGAAGAGGCAGTAGAGCCTTGAGTCCCTTTTGCGCATTGGGCCCTTCAAGGGTGGAGGATCCCCTTCCATGCCTTCCTTCCTCATGGCAGCCATAATATGAGCATTGGAGGCCAACATAGGCAGACCTTCTTCACCTCGGCCCCTTAGTCGCTTCATATCAGCGCACATTTCACGCGATTTGCTTCCAGCACTCATGTTAACTTTTCTACTACGCCTAAGTGGCTGTAATGCTTTTTGCATGCGCGTAAGGTGGAGTGCCAAAGCTTCCAATGGCTTAGTTGTAGATGATGGTTGGCGGCTTGGTCGCCGACCTAAACATCTGACATTGGCCATAAATTCTCCTAGAACTTCAGGATGAAACCATGAACGTGTTGGAGAATATTCCATATGCTTTTGCCTTTGACGGGTGTCACTGGAGGAAACTTCACTAGGTACGGCAGCAGGGGCCTTCCCCTTCATCTTGTCCACCACGGCCTGAAATACGTTTGGATTTTGGGCCACGTACTGTATGGCCCTCACATGTTCCTCGTAGTAAAACCAGCGACTAACTTGAGGATCCTTCTTGACCTCTGGAGACCTGCTCCGGCGGAGGTCGAGGGGTGCGTTCGTGTCTTTGGGAGTGGAAGATCTCATGTCCCCTCCCTGAGTATCTTTATCCATCTCTTAAAAGATGGATCGAAAGCTGTTTGACTAAAAGGCTATATAGAATAAGTTTATGAAGAGGTATAGGTTCAAGGCCCTCCTTCTAGCGTCAAATGATGAACCCGGACCTTTTCCTGGTGGATCAAAGATTATCCAGAAGGTAATGTCGTTAGCTCCTCGTTAGGTCTTTTCTGGAACCTGCGAATGAAAGACGACGCTAGAGGCCCAGGGCTATTGCACCGGAGAAAACCCTTCAACGTGGCGTTGGGCATAGTTATATGAATATGAATTGGAAGTAAAGGTTGAAGCAACCTGGAGGGTGTTCTCCTTGAGAAGAAGGTGGTTGTTTATGATAGGAAGAGCTGAGTATAGCTGTTCTTGGCTCAATTCACCTTGGTTCGTCCCTAGTGAGGGGAACGGCTCATTTATGTGAGTTGATGTAGGCGGTGCATGTCAGAAAAATGGTATGATGATGACACATGGCTGTCTTGTTGGTATGTTCCGTTTGCATGGTGGCCACATGGTGCCACATATCGCGGTGCATGGCCAAGGCCGCTGGCAGGAAGGTGTTTGCCTAAGCATGCATGGCAGAGCTGAGGTGCTCCATGAGCAGCATAGACGAGGTGGGGTAGCATGGCCTGAGCTGATCTGATCTATCATACTGAGCTAAACAGAAAAGCGTTGCTCTGGCCCATTGGTCTGGCGATTATCCTTTGGCTGAGCAGGAACAGGCTGAGCAGGTCTAAGTGGGAAAGCTCCACCCCTGAAGCCTAGCGACATTAACTGTCTGTGGCCCGGGCAAGCAGGAGGAGTGAAGTGCCCCCTGGGCAAGCATGCTGGGCTGGAAGATTGAACTGCCCTTGGGCAGATATGTTTTTATTCCAAGTGAAAGACTTGCTCTGCCACAAATGACGGTAAATGCTTTGGCCGATCTGAACTGATCAAAGCCTTCTGGGATAGGATTCCTTCCAGGCCGAGCAAGAGTAGAGCTTAACAAGAGTAGTACATGACCATGGAAAGATTGGCCGAGCTGACGTGGCAACACCAGCGGAGGGTCCAACGCACGTTGACTGTTATCTGCCTGTGGAACTACTTGTCGTATTCAGCAGTTAGCTTCCGGGTTTGTCAGATGCCCCCAGATTAGTCAAGCCGAGCATAGTATTTTTCCTTTATCAGCGCGAGGGCAGACTAATCTTCCGTTGTGGGACCGGCGCATTCTGCTCGGCTAACGTATCGACCTGAAATGTCAGTTTTTGATTAGGCGGAGTGCGGGTATGAAAAGCGTAGGCTGGCGCGTGTGTTTGAGCGGCAGGAGCCTATTGTCCGCATAGTTATTCTTGTGGCAAATCCGATGTTGGAGCAGCATCACACGCAAAATGATAATGGGGTGCTGTCTTAGCATCAATTTTGCGTAGAGTGCTTAGACGGCTCCACTTGTAGGGACACTCAAGTTGAATACTGATGCTTCTTTGACGTCTCATAATTGTGCTGGGGGAGCAATTCGCCGCAATCATATAGGCGCCATTCTTTGTTGTGCTTCACTGTCGCTGCCTTTGAGGCTTACTGTTGAAGGTGCTGAATTGAAGGATGTATTGCATTGTCTTCAAATACAGTCAACTTTGTGGGACCTGCCCTTCAAGTTGAATCAGATGATCGACAGGCAATAGCGCACATCACTACTAAAGCGGAGGACACTCGACTTTGGGTTTAATTGTCAACTATGGGCGCGTGGGGTGCTTATTCTTCAAGCCATGCATTATCTGATGCATTTGTAGGACCCGTATAGCACAGTTGTATAGGTTGTACCGAAAATTACACTTCTACTAAGACTCCAGTTTTTGAAAACTTTTAGAAACTATGTTCGATTATCAAAAATCGTTTTCTGCTTGACCTGAACTCACAAATTCATAAAGCTTGATGAGATTATAGCCTAAGGTATCTAGTTGATAACTTTAAACAGCCTTACTTAAATTTGACTCGTAATATATTAAGAATGTTTTAGACGGTCACTGTAAAACTGGACAGAAAATTTGATCGACTTTGACAATTACAACTATTAACCCACAACTCTATAATTTATAGAGTCCTTATGACATAGTCCAGTTGGTACTCGGGTTGGAATTTGCTCCAAAAGATCAAGAGTTTGAATCCAGGAACGCGCACAGTGTGGGTGTTCCTCTGCTGCTAGGACAAAAGCCTGGTTTGTGGAAGGACACCTTGTGTGGGTAACTGCATAAGATCTCGCCCAAGCTAGGAGGCCGCTGGGCTCTTGATTTACATCCTCCACACATGCTACTTGAGCTGGAGCGCGCGGTGGGGTTCCTGGGTGAGGGCTTTCACCTCTATAATTTATAGAACTTGATTGTAATGACCTTTAATATGTGTAATTTACTTTGTAAAAAAGGATTTTGAAATTTCTGTCGGAAAGAATGTCAAACACACTACATTTTTCAACCTTGCCGATCTGTAAAATAGATTAACCATTGTAGAAACTTGAACATTTGAAATGATTTTTATTTTCGATGAACCCTAACATCTTTATCTAGTTATTTATAAATTTTGATATAATTTTCAAAACTTCTGCTATTCTAACCAACCCAAGCAATTCATTAAAAATTTTTGGACAAATAGAAAACAGAAAATGAAAGAACACCATATATTTATAGATTTATATTGGTTTAGTCAATATGACCTACCCCAGTCTCAACGACATCTTTTTTAGATTTTGCTAACCACAAAAAACACTAAATCAATGGTGATTGGAGTTATAAACCAATTCATTCAAATCCAACCCCTTTCACAAACACCAACACCACCATTCAACGATTTTTACCAACACTTTTACTAATGAAGGTTTAATCACATCTTGATCAACCATTCAAGACGTGCGTGTGTGAATTTTTTACAGAGTTTAGAAATGTAGAGAGATGGTCGAGAAGAAAGCATTTTTCTTAAGAAACAATAAAGAAGAATAGAAGCCTTGAACATCAATAGAAGACTCAGGTGATGCAATTTATTTTTTCTCGTCTTTCTTGCCATTTTATAGATGGTTTGGACACCACCAACCCGGGTTAGAAGAATTCTTGACTTCGTCTAATGATACTCCTTTGTCTACTTGTCATAAGTTGGAAAGAGTGATGTGTTTTTACATAGTTGGCATCACTTGATTGGCTTCTCATTTATCTGCCCGCATATATGATTATATGACATGGAAAAATATACGAAATCTGATTTTGACTTTGGAATATCCACCAAATTATGTCTTGATTTTAATCAAGTACTAATATGAAATCTTCACAATTTTAGAAAGAGTTTGAGGTTCGAAAGCCTCTAATGTGCCACCCCCCGTTAGCTCTCTTGTAGTGTACTTCTCTTGCTCATTTTCAAGTCTTGATAATTGAATCTTTATAATCTTGGAAAATAAAAGTATTGGTAAAAGCTTTTAGAACCTACTTGAGCATCTCTTTACGTCCAAATACATAATGAGTCTTGCTTAAGAAAACTAAGTTGTTTGTCCCTTTTGATAGTGTAGAAAATTTGAATTTTGGACTTCTTAAATCAAGCAATTCTGCCTTGCAATTTATAACATAATAAAATCTGATTTCCTTCTAATTGTCACCAAATTAATTCAACAAATCACCTTGAAGCAGCCTGATTCGACCTCCCCTTGTAGTGATGATTTTGGATTTGAAAGTCATACAATTTAGGAATGAAGAATCGTATAATTTGATTCATTGAATAAAAGAGCTTACATCGTATACGTACATATAGGCTGATACAACAACTCTCCTAAGATCAAGTGATAAGGCTATGATAACTATCCTACCACAACTACAATGCTATCCACAAGTTAGTAAGATACTAACAACTATACAAACTAATATATCAAAGATAGCTACAAATAATATCTACAACCAATATAACAACCATATCGGAACCATATCTTCCAATACTCCCCCTCAAGTTGGCGCATGAATGTTGAGAATGCCCAACTTGCTTAAAAAATGACGAAACTTGTCAGGACCAAGGGCTTTGGTGAGGCCATCCGCTAATTGATGAAGGCTAGAAACTTTAGACGGACGAATGAGACCATGAAGATAATGGTGCCGAACAAAATGACAATCAATCTCAATGTGTTTGGTGCGCTCATGGAAGACAGGATTCGCGACAATATGTAAAGCTGCTTGATTGTCACAATGAAGGGGGATGGGCGATGTGATAGGAACGCCGAGATCACTAAGTAAGGTACGAAGCCACACAAGTTCGCTGGCGGCATGAGCCATAGCCCGATATTCTGCCTCAGCCGATGAACGAGAAACAACAGGCTGTTTCTTAGAGCGCCAAGAGATCAATGCTGAACCAAGAAAAACCATATACCCAGTAGTAGAGCGACGAGTAAGAGAACATCCTGCCCAGTCAGCATCACAATATGCTTGAAGTGACAACGACGATGCGGCTGGAAAGAAAAGACCTTGTCCCGGAGCACGCTTAAGATAACGTAGTAAATAGAAGACAGCATCTAAATGACATTTGCGTGGAGTATGCATGTGCTGACTGAGTGTGTTAACCGCAAAACAAATATCAGGACGCGTAACTGTGAGATAAAGTAAGCGACCAACAATACGACGATAAAACGCAGGATCAACTAAAAGAGGGTCAGAGTCCGAAAACACACCCTTTTGATCCATGGGTGTGGAAGTAGGACGACTACCAAGTAGACCACACTCTTTGATGATGTCAAGAACATACTTACGCTGATTTAAGACCAAGCCAGCAGGCGAACGAGCCACCTCAATGCCAAGGAAGTATTTGAGGGGACCCAAATTCTTGATCTTAAACTGCTGATCAAGATAGACTTTCAAGGCCGAGATACGCTTAAGATCATTACCAGCCACAATTACATCATCAACATATATTAAAACAAATACAACTGAAGCTGATGCAGAGAAAAGAAATAAGGACGGATCAGCGTGTGACTGCTTATAACCCAAGGCAAGTAAAGAAGTAGTAAACTTGGCATACCAATTGCGAGACGCTTGACGCAAGCCATACAATGACTTGCACAACTTAAACACATTATTCTCCCCCTGACGAGAAAAACCCGGCGGAATGCGCATGTAAACATCCTCATTAAGATCACCATGCAAGAAGGCATTATTCACATCCAACTGATGAACATGCCAACGACGCGCCATTGCGACGGCTAACAAACATCGAACAGTGACAAGTTTAGCGACAGGGGCAAACGTTTCATGGAAATCAACACCCTCAATCTGTGTATAGCCACGCGCCACTAAGCGAGCCTTATAACGCTCAACAGAACCATCAGGATTGTATTTGATTTTATAAACCCACTTAGAATCAATAGTACGCTTACCGGGAGGTAATGGGACGATTTTCCAAGTGTTATTGGCTTCTAGAGCTGCAATCTCACGTTGCATGGCCTCGCGCCAGTGAGGATGTTTAACCGCCTGCTTAAAAGAAACCGGCTCATCACCAGCAGTGATGGCGGCCACTAAACCATAGTAAGCAGTCGACAAGCGCGCATATGAAAGATAATCAGATAAGGGAAATACCGTGGAGTTCGCTGTAGGAGGGGGTGGCACAGCAGATGGCACAAGAGAGGGTGGCAACTCGATATCAAAATCTGTAAGGCGACGGGACAAATGACGAGACCGCAAAGGACGCGGAGGAGAACAAGTACCTGCAGAAGCCAGCGGCGAAGAACTAGCCGCTGGTGGGGGAACTGCGGACGACTCACCCGAAGGGAGCTGGGCACTAGCCGAAGACTGCTGGAGGCCAGCCGAAGGCTGCTGGGCATCAGCCGAGGGCTGCTGGTCACCAGCCGAAGGCTGCAGGTGTTCAGCCGACGGTGGGTCAAAACCAGGTGAAGGCAAAGGTGACGCAGCTGAAGGCACCGAAGCTGGAGCAATGGAAGAAACCACTGCTGGGACCTCAAAGACGGACGAACTGGGAGAAAGAGGCATAACTGCGGAAGATGGAACACACGGAGCAGATATGGAAAAAGGAAATATGTGCTCATGGAAAACAACGTCACGACTAACATAGACTTTGTGACTAGACAAATCATAAATTTTGTACCCCTTTTGTGAATGCGGATAACCAAGAAAAATACCAGGAGCAGAACGCGGAGCAAATTTATCATGCATGCCATGATAGGTATAACCATAGCATAAACAACCAAAAACACGAAGATGATCATAAGATGGTAAGTGTCCCATTAAAACCTCATATGGTGTTTTATGCTTAAGGACGGTAGCAGGCATACGATTAACAAGATAAACAGCTGTGAGAACACATTCCCCCCAAAAGGTGATAGGCAGATTAGCATGAAAACGAAGGGCACGTGCAACCTCTAAAAGATGCCTATGTTTACGCTCAACGACACCATTTTGTTGTGGAGTATGAACACAAGAAGTCTGAGCATCAATCCCTTGTTCAGCATAATAACCAAGGACTGTAGCACTAGTGAATTCTAACCCATTGTCGCTACGAACACGTTTGACAGGGCGCCCAAATTGTGTATGAACCCAACGAAGAAAATGCAACAAGAAACGACTAGTTTCAGATTTAGCTTTCATCAAATATACCCAAGTACTGCGACTATAATCATCAACAATGGTTAGAAAATAACGTGCACCAGACAAACTAGGTGTTTTATAAGGTCCCCAAATATCGCAATGAATGAGATCAAAAGACTGCAGAGTTATGCTAGTACTAACAGGAAACGGTAAACGTGTTTGCTTTGCCCGACTACAAGCATCACAAAAAACTTCTTTATTAGGAACAACAATAGAGGGTATAAAACAAAACTTTGAAAAGGAAAGATGACCCATTCGATGATGCCAAATGGTGTCATCACACTTGATGGCGGCATATACAGGAGAGGCCGAATACTGGGTGAGTTGATAGAGACCATCGTGCTGCCTACCCACTCCAAGCAGCTTCCTCGATGGCATTTCCTGCACAAGACAAAAATCCGGACCAAAACTCAGCACACAGTGCAGATCTTTTACTAAACGACTGACAGAAATTAAATTAAAGGCAAACTCCGGAACGCCCAGAACATCATGAAGAATGAGAGAGGCCGAAATCTTGACGGTCCCTATGGCACGAACGGCCACACGTGTACCATCAGGAATTTGGACTGTGGCTGCAACCTTGTCAGTAACAATAGTGGTGAAGAGTGACAGATCATTAACAATATGAGCGTTGGCTCCACTATCAAAAATCCAAGAAGTAGGGGAAAGAATACCCATACCCGACTGATGCTTGCTAGCCACTGAAACAGACTGCTTAAAATTACCTGCGTTTAAGTGCTCAACAAACGGAGCCGACTGATGTTGTTGACCAAGCGTGAGACCGACAAAAGACGAAGAAACGCCCGCTGCAGTAGGTTCATGAGCAGCGGATGACAAAGGTTCAGCTGGCAACATAGATGAAAGAATAGCCATGGAGTGCTTTGACAAAAAATGGACGAAAGAAAGGATGCGAAATAAATATTTGATCGATGCAGGAGAGGAAAAAAAATTTGACGTCAATTTGCAACAATGCAACAATGATGACAAAATTGGCCAAAGGAGAATGAAGCCGAACTATTGTGATCGACTGAATTATTTTGGACTGAAATATTTTGGACCCAGAATTCGATCGACCGAAAAAAACAATTTTGATCGACGACTGACTACAAACCTTGCTCTGATACCATGAAGAATCGTATAATTTGATTCATTGAATAAAAGAGCTTACATCGTATACGTACATATAGGCTGATACAACAACTCTCCTAAGATCAAGTGATAAGGCTATGATAACTATCCTACCACAACTACAATGCTATCCACAAGTTAGTAAGATACTAACAACTATACAAACTAATATATCAAAGATAGCTACAAATAATATCTACAACCAATATAACAACCATATCGGAACCATATCTTCCAATAAGGAAAAATTCACTTGTAATTTTTCCCATAATAGATAGCAATAAAATCTTGTAATATATAAAGTAAATGATAAATTTAGTCCAAAAGAGTCTGGGTCAGCCATCTCCTTCAATGAACTCAAATTCAAATTTTGAATTTCGATACCAACTTTTTGATCTCCATCGAAATTGGATGTAATTGGGTCGGTAAAAGTTTTGTCTTGAAAGTCCTTTTAATGGTCGAAATTGATATATAAAAATGGAAAACATTTGTTGATGATTTTATAAAATATATATGTGACATGGCAGTATCACCGTAGTTCGTTGACATAAAATTTAATGTACAGTAAGCTTGTTACATGGCAGGTTATTTATGATAGGATTATGCCTTGGAACTTATGACATGGAATAGCCATACATACAGCGGAAGAAAACCGTGGTACAATATGAAGGAATGTAGTGGTGAAGACAACTTTCAACTGTATATGATATGCCGCATTAAAATCTTGCCAAGTAAAACCACCCTTCTGGAAAAACCTTGGACGAAGGAAAAAGCGTACATATTTATACCGCTGAAATGTTGTGATACAATACGGTACACAAGAAAATGTAACAAGTAAAAAATCTAGCGAATGAAGATATAGTATGCGTCGGCCAGTAGCAGATATCCGTCTATCAAGGTGGATGAATCCCATGGTACATTTCCGTACTAGCATGGCGAAATGAAGCTAGAGATGCATCCGCAAGCACGAAACCTCGAACATGTGATGGAAGCGACGAAAGTGAAGGGTAGTACTCAACTGTAGATCGTGTCATATCTGCTTGAGCCAGAAAGTGGACAGACTGATTAGTCTCTCTAGGGGCATGACATAAGCAGAGGGAGGATGCAGAAAGGAGAGATCGAAGACGATGTATGTCTGGGACTACATAAGAATCTGGTATAGCAAGAGTAGAGACCAACTCCAAGCAATCCACCTCAATAAAGAGATGTCCATATAATGGTAAGTAATAGATGAGAGCCATTAGAACGACTTGGGCCTCAGCACGAAGTGGAAAATCATTCCGCAATGGGTAGGAGAGAGCATGGACAAACATACCATATGAATCACGCATAATAGCACCTCCACCAACCAAGTGTCGACCAACAGCAGCATCAGTGTTAAGCTTTAGACGACCCGACGATGGTGGTGACCAATGAATGACCCGCAGCCGACAAGAGTGGAGAGGAGGAGAAAGACCCAACTGAATAAGTCGGCGAATGGAAGCCGCAATTTTAGATCCAGGCATAGACCTGTCCCACCAAAATAGATCACGCCGAATAGACTGAATAACAAGTCGTTGCGACCATATTGCATCATTAAACACAACAGATGTACGGAAATCGACAAGATCACTGCAAAAACACGCAACGGAAAAATAAAATTTGATCTCTGATTTCCTACGAAGGATCCATGTTGTTTGTTTAATTCGATGAAAGAAACTCGAAAATTGCCTCTGTAGATTCGAAATCTGCAGATGAAGGAGGTGCGATGACACAAACACCCTCTGCCGGTATCCATACGAATGCTTTCGTCCGGAGTGCTAGCTCTTGAACGACGCGGCTGAGAGAACTCGTTTTTCTCTAAAAACGGCTCAAGGGTTTTTCTGTTGTATGCTCTCTAATATGAGATACACCAGGATATATATACATAGACATCAAAATCCAATTCCAGATCGGATTAGTTAATGCCGATCATAATCCGTATCAAATACGGATTCTTTTAGGATTAGATAAGACCAATCAAAATCCATATCAGATATGGATTCTATTGTTATTATCCGATGATATAAGTATATATATATATATAAACAATAATAATAATAATAATAATAATAATAATAATAACAATAATAATAATATTAATATTAGTCAATACCTAATATTAATATTATTAATATTAATAATATCATCCCATACGCATTCTTGTCTGTGACCAGATAGACCCATATTAATTGGCAGTCGGTTAAATCTACATTAAACCAACAAGTCGTAATTGGTCTCTAGAAAGACATTATGACTACCCAATTAATACGAGCACAATCCAACTATCCTAATAATAGCACATGCATTAATCCCTTTGTCACACGATATCTAGTTTGAACATAAGTCATGGTCAGCGTCATACTTATGTTGTTCAAACATATGATTACTCGATCTCTAAGTCGACTGATAAAACAAATGATATTGATCACACTATCAATTCATTTGAGCACGGTCATGCATTTCACAGTCTCATTAATCGAAGGGCCCAAAGATATCTCTCTCAAAAGAGATGAACAAATTCTATCTTGATTGTTCAATATCCTCTACATAATTTCTATCATAATCAATCATGACCTTTATTATTATCCAGTTACGGATAACTTTAGACCATATCAAAATAAGAGTCCTTATGTTGGAAACTATGACAATCTCAATTCTAAGGATTAAAACATGACTATCATGAGATTTACTTATGACGTTAATCCATGTAGTAATCTCATGATGGGTCTATCCAATACACTGTTCTCTAACAAGTATTTATGAGATTGATTTGTATCACCATGCACATTATCATCTCATGATTATCAAATCAATACTCATACTGGTTATAAATTATTTTATCTCTATAACAATAATGAACTAGGCACATATATCATAATTGTGTAACATACTAACCAACAATAATGATAATAAAACCTCTTTATTAATAATAAATGTATAACATAAAACATCCAAATCATGGCTTAGGGCACATACACTAACAATCTCCCACTTGCACTAGGCCTACAAATATCTGAGACCCATAGATCTAATGTGCTGATCATGCTTGACCCGTGAGAGAGGCTTAGTCAATTGATCCGCTATGTTATCGTTTGTGTCAACTTTGCATATCTTGACATCTCCTCTATCGATGATGTCTCGAATGAGATGGTAGCGCCTGAGTATATGTTTAGATCTCTGATGAGACCTAGGCTCTTTTGCTTGTGCTATGGCACCATTGTTGTCACAATAAATGTCCACAGGATTTGCTTTGCTCGGTACCACTCCTAGCTCAATGATGAACTTCTTCAACCAAACTGCTTCTTTAGCTACATCTGATGTTGCTATATACTCAGCTTCTGTTGTAGAATCAGTCACGGTGCTTTGTTTTGAACTCTTCCATCTAACAGCTCCACCATTCAATGTGAACACAAAACCGGACTACGATCTGAAATCATCTATGTCAGTTTGGAAACTAGCATCTGTGTAACCATTTACAACTAACTCGTCATCCAAACCTCCATAAACCAAGAATACATCTTTCGTCCTTCTGAGGTACTTAAGAATATTCTTGACATCTGTCCAAAGGCCTTCACTGGGGTCAGCTTGATATCTACTTGTTGTGCTCAATGGATATGAGACATCTGGTCTAGTACATAACATGACATACATGATCGATCCTATAGCAGAAGCATAAGGAATTTTATTCATCCGATCTTGCTCATCAGATGTCCGAGGACATTGATTCTTGCTAAGATGAATGCCATGAGATATAGGCAGGAATCCTTTCTTGGACTCTTGCATGTTGAACCTCTTCAATATTTTATCTATGTATGTACTTTGACTCAAGCCTATTATCCTTTTAGATCTATCTCTATAGATCTTGATACCAAGGATATAGGTAGCTTCACCCAAGTCTTTCATTGAGAATGAATTTTCTAACCAAGCATTAACCTTTTGTAAGGTAGGGATATCATTCCCAATAAGCAATATGTCATCCACATATAAGACCATAAACACTACTGCACTCCCACTAACCATCTTATAAACACAAGGTTCATCTTCATTCTTGATGAAACCAAATGTCTTAACTGTTTTATCAAAACGAAGATTCCAGCTTCGAGATGCTTGCTTCAATCCATAGATGGATCTTTGAAGCTTGCAAACCTTCTTTGAATTCTCAAGATTTACAAAACCCTCAGGTTGTGTCATATACACATCCTCGAGTAAATTTCCATTAAGGAAAGCAGTTTTGACCTCCATTTTCCATATCTCATAATCATAGTATGCTGCAATGACAAGGAGAATTCTAATAGACTTAAGCATAGCAACTGGTGAAAAGGTTTCATCATAGTCTATACCATGAGTTTGCTTAAAACCTCTATCAACAAGACTTGCTTTTTAGGTTTGCAAATTTCCATCCATGTCAGTTTTCTTCTTGAAAACCCGTTTGCAACCAATAGTCTTAATACCCTCTGGAGGATCAATTAAAGACCAAACATGGTTATCAAACATGGATTGCATCTTAGAATTCATGTCTCCAAGCCATTTATCTGAATCTAGACCCAACACAGCTTCTTGATAGGTAGCATGCTCATCTTGATCTATGAGCATAACCTCACTATCATCAGTCACAAGAAATTCATATCTCTCTGGCTGACGATGTATCCTATCAGATCTGCGTTGGACTTGTGTTACATTTTCAGGCTCCATAACTGTTTGTGGTTCTGAAATTGTCTCTAAAGACGGTTCAATGATATCTTGTGGAACTTGAGTTTCCTCAAGTTGTACCATACTTCCACTAGTTCTCTTAGAGAGAAACTCATTTTCTAAAAAGATTCAATTTCGAGCAACAAATACTTTGTTCTTGGAGGGAATATAAAAATAGTACCCTTTAGTTTCCTTTGGGTACCCCACAAAAATACATTTGATAGACTTTGGAGCTAGCTTATCTGACACTAATCTTTTCACATAAGCTTCACAACCCCAAATCTTAAGAAAAGAAAAACTCGGTGTCTTGCCAGTCCATATCTCATATGGTGTCTTTTCCACCGCTTTATATGGTACACGGTTCAAAATGAATGCAGCTGTCTCTAAGGCGTAACCCCAAAAAGATAAAGGAAGATCTATTTGACCCATCATAGATCGAACCATATCTAATAAGGTTCGATTTCTCCTTTCAAAAACATCATTCCATTGTGGAGTTCCTGGAGGAGTCAACTGTGAAACAATTCCACAATTTCTTAGATGTTCATTAAATTCTTGGCTCATTATTCACCATCCTGATCTGATCAAAGCGTTTTAATTGTCTTACCAAGTTGATTTTGTACTTCATTTTGAAAAGTTCTAAACATGTCAAAAGACTCATGCTTATGTTTCATTAGGTAGACATAGCCATACCTACTAAAATCATCAGTAAAAGTTATGAAATACTAAAATCCTCCTCTAGCACTAATATTCATTGGGCCGCATACATCCGTATGTACCAAGCCCAATAAGTCATTAGCCCTTTCATTATGTCCAGTAAAAGGGGTCTTTGTCATCTTTCCAAGCAAACAAGACTCTCAATTTTCAAATAATTCAAAATCAAATGAATCTAATAATCCATCTTGATGGAGTTTAGATACACGCTTTTCATTTATATGGCTAAGGCGACAATGCCACAAATATGTAGGGTTTAATTCATTTGGCTTAGTTCTGTTTGAAAATATGTTATAAATATTACCGTCATTGGAATAATCAAGGTTAAGGACATAAATGCCATTATAACTACTTGCAATACTATAAAGCAAGTCATTTTTGATCAAAAATAGAACATTTCTTATTTTTAATTAAAAACGAATAACCTTCATCATCCAAAACAGATACTGAAATAAGATTCCTACTCGTAGTAGAAACATAAAAGTAATTGTTTAAAACTAATAAAAGCCCATTGGACAAGACAAGCTCATAAGTCCCTACAGCTATAGCAACAACTCTTGCTCTATTGCCAACACATAGGTCCACTTCGTCCTTCTTTAGTATCCTAATCCTTTTGAGCCCCTGCATATTTGTACAAATATGGGATCCACATCCAGTATCTAATACCCAGGAAGAAGAAGTAGATAAATTAATTTCTATAACATAAATACCTGAAGATGTAGTCGCACTTCCTTTCAGCTTCTTCAACTCATCCAAATAAATGTCACAGTTTCTTTTCCAATGGACAGGCTTGTTACAGTGGAAACAAGTTCCTTCCTTAGGAACCTTTGCCTTGGGTCCAGGTTCCGGCTTAGCTTGACCCTTTGACCCTTTCGCACCCTTTGCACCTTTGGCCTTACCCTTGCCTTTACCTTTCTTTTTCATTGGCTTGATATTGAAACTCAAAACATGGGTAGGCTTTTTGATATTCCCCTCAGCAGTTTTGACCATACCATGTAGCTCAGGAATAGACTTTTCCATATTATTCATATTGTAGTTCATGACGAACTGAGAGAAATTGCTAGGTAAAAGAGTGTAGGATCAAATCCGTAGCGAGTTCCAAACTTAGGGGATATCCAAGTCTTGCAAGGTGATCTATATAGCCTTTCATCTTGAAAACATGAGCGCTAACAGATTCACCTTTAGACATCTTACATTCAAACAGTGCAACAGCGGTGTCAAACCTATCATGCCTAGCCTATTGTTGGAATGCTTGTTTGAGATGCACAATCGTCTCATAAGCGTCTAAGTGTTCCAGGTCCTTCTGAAGTTCTGGACACATAGTTGCCAACATAAGACATCCTATGTCATTTGAATCTTCAACGTGCTTCTTATGCTTGTTCCAAGCAGCAACAGAAGCATCAGCAGGAGGGGGTTCAGGGACAGCTTCATCAAGCACATAGGACTTCTTTCCTTGCTTGAGAATTATTCTCAGGTTCCGAAACAAGTCAACAAAATTAGTCCCACATTCTTTCAGTTTTTCCTTCTCAAGGATAGATCGCGGTGATAAGGTGAAATTGTTATTAGCGGCCATTTTTGATCTACAAAACATGCAAAGTAACATTTTAATTAATAACGAGGTTAAAATTTATAGAACTCCCACAAAAACATAACCCTCTAAAGAAATATTTTAGTGAGCTAAGATACATATTTGACTTAATTATAAACTCATCTTTGGCATGACGCTTAAAATTAAGTTATTTAGGTAGGTAACTTATTTACCAATTACATCTCATGTAACTTTTAGAATTTATGGAATAATGACATCATATGTCATTGTATGTTAGATTCCATCTAATGCCTTGGGCCCAAAACCGTTTTGATAGCCCAATCAAGTCTAACCAATTTTAAACATATGAGTAGCACTATTACTCATCCTACGTAGCTAGGAATATTTAAAGCACATTGCTTTGGCAATACCTACTTTAATACAATCCCAGTTTTAATAGGTGTTTAATGTAGGACCTGCAAGGCACCACCAGAAAGGAGGGTTGAATAGTGGGTGCGGAAAATTCGGTTTTTAAAATATTTTGATCTAAAAACCCAACTTCTGAAAACAGTTTCTGTTTTTAGGCACTATTTTGCAACGTTTGAAAAACTACATTACAGGCCTTCAAAAATTCTGAAATTTGGAGAGATTGTATTCTCAGATGTTTTGAGTATCTCCTAAAAATTTCAGATCAAATTCAACCTTTAACCCTTTGAAAAATTGTTTGTGGTCAGATTGCACAAATCTGCCAGAAACGGTAGTCTGATTTGAAAATTTTATTCCGATTAAAACGTGGCTTCAAATGGTCTGAAAATTTAATGACAAACCCCTTACTATATTTATTTAATTGTGTTGAAACATTTTTGAAAAATTCCGTTGGAAAGTATGTCAAATACGTTTAAGTTCTCAACCTTTGCAAGTCTGAAAATCAGATTGCACTAGTCTCATAATTATTAACGTTTCAATGACTTATACTTGTCCAAAAGGGTTGAAACTTGCGTCAAATGAAACTTAAAACATGTGTCTATGTTTCTAGAAAGTTTTGTTTGCTTGATATTTTTGCTACTGCAATAAAAATGATGCACAGTGCTGGACACTGAAAGTAAAATGCTGAAAGTAATAACACCGAGAATTTTATACTGGTTCGTTCAACACAACCTACTCTAGTCTTCGAGGACACCTTCCTCGGTTATCACTAAACAAAATAACACCTTACCACAAAGGGTTTCTAGAGTTACACACCAACTCTAACCCTTTACAAATGATACAAGGAATCACACCTTTCACGAACACCACCACCGAACGAATGAAGGTTTGATCACATCTTGATCAACCTTTTACAACAAAGAGCGTGTATGGTTGTCTATACAAAGAATATTCAACATATTTGAATATAAGAACAATAGGCTTGAGAGAGAAGAAGAAAGTGGAAGACACTTTTTGCACTTGAGAGAATATGAGAATTGTCTTGTCTTTGAATGGCTCTTTTATCTTACTTTCATTTGCTCTTGGCCGACCCCCTTAGGACATTTCTTCATCTTGGAAATTCTCTTTTAAGTCCTTGGAAGAATGCCTTGTATAAATGTGCCATCAACTTGCTTACTTGGCAACACTTCATTGGATGATCATCTTGGCCTTGCTTATTTGGCACTCATTGATTGTATAAGATTTGTCATCATTTCATGACTGTACAAATCTGAGAATTTCACTTAATGCATGTGCCAAATTATTGTTTAAAACATTGCCAAATATCACTTATTTAATCCCACAAAATTTTCCCAGAAAATTCTCTCTATTATCATATTAAAATCGGCCATAACATTGATTCACATGCTGAAACTTTCAGCATGTGCAATATTCTAGACATATTCAAATTATTGCCATATTAGTATTATATCAATCCATTGAAAATGAAGAGGCATTTTATCACAATTATGGTACAAAATTTCGGCCATTATAACTCTCACATGCTGAATTTTCAGCATGTGTTATATTTGTGACAAAGTTTGAAATATTACCTTGTGTAGCTTCCTCCATTATGTCACTAATCTTGTGTGGCTTATTCTCCACCAATTGAGATTCCAACTAAGTTCCACATAAGCTTCATCAAGGCTGAGTAAGTGTGTGTAATGAGCTTGAACATGTGCTGAATTTATTTTTGTAGTCTTTGTAAAATAGTGCACAATAATTATACACATATGGTATATTCCATTCAGCCCTAATTTGAATATTCTAGAACACTTTAGTATGTATTGACTATGCAAAAAGTGTCTAGATACATGTTACATATCATGCCAAAAACGTTCCATGTATTGTGTTCGTAGAAAACCAAATTTTCGACTTTTGTCGATTACACGCTTTTTCTCCGATTAAATTCCAACTTGTTGCACATATTATATATATTATGTAACACATAATATACATAATTAAACTTTTATATTCAGCTCTCATGGCTGAGTAAAGTGGCGCCTTACATGTGCTTAAAAAGATGAATTTGAAATCTCCACAATTTGGCCTTAATTGGGGGTGATTTGTGTGTGCCAACATGGAATGATTTTATGGCTGAATACCATGTAAGCCACGAAATTTGTGGCCATTTTTGAAGTGTAGGGGCTGGCCATCTATATATGGCAAGTACGTGACACGTTAGCAAAGTTTCAGTGGTCACCCGATACGACAATTTTTAGTTTAGAACCTTGTAACTTGTCGTAATAATTTTGTCATCACCATGACTTATATCATATGATATAAGACCTGAATATACTCATACATATGAGGTAAGTATGGTGGTGTGATGTTGATGTACGTCCGTAAAATATATAACGTATCGGTAGTACGTTGGAATATATGTGTATAGTGCCTTTTAAAAAAATCTGAATATATAAATATATATTAAAAACATGTGATTAAGGGTAGAAGGAGACTTTCCGTTTCCATGTTTGTTGCCTTTATGCCTTCTCCAAATATTTCTCCATTTAATGAACTACTTAGTTCATGTAACTAAGTACTTCACTCAATGAACTAGTTTAGTTCATTAATGGTGGCACCTGAAAATAGTTCAAACACAACAAATGTTTGCTATTTGATGTAAGCTGTAAAGCTTCATGGCTTGTTAGTACGGCAACATTATATATAAAGTATATAAGGCAGGTTTGTCACAAAAACGTGTCAAGTCATAAAATGTTTCATGCATTTCTTTAGCACACGTTATTTAAATCATGCATTTTGTGAATCACTCAAACCCTTTTTTCTCAAAAATCTCCCCCTTTTGATGATTTACAAAATAACCTAAGTTCATAATTTAAATTTAGTTACTCCCCCTCCAATCGTGCACAAATTCAAATTTTGAATTTTGAATTCTGTCCCCCTTGATTTGTGCAATCAATCTCTCTCTCCCTCTTAAATCATGCATTCTCTCCCCCTTTATTTTGGAAATAAAATCAAAAGTGCATATAAGAAAGAAGAAGAAAAACTCATGCATCTCTATTTCGTTCTTAAGGGTTATTCATTTAACCCTTTGCAAATCTATCTTTTTGGTACCCAAATTTGGGTGACCTTTCTAGGTTTTCCAAAAGGTGAGAAAAGAGATGAAGAATCAATGTAATAGATGTTCGATGCAAATCCGTTTGGCCTTTGGCCTAGAATTCCATCATGCTTATGATAAGAATTTCGTTTTTGAAAAGTTCTTGTGTTGGTGTGCATGGCGCGTGATCTAGATGCATTTTTATGATATGAATGTCGAATATGAATCAATGGCTTTCTTTCATATCTATATGGCATATAATTATCTCTTATATGATAAGAAGAAGAAGCATGATGATATGAAGGGAGAGGGGGCCTAGGTGTCTTCTTAGGCGCCATATGTGTCTTAGGTGTTTCTATTTTCTTAGACAAAATGAATTTGGTTAGTTTAAGTGATGTTTCGTTTTTCTCAATGTACCCTAATCCGGTTTTATCACTATCATGCTTTTGTGACAAAATGATGCGATCTAGCATGTTAGTTCCCGTGTCAAATTGTTTCATCATTTCTCTAAATCCGTATTCCTTGATTTCAAATTTGAAATCTCAGATTTCATTTCATTGTTTTGTTTTGTTAATGATGTGACCTCTGATTTTAATGCATTGATTGCGCAAGACGACTCTTCTTTTGAACCGTTTAATTGAGAAACAAGGTTTGTGTTAGAAGATTCTAACAACTACTTGTCTTCAATTAATCGTTTATTTTCTTTTGCAAGAGTCTTTGAGAACTTATGCAACTCTAAATATTGACTAAATAAATCATCATAAGAACATTCAGAATCAGAATCAGAGTCAGAGGATACCTCATTCGATGCCTTAGATGTAAAGTATACTTGTGCCGTTTGTTCTTCTGTATCAGTCTTAGAGTCGGATGTGTCACTCCAAGTGGAGGCTTTGAAGGCTCTTCTCCTTTGTTTAGGTTCTGAGACGAGCCTAGTTTTGATCCGATCTTTGTGAAGGTGTTTGTTCATTTGTTTGTCGTTGTTAGGGCAATCATATGACAAGTGTCCAAGTTTCTCACATTCATAACACTTTATTTCTTCATTATTTTTATTTCTATGGTTCTTAGATGAAGTAGGATTGTGTTTGTTTTTAATTGATTTTCTCAAGATCTTTCTTAATCTTTTAGCCATCGTGATTAAATCTTTGTCATCGGAATCTATGTCACTATCCTCTATGCGATCATAAGAAGTAGAGACATATTCATTTGATTTAAACGCAATAGACTTATCATGTTTAGAACTAAATTCGGAATTTCTTAAAGTGAGTTTGTTTTCATATACCTTTAATGATCCGATCAATTCCTCCATTTTTATCGATTTAGTATCCATACTTTCTTCGATTGCAGTGACTTTTGAATCCTATTCAGATGAGAGACTCCTTAACACCTTTTGAACCTTTTCCTATGTAGAAAAAGCTTTGCCAAGAGACTCAAGAAAATTATATATGTTAGTCAATCGTAAATCCATGTCAACAATAGACTCACTTAGCAATAATTTGAAAGACTCAAGTGTGGACATAAGCATATTAATCTTAGACTCCTTTACTTGGCTAGTCCCTTCATGTTTCATCTCAAGAATTTTCCACACCTCTTGGGCACTAGAGCAATTAGATACGTAACTAGATTCACTTTTTCTTAGCCCTTTTAAAGTTAGTTGCATAGCTTTAGCATTCATACTCAACTTCTTTTTATCATCACTAGTGTATTCTTGTTTCGTTTTTAAAACCTCTAGTGTGACACCATCAACAATAGACAACTTAGAAGGGACAAAAGGACCATCTTCTCTAATGGACCATAGGTCTATATCAATAGCCATAAGAAATAGTTTCATTCTAAGTTTCCATTGAATAAAAGACTCACCATCAACAATAGGAGGCCTTACGGTTGACATTCCTTCTTGTACAGTTTTGTAGCTAGTGGTTGCCATCTCACTTAGATCATTGGATCTCCTTGTTGTGAGTGTGCCTGCGCTCTGATACCACTTGTAGGACCTGCAAGACACCACTAGAAGGGGGAGGGTTAAATAGTGGGTGCAGAAAATTTGGTTTTTAAAATGTTTTGATCCAAAAACCTAACTTCTGAAAAAAGTTTCTTTTTTCAGGCCCTGTTTGCAACATTTGAAAAACTAGGTTACAGGACTTCAAAAATTCTGAAATTTAGAAAGATTGTATTGTCAGATGTTCTGAGTATCTCCTAAAACTTTCAGATCAAAATTCAACCTTTAACCCTTTGAAAAATCATTTGTGGTCAGATTGCGCAAATCTGCCAGAAACGATAGTCTGATTTGAAAATTTTATTCCGATTAAACCGTGACTCCAAATGGTCTGAAAATTTAATGACAAACCCCTTACTATATTTATTTAATTGAGTTGAAACAGCTTTGAAAAATGCTTTTGAGAAGTATGTCAAATACGTTCAAGTTCTCAACCTTTGCAAGTCTGAAAATCAGATTGCACTAGTCTCAGAACTATTAACATTTCAATGACTTATACTTGTCCAAAAGGGTTGAAATTTGCGCCAAATGAAACTTAAAACGTGTGGCTATGTTTCTGGAAAGTTTTGTTTGTTTGATATTTTTACTACTGCAATGAAAATGATGCACAGTGCTAGAAACTGAAAGTAAAATGCTGAAAGTAATAACACCGAAAATTTTATACTGGTTCGGTCAACACAACCTACTCCAGTCTTCGAGGACACCTTCCTCGGTTATCATAAACAAAATAACACCTTACCACAAAGGGTTTCTGGATTTACACACCAAATCCAACCCTTTATAAACGATACAAGAAATCACACCTTTCACGAACACCACCACCGAACGAATGAAGGTTTGATCACACCTTGATCAACCTTTTACAACAAAGAGCGTGTATATGGTCTATACAAAGCCTATTCAATATATTTGAATATAAGAACAATAGGCTTGAGAGAGAAGAAGAAAGAAAGGTAGAAGAAGAAAGTGGAAGATACTTTTTGTACTTGAGAGAATATGAGAATTGTCTTGTCTTTGAATGGCTCTTTTCTCTTACTTTTATTTGCTCTTGGCCGCCCCCCTTAGGGCATTTCTTCATCTTGGAAATTCTCTTTTAAGTCCTTGGAAGAATACCTTGTATAAATGTGACATCAACTTGCTTACTTGGCAACACTTCATTGGATGATCATCTTGGCCTTGCTTATTTGACACTCATTGATTGAATGAGATGACTATACAAATCTGAGAATTTCACTTAAAACATGTGTCAAATTATTGTTTAAAACATTGCCAAATATCAAATAATTAATCCCACAAAATTTGCCAAGAAAATTGTTTCCATTATCACATTAAAATCGGCCATAACATTGATTCACATGCTGAAATTTTCAGCATGTGCAATATTCTAGACAGATTCAAATTATTGCCATATTAGTATTATATCAATCCCTTGAAAATGAAGAGGCAATTTATTACAATTATGGTACAAAATTTCGGCCATTATAACTCTCACATGCTGAATTTTCAGCATGTGTTATATTTGCGACAAAGTTTGAAACATTACCTTGTGTAGCTTCCTCCATTATGTCACTAATCATGTGTGGCTTATTCTACACCAATTGAGATGCCAACTAAGCTCCACATAAGCTTCATCAACGCTGAGTAGGCGTTTGTAATGAGCTTGAACATGTGCTGAATTTATTTTTGTAGTCTTTGTAAAAATAGTGCACAATAATTATACACATATGGTATATTCTAATCAGCCCTAATTTGAATATTCTAGAACACTTTAGTATGTATTGAATATGTAAAAAGTGTCTAGATATATGTTAGGTGTCATGCAAAAAACGTTCCATGTATTGTGTTCGTAGAAAACCAAATTTTCGACTTTTGTCGATTACGCGCTTTTTCTCTGATTAAATTCCAAATTTTTGCACATGTTATATATATTGTGTAACACATAATATTTATAAATTAAACTTTAATATTCGGCTCTCATGGCTGAGTAAAGTGGCGCTTTACATGTGCTTAAAAAGATGAATTTGAAATCTCCACAATTTGGCCTTAATTGGGGGTGATTTGTGTGTGCCAACATGGAATAATTTTATGGCTGAATATACCATGTAAGCCACGAAATTCGTGTCCATTTTTGAATTGTAGGGGCTGGCCATCTATATATGGCAAGTACGTGACACGTTAGCGAAGTTTCGGTAGTCGCCCGATACGACAATTTTCGGTTTAGAACCTTGTAACATGTCGTAATATTTTTTTCATCACCATGACTTATATCATATGATATAAGACCTTAATATACTCATAGATATGAGGTAAGTATGGTGGTGTGACGTTGACGTACGTTCGTAAAATATATAACGTGTCGGTAGTACGTTGGAATATATGTGTATAGTGCCTTTTAAAATATATATATATATATATATATATATATATATTAAAAACGTGTGATTAAGGGTAGAAGGAGACTTTCTATTTCCATGTTTGTTGCCTTTATGCCTTCTCCAAATATTTCTCCATTTAATGAACTACTTAGTTCATTTAACTAAGTACTTCACTTAATGAACTAGTTTAGTTCATTAATAGTGGCACCTGAAAATAGTTCAAACATAACAAATATTTGTCATTTGATGTAAGCTTTAAAGCTTCATGGCTTGTTAGTACGGCAACATATATATAAAGATATAAGGCAGTTTTGTCGCAAAAACGTGTCAAGTCATAAAATGTGTCATGCATTTCTTTAGCACACGTTATTTAAATCATGCATTTTGTGAATCACTCAAACCCCTTTTTCTCAACATTTAAGACATGGATGCCATCGAGACTTAAATTATTAATGAGGGTTCAACTTAGTTTATGTCTTGCATTGTATATATTATATCGTAGCATCCTATATGCATATATAATCTATCATCCACGCATCTCATGCAAAATGATAAATATGTAAACGTGACATAACATGGCCAAACTAATATGATCTTCTTGGGACCAAATGAAGATCATAAAGGAAAAATTATGTGAAAGACTTCTTATTACAACATTTGCAATGATACATATCTTCTAACCTTGAGCTCGTGCCTCCAACTTCATAGAATCCACTCGTCCTTGGTGTGTGGCGCCATCACCACTTTGGTAGCTTGATTCTTCATTTATTACAATAATAAAGAAAACCTAACTACTTGTAAATAAAATATAACAAAAACAACAACGGCACACAGGCCGTAAAAACCCAAAATAAAAATATGACTAAGTCAATCACATAGGTCCTAAGGCCATGCTATGCACCATGAAAAGACATCAAACAATTATAATATATCTTTCACAAACATATTATAAAAAATAAATATATTGACATTCTTAATGTCACGGTGACGAACTATAAGGCGTACGCATACAGTGGTCCCGCTAGCCGGTTAGCGAGCGGGGCTCCCGCTGCCCGGTCAGCAGGCGGGGTCGAGGGGAAGCGCCCCCGAAGCCAAACAGAAAGCATCAATCAAATTGATAGTTTTCTTTTTGAAACCCTAACACAGACGCGTCAATCATATTAACAATCTTACTGTTTTTTAATACGTGTAAAACCCTTATAGAAGCATTGATCGAATCGATAGTTGTCATTCGAAACTCGAAACAGAACCATCAATCGAATTGATAATCTGACATTCGAAACCCAAAACAAAACCATCAATCGGATTGAGAATCTGCCTTTCGAAACTCGAAAACTGAATCATCAACCGAATTGATAATCTGCCATTCGAAATCCAACACAGAATCATCAATCGAGTTGAGCATCTGCCATTCGAAACTCGAAAACAGAATCATCAACTGAATTGATAATCTGCCACTCGAAATCCGAAAACAGAATCATCAATCGAATTGATAATCTGTCTGTTTTGAATATGGATCAATCCTGACAGAATCATTATTGTACGTTTTACATCTGAGATAAACCGAATTGTGTTAGTCATCACCTGAAAAACAAATTCTTCCATTTACAATAGTCTTGGGTGATATCATCTCATGAAAACAATTTGAAAACGCCAATCTCCACTCATCAGATGAAATTCGAATTAGTGTTTTTATACGTATCATGCCATACGAATTCAAACAGAAAACATATAATCACATAAGCATGATATAATCGATTTAAACGAAAACAACAAGTGTCTCTGATACCAATGTTAGAAAATCGACAAGATCACTGCAAAAACACGCAGCGAAAAAATAAACTAGATCTCTGATTTCCTACCAATGATCCATATTGTTCGTTTAATTCGATGAAGAAAACTCGAAAATTACCTCTGTAGATTCGAAATCTGCAGATGAAGGAGGTGCAATGACACGAACACCATCTGCCGGTATCCACACGAATGCTTCCATCCGGAGTGCTAACTCTTGAACGGCGCAGCTGAGAGAACTCGTTTTTCACCAAAAATGGCTCTAGGGTTTTTCTGTTGTATGCTCTTTAACACGAGATACACCAGGATATATATACATGTATGCCATCAAAATCCGATTCCAGATCAGATTAATTAATATCGATCATAATCCGTATCAAATACGGATTCTGTTAGGATTAGATAAGACCAATCAAAATCCATATCAGATATGGATTATATTGTTATTATCCGATGATATAAGTACATATATATATAAAATAATAATAATAATAATAATTAATATCTAATATTAATATTAATAATATTAATAATATGCCCATACGCATTCTTGTGTGTGACGCGATAGGCCCATATCAATTGGCAGTCGGTTAAATCTCCATTAAACCAACAAGTCATAATTGGTCTCTAGCAAGACATTATGACTACCCAATTGATATGAGTACAGTCCAACTATCCTAATAATAGCACATGCATTAATTTCTTTGTCACACGATATCTAGTTTGAACATAAGTCATGGTCAGCGTCGTACTTATATTGTTCAAACATATGATTACTTGATCTCTAAGTAGACTGATAAAACAAATAATATTGATCAACTATCAATTCATTTGAGCACGACCATGCATTTTACAGTCTCATAACTCGAGGGGCCCAAAACATATATCTCTCAAAAGAGAGGGACAAATTCTATCTTGATTGTTCAATATCCTCTACATTATTTCTATCATATTCAATCATGACCTTTATTATTATCCAGTTCCGGATAATGTTAGATCATGTCAAAATATAATAGTCCTTCTGTTGGAAAATATGACAATCTCAAGTCTAAGGATTAAAACATGACTATTATGAGATTTACTTATGACGCTAATCCATGTAGTAATCTCATGATGGTTCTATCCAATACATTGTTCTCTAACAAGTATCTATGAGATTGATTTGTATCACCATATACATAATCATCTCATGATTATCAAATCAATACTCATACTGGTTACAAATTATTTTATCTCTATAACAATAATAAACCAAGGACATATATCATAATTGTGTAACATACTAACCAATAATAATGATAATAAAACCTCTTTATTAATAATAAATGTATAACATAAAACAACCAAATCATAGCCTAGGGCATATACACTAACAACAGCAGCATACATCTTCCAAATATTCCATAGAAAGACGCCAGGATATATTTTCTACATCTCACCCAAGAAAGAATGAGGACCAGCAAACCACATAGCCAATAAAGGAGAACGCCAACCCGGATGAGGCGATACTCCAATGTCCAACAGCATCAAATTAATCCCAGACTATCCGGACCTCAGAACAATGAAAGAATAATGACTGGTCGAGGCGGAGGCCAGACGACAGAATGACACACACACACACATATATGTATATATATATATATATATGTGTGTGTGTGTTTGTGTACCTTGATGACATGTCGATGATAACTTGAAAAAGAATACCAGAATATGACATGGTTACTCGCAGTAATATATACACACACACAGAAATGTGTATGCCTGACTATGTAAGCATGTATCTGTTGGCATACAATGTTACGCCCCGAAAAATTTCGTTACTTCGATACATTTTTAATATCGTACCTAGTTACGTATAAATTTTGTGCGTGTAGTAAAACATACGAAATATCGATATGTGACGAAATTCGTCAATGAACGTTACGATTTCTTGATAAGAATTAAAATAATACGAATATGTAACAACTTGAATATTAGGATAAATTAAATCAAAAAAAACATATGGCACAAGAAATTAAGGTATTTAAATAAAATGAAAAATAAAGCAAGACATGACTAGATATTTTGGACAATAGGAAAAAATAATATAATATATATATTAAGACATGTATTGGGTGGGTAAGTGGAAGAAAAAGAAAGAAGAAATGGTGGTTAGATTAATACCCCAACAAAATACCTAGTGCAGAAAAAACCAAATGATAAAATTTTGTCCTATCCTACCCACTGCCACTACCATTTGGGCGGTCACACAAGCAAGAAAGAAGACAACATTTTGTCTTGCTTTAACCACATGGAAGCAATCATAGATTTATACCAAAAAACCTTCTAACTCTTACACTAATTCTTACACGTTCTTACAACTTCCAACCAAACCAACCGCCCCTCTTTTCTCTCCTTAAATTCGGCCAACACAAGACAAAAGGGAGAAGATATTGTCTTCCAAAACTCTACCTTTCTCTCATTTGTCAAGACAACCAACCACCCTCACTTTCTCCCATCAATCCTTCAATCTCATCATGACTTCTTCTTTCCACACCCATTTATCCTAAAATCGTCCTCCCTTCTCTCTATAGAAAGAGAAGACTCTCTTTCCTTTTTATTTCCTATACTTAAAAAACTTTCCTCTTCTTACGCTCTCTTTTCTTCTCAAGCAAGAGCCAAGTATTCCAATCTCCTATTTCTCCCTTTGGCAGAGATCTCCTAAGCAAGAAACAAGGAGTAACTTTCTTCTCTTCATCACCTACGCTCATCCATAACAACAAGTGCAATATCCTCCTTCGTCTAAGCACTAAGTAGACCAAGTGTAGTTGAACCAAGAATCAAGAGGTAGCAAGGTAAGAACATCATCTAAGATAAGTTTATATTTCTTCTATTTATCTATTTTCACGGATGCTCACTAACCCTCTTATTTTTTGTCCAAAATCGTGGATTCATAAGGCTTAAAAGGAAAGGTTTTTCTTCAAGCCAAGTGAAGAAAATCTTCACTTTTCTTCTAAGAATAAGTGAGAAAGGTAAGTATTCTTCCTAGATCCTTCATGGATTTTCAAAGATCTAAGTATTTATATTCATGTAAAGTTGGATCACTCATGATGTATGATAAATGTTTTAGTATCAAGAATATGTAAAGGCTATGTTCTAAGTGATATATAAAGTGTGATATATGGTGTATGCATATTCGGCCAACATGAATAAAAATGGACATACATATGTAAATAAAATGAAATGAACACTCATATGTAATATATGTAAAAGTTAAAGAGAGGAAATAAAGATATATGAAATGTTAGGAAAAGATTACTAAGAAGACATTTTATGCATGTGTTCATATGTTTTTCCATGAAGATCATCACTTATGTGTTTATTGATGATTTTGGCTTTCATGAACTTTTGTGTGCTTGATTTAGCATGTTATGAGGCAATCATATTCATGTCTAAGATTCTAGTTCTCAAAAGATGTTTCTTGATGATCTCCATGTGTATATGTGTATATGAACCCAATGGCCAAGTAGGGTTCTTAGCCTGCTTGCCTTATTTTTTTTCATGGTTTCCATCATCTTGTATGTTTATGTATTTCATGGTGAGATTGTAAGACTTTATGTTGATATAAACTAATATGCATATAGTTAAGAGAAATATTTAAACCAAGATATAAATAAAAGAGGTGAAAAAGAAAATGATTTATGTGATATATGCACACATACTTGTATTCGGCCAAAATGGAAAAAGAAAGAGAAATAATAAACTTTATGGCATGTTATAAATATAAATATGTTTGTCATGAAAAGAAATGGTCATAATGTTAAAATATAGAATAAAAAAGTGTGTTTATATAAAAAGGAAAATAAAAAGAGATATATATATACATTCGGCCAAAGAGGCAAATTATGTGTGTGTATATATATGTATGTATTTATATACTACACGGCCATATATATATATATATATATATATATATATATATATATATATATATATATATATATATAGCGCAGAATTTGGGTTACTTTTCAAAGGGCAGAGTCTCTCAAGTTTCAAGTTCTGCCCCTTTTGCACCATAAATTCATCGTTTTTGGCTCCTTCATCACAACGATCTTCTCCGTAACGTAAGAAAGAGTTAAGATGGGGTTATCTATTTCCAAGATCTTCAGATTGCTAGGAAGAGATGCGGATACTGATGGTCGGTCTCAATGCTGCTGGTAAAACTACCATCTTGTACAAGCTCAAGCTTGGAGAAATAGTTACAGCCATTGCCACGATTGGTTTTAATGTGGAGACTGTGGAATACAAAAACATTAGTTTTACTGTATGGGATGTTCGGGGCCAGGACAAGATTCGACCATTGTGGAGGCACTATTTCCAAAATACTCAAGGGCTTATCTTCGTCGTGGATAGCAATGACCATGGTCGTGTTGTTGAGGCAAGGAACGAGCTGCACAGGATGTTGAATGAGGATAAGCTAAGGGATGCAGTCCTGCTAGTGTTTGCTAACAAGCAAGATCTTCCAAATGCGATGAATGCAGCTAAGATCACTGACAAACTTGGCCTTCATCTCTTCGTCAACGTCACTGGTGCATCCAGAGCACCTGCGCTACATCTGGGGAACGGCTCTATGAGGGTTTGGACTGGTTTTCTAACAATATTGCCAACAAGGTATAGATGATGGTGGCGGATCATAGTGGATGTGACATATCTTCTTGTCATTTTGTACTCGCATATTGCTTCCACCAGATAGAGTTTTTTCTGTTGTTTTTTTTTTTTGGAGAATGTCGATCCCTTTCATTAATAGCAAAATAGGTATACACAGGTGTATGGTTAATTCATATGTATAAAGACTAAGCTACATCACATTGCTATCTATATCAATCCTACAGGCCTTCAGCAGGGCTCGGCATCGTTGCTTCGTGGTCCGGACAAAATGATTTGGGGGAATTTTGTTCCACACCATCATGCCTTGTTTTCAATCTGCAATGTCATACACCATAAGCAATTTCCCGGAATAAATATTTCCATTCATACTCATTTTCCGCATTGCCCCAACTTTCCTGTACATTCGCATCCACCCATTGGCCAAGGGAAGTGTATCCAAAACATCTCCTATATTTATTTCGGTCAACCACCAACATCCATACCTTTCTACTCCATAGGCAATCTAGAATTACATGCAACTCGCTAGCCCCATTCATATCACAAATTTCACATTTACTGTTTCATTTAAATGTCGTGATGAGAGGAAGCTTATCGTGGTAAGCGTGTTATTCTTGAGCCGCCACATAATAAAATTCCCCCGCATGGGCCCTTCATCGACCATATTGCATTCTACTTCATGTCGCTCTGTTCCTCATTAAGACTCAGGAAATTGAATAGTGTAGACACTATGTACCGAGAAGTAATTCGAAGTCTCTACCTTTCCAAAGGGGCATATCCAAACTTCTTGTTGTCGCATCGTGTAGATAATTTGAGGTTTCAAGGCCAATCCTTGGATACTTTGTAGCCCGTGTCATTCCATGCCAAGTTCAAGAAATATTCGTTCTAGTAACTTGTTTAATTCTACAGAGTTGTTTCATAAAATTTCAGGACTTTGAAGTGTTCTAGTTTCACACCTCTTAATTTTGTGTTTTCAATCCAGCAATTTTCATTGGTGGCATTCAAGCACCTTATTCTTTTGTCAAGATTTTGACTTAACTCTGCCACACAACAGATATATATATATAGTATATATATATATATATATATATATATATATATATATATATTATAATATCTATATATATATATATATGTATACATATATATAATATATATAGATATATATATATGTTATACATATAGATATATAGCTATGTATACATATATATAGATATAGATCTATGTATATATTAATAATAATATATATCATATTGTATACATATTAATTACCTACAATGGCAACCATTTAGAAAGATTCTTTGTTGACCAATTTGGCCATATGATGCCCACCGATTGATAGATAATGATCATGGTTCTGGTAAAAGATTAATTGATGGACCATATGATTGCCCACCATTGATATAACCAATTTGGAATCTATTGTTTATAAAACATCAGGACATATCCTGAAAAACCAAGAATGTTTCTTCTTTGGGTTTTCATATAAGAAAGCCCTATAAAATGCATCAACATAATCCCAGTAATTATATTTGACTGGAATTTTTGTTTCAGGATATATAAACTTCCTTTTCTTTAAGAGTAGATATTCCCCAAGATTCAGCAGTTATAACTTGCTTGACTATTACTTTGCTAAAATTGTACACAGTAGAATTCCCTGTTGTAAAATGGGTAATTTCACAGGATTCTGTGACTTTGAGTATAGACTCATAATAATTTCTGTTTTTATAAGAAGTTGCAGTGTATGATACTGTATCCAAATACCTCTGTAATATAATCCAGGTCTGATCTTTCCATTTAAGTTCTTTTTGTTCCAAAAGTAATATACTTTCAGTATATGAGCTTTGATCATAAACTTCATCAGTCTCCTCAGTTACCATTGTAACATATGAAGGTTTATTATCCTCCTTTTTCTGGAAAGCTTTATAAGCTAAAAATTCTTTGTATAATTTTTCATCATCTTTTTGAGTATTACTCGAAGATGAAGATGCAATATTTGCAGAAATCAATCTTTGTTGACCAATTTGGCCTAGTAGTTCACCACCTCTTCCTCCTCTATTAGAGTAGGTTCCTCGTCCTCTCCTATTAGAGGGACTCTCTCTGCCCTATTGGGACATTCCTGCAAAAAGATCATTCATTAATATATTCTCTAGTAAGAAAATCAGGAAGACTATTATCTGATCCTTTTTTGTATTGAATTTCAAAGTCAAATGGCGCCATATGAGCTTGCCATCTTGCAAACATCTGCTTAGATACATCATGTTTGAAATCTTTATTAAACACATATTTTGCAGCTTGGCAATCAGTTCTTATGATAAACTTCTGATTATATAAATCATCTTGAAATTTAAGAACACATTTGACAATAGCAAGAATTTCTTTTGCTATAGTAGCATAATTCTTTTGACTATTAGTCCATTTTCCTAAGTGAAACCTAATCAAATATTCTTGATTATCTATTGGCGAAACCTGTTTTAATATACCTCCATACCCTATGTCTGAGGCATCTGTTTCTATAATTTTTTCCCAATTTGGGTTTGCTAACATCAAACAAGGCAAATGAGTTACCTTTTGCTTAATTACCTGGACCGCTTTAGTATGATCTTCAGTCCATGGTTTAACATTTTTCTTCAACCTGTCATATAATATTGCAGTATCTTCTGCCAAATTTTTATAATAAGGAGAAATATAATTTAAACTTCCAAAAATCTCTGTAATTGGGTTTTATCCAGAATAGTATCTGGGAATTTAGAAGCAAATTCAATACTTCTATTAATAGGAATAATTTTCCCTTTTTCTATATTATGACCTAAAAATCTGATTTTTGTTTGAAATAATAACATTTTTGGTCTAGAAATAACTAATCCATTTTGAATAATTATTTTCTTGAAAATATTCAAGTGTTTAAAATGTGTTTCAATATTTTTTGAAAATACAAGAATATCATTTATATATACAATAATAAAATCACTATATGGAATGGAAATATCATTCATAATATTCTGGAATTCAGAAGGGGCATTTTTCAATCCAAAAAGGCATTACATTCCATTCATAATGTCCTATTGGTACTGTAAATGCAGTTTTATATCTATCAGATTCATTTATTTGAATCTGCCAATAGCCTGATTTTAAATCAAATTAGAAAATATTAATGCTTCATTTAACCTATCCAATAAATCCTTTTATTAGGTTTAGGATACCTAATCCATTTTAATACCTTATTCAAAGGTTTATAATTTATCACTAATCTAGGAACTCCACGTTCCTGTTCAGAATGTTTATTAACATAAAATGCAGTACATAACCATGGAGATTTAGATGGTTTAATCAATTTCTTTTCTATTAAAGAAGATATTTCTTTTTTACATAACTCTAAATATTCAGAATTCATTTGACAAGGTCTAGCCTTTGTCCGAATTCTTCTTTCATCAAAATCCTCTTCATATGGAAGAGACACTATATGTTTCTTTCTATCCCAGAAAGCATTAGGATGGTCATTACATATTTGTAATGAAAACTCATTCTGTATTATTTTAATCTTATCCTGTAATTTAGGATTTTGTAATTTTTCTTCTATAGTTAATATTGTAATTTCTTGCTTTAAGAAATTAATTTGATTTTCTTTTGCTTTTACAGATTATGTAAAATTATTTATAAACCTAGTTAAAGGTTCTGTTATGATTTTAAAAGTAATTTCTTTTCCTTTGAAATTTCCTATAAAACCTTTTTTATTAATGTTTTTGATAGGAAATAATTTTTGTAAGAATGGTGTACCGAGTATCACCTGATTAGTAATATTCTTTACCAATAAAAAACTAACAGGAATACATACATGATCTTTACAAATGTAAGCCTGTGGAAGCTTATAATTTATTTGCAATTTCTTCCCATTCGCAGAGCTTAATGAATGAGTAGTTTTTTGAAAATACCTAGTAGGTATTAATCCTTCTTGAATACAATTCAGATCTGCACCACTATCAACTAGTGCTACTAATTCTTTGCAAAATTTATCATCAATTAACAAATTAATCTTCACATACTATTTTTGTGAAGTAACAATTTTTAATATAGATAAATATTTCTCATCATTTAATGCTTCTAAAATATTTTCAGAAGGTACTGAGAGAATCTCTTTCCCTTTTTCTAATTTATGGACTCTCTCCTCTAATGTTATATTATTCTGTTTTATCTCCTTAATTTCTTGTTTAAGATTATTAATCTCAATTATTAATTCTGAAATACTCACAGATTTTTCATTTTTAAATCTTTGAGACATTTGTCTTTTAACCTCTGCTAACGTATAAGGTTCTGTATTTTGAGTTATTCTTGTAGAAGACTCAGCTTCTCCCTTATTACTGATATAAGATATAATTCTTTGTTTAATTTCAGAATCATCAATTAATTTTAACAAATCTAAAATATCATTTGTTAATACATTTAATTCTGAATCCTGAAATTGTGAAATAATTTGGTATAATTGATCTTCTTCTATATCAGAAAATTTTTCACAACATACTTCTCCTTTTTTACAAGGATTACATTCTTCTTCTGAAGAATATATACTATCATTTTCAATTTCCATGACTTCTTCTGGATATTCAGAAGATTGATCTGACTCTATTTCAGAGTCTGAATTTAATAAAATATTTCATAGAATATCTTTTAATTTATTATCTTCTAGATTATTAATCTTTTTCTTTACCCAGCATGTTTTTGCCTTATGACCTGGGCGTCCACATTTTCTACATATTATGTAAGGTTTAAAAGACTTAGTATCTTTGCCATATGTTTTCTTGGCATTATCAACCTTTCTGTAAATCTTTTTCTTTTCTATCTTCTCTTTTCATTTTTCTTTTTTGAAATTTATGAGAAGATCTAATTTTCTTATGTTTTTTTATCATTTTTCTCTAAATTATCTTCCATGCCAAATTGAGCACAGAATTGACCTAATTGTCTTTTTTCATTTAGAGAATGTCTTTTAATTTGTTGATTTAACTTTATTTCATTACATAAAGCTAAACCTTCTTGTATACAAGTTCCTATTAACTTGCCATAAGTATAATTTTCATAATTTATACTTACTACCCCTTTACGAAGATTCTTACGAACTCTTTCCGCAAATAAGGAAGGTAAACCATCAATAAATTTTGATTTCCAATGAGTACTATTAGACTCTGGGAGTTCCATTACTCTACTTAAAAACGTATCTTTATACCACCTAAATGAGGTAAGTGTTCTACATCTAAGATTCTGTAATAATGTTCTGATATTTTCAGAATTATCAGACCATCTTCCTGTAAAATGTTCTATTATGTTGAGTATTAAAGTATAAACTATATTCTCAGTTTGTACTCCATCTTCTATTTTTACATCACTTAATATTTCTGCCCTATTTTGGGCTGTAAGATAATTATCCCACCAACCTTTCAATTGACTTGTGAATCCAGATATAAGCATATTCGCTACACCTTTGTCAGTATTACCATTATTCTTACAAATAGTGCTATACATTAACATTCTGTGAATAACATTATATATTTGTCGTTCTGTATATCTATCTATATTCCATTCATAGATAGATTTTTCATGATATGAATTATTAAATATATACTCTTGTTCCTCTATTAATACATCTTGAGGAGTAGGTCTAGGATAATAGTACATCCTTTGTATTGGCTTATCTGTAAATTTATATTTTAGTTTTATTTATTTCATCATCTATTACCTTATGATGGTTGTCTTTATCACTCATTAATTCTTCAAACTCTTCATCAAGAGTACTTAATTAAGATTTTAAACTTAATATCTATCATCTTTTCTAAATCAGTAGTAGATTTTAATTTAAATCTTTTACCTCTGGTGGAGGTTGAATTGTAGGAATTGCTATAATATCCCTACTAGTACTAGTCATGTCAGTGACTTGTACTTTTGTTTTTATTTCTTTGATATATGATAGAATCATATCTATTTTATTATCTATTGATTTTAATTGTTCTCCTAATATTATTAAGTATAAATTACTATAATTTTGTTGTGTCAAAATCATATTTATATGAGCAAACTGTTGTTTGAAGAGTATTATTCTCCAGAAGTTTTTGAAAAGCAGTAAAATGTCTGACTTCATTATCTTTTCCTATTTGAAAAGACTGTTGCGGAGGGAAAACTGTATGTAATATTTTCCCATTTATAGTATAGTCTCTTTCTATAACAGAGATAAAACTATGTATATAATTATTTAAAAACCAATGTACAAAAGGTACTACTTGATTTTTTTCAGAGAGGTCTTTATAATATTGTTCTTGAAAATATAATTTATCTTCTGTATTAAAATTACTAAAAAACCAATTTCTAAATGGTTTCCATTTAGGTAAATTAAATTCTTCATTTATTGTTTCCTTGCCAGAGATCCTGGCCTAAAATCTATTTTCTGGTTTATATTCATATGGAAAAATTCATTTCAGATTCGGTTATTTCCGGTTCTTGATTTTTATGAATTCCTTTAACTATATTAGTTTCATTAATTCTTATTTCATCTATTGATGCATGATATTCTTCTCTTATTTGAGAAGTTGAAGCCCTTGAAGGACTTATTGCCTTGTAATCCAGTGGAGATATATAATGATGTGAAGATCTACTTCCTGAAATACTAGATCTTGTTCTATAATCTAGTAGATTTTTGTTATCAAATTTTATTTGTACAGTTCCTTCATCAGAACTGTATAATATTAATTGGATTATTATCCACATATGATTTTGAAGGAATTGATGCTTCCATTACCCAATTTTCTAGGAAATCAATTTCTTCCCATTTAATCTTTCTCCTAGTACTTATATTAGATTTACCAAAATTTGTTTCTATTATTATTGTTTCATTTATTGGTTTATCCATAATCCTACATTTAGGATTTAATGTAACCAATTGGTTTATAATATATTCTATAACAAACACATATCACTTCTGATCCTGGTTTGTAATCATAACCATGAGTTTTTATATTTAAAGTTAATGCATCACAAACATTAACATCTGATAAAGATAATCTTAAATTTGTATATATATTAAAATATACTGGACCATGAGCCAGTGATGATTGTATTATACCAATCAATGATTTTTTTCAATTATTATTTCTAGCATCTCTTAAAGCTGCTAAAAAGCTTTCTGGCAAACCTTCTAATGTTAAAGGTTTAAAAGCTACTTGAACTAAGCCAATATGAATAAATCTATAATTAGATTTATATCTGCATAATTCTTTGTCATTAAGTAACTTTATTATCATATCATCTTTATTGATAGATATAGTCGATTCAGTAGTTTTAACTACCTGTTTCAACCCTAACTTCTCAAAAGTTCCTAATTGATAAACTATTTTATAGTCTACCTTAGGAATTGTCCATTTATTAAGTAAATCTATATTATGATGAATATTATATTCTTCTTCAATACTGTTTTTAACAGTATCTTCATTCTTAATGATATTCATTATAGAAAGGTGTTGAACTTTACTATATATCTAACTATTATCCATGGCTCTGATACCAATTATTAACCCAGAGAATAGAAACATAAATAAAAATTATTAACCCAGAGAATAGAAACATAAATAAAGAAACAAAGAAACATATAGAAACATATCTTCATCATACTGGAAAATTCATTTAGGGTCCTAGGTAAATCTTTACACAGATTAAATCTGGCTATGAATCTTATTATAATTCTCAGTACGCAGTCTCGCCCTTAACACGCCTTTATTCATTCGGCTAAAACGGGCTCCCGCAATTTCGAGAGATTATAATAGACTCAGCCTGACTTAATCATAACCTTTCCCAAGAACAAATTTCCTCAGTGTGCTAAAGACTTTTTTTACCGATCAATCATCCATCACAAAGCTGACAAATCCAGACATCCCGGAAGAGATTAAGGGTATAAACCCCTTGGCACACTTATGATGTTCATGATCGTTATACCTTACCATATTAAATAAATTAGATATACAGCATAGTTCAACACAGAGGTGCTTAGCCTTCCATTAGGCTAAGGGAAATTGAGAATAAGATAAATAAAAGTAAGAAGAAAGAAAGAATACCTCAAAATGAAAATTGAAAGACTGCAATCTACAAGCTATATCCGAGCAAACTTGGAGATTTTTATTACGAAAGTGTTTACAACACATTTGACAATAGCAAGAATTTCTTTTGCTATAGCAGCATAATTCTTTTGACTATTAGTCCATTTTCCTGAGTGAAACCTAATCAAATATTCTTGATTATCTATTGGCGAAACCTGTTTTATATACCTCCATACCCTATGTCTGAGGCATCTGTTTCTATAATTTTTTCCCAATTTGGGTTTGCTAACATCAAAACAAGGCAAATGAGTTACCTTTTGCTTAATTACCTGGACCGCTTTAGTATGATCTTCAGTCCATGGTTTAACATTTTTTCTTCAACCTGTCATATAATATTGCAGTATCTTCTGCTAAATTTTTATAATAGGAGAAATATAATTTAAACTTCCTAAAAATCTCTGTAATTGGGTTTTATCCAGAATAGTATCTGGGAATTTAGAAGCAAATTCAATACTTCTATTAATAGGAATAATTTTCCCTTTTTCTATATTATGACCTAAAAATCTGATTTTTGTTTGAAATAATAACATTTTGGTCTAGAAATAACTAATCCATTTTGAATAATTATTTTCTTCAAAATATTCAAGTGTTTAAAATGTGTTTCAATATTTTTGAAAATACAAGAATATCATCTATATATACAATAATAAAATCACTATATGGAATGGAAATATCATTCATAATATTCTGGAATTCAGAAGGGGCATTTTTCAATCCAAAAGGCATTACATTCCATTCATAATGTCCTATTGGTACTGTAAATGCAGTTTATATCTATCAGATTCATTTATTTGAATCTGCCAATAGCCTGATTTTAAATCAAATTTAGAAAATATTAATGCTTCATTTAACCTATCCAATAAATCCTTTTTATTAGGTATAGGATACCTAATCCATTTTAATACCTTATTCAAAGATTTATAATTTATCACTAATCTAGGAACTCCACGTTCCTGTTCAGAATGTTTATTAACATAAAATGCAGTACATAACCATGGAGATTTAGATGGTTTAATCAATTTCTTTTCTATTAAAGAAGATATTTCTTTTTTATATAACTCTAAATATTCAGAATTCATTTGACAAGGTCTAGCCTTTGTCGGAATTCTTCTTTCATCAAAATCCTCTTCATATGGAAGAGACACTATATGTTTCTTTCTATCCCAGAAAGCATTAGGATGGTCATTACATATTTGTAATGAAAACTCATTCTGTATTACGTCACACATGTCATAGAGAGTCAAGCTAGATCAAATGATTAGAGGCTACCTGCACTTTCTAGTGTCATTAAGGGTCTGAATTTCTATTTCTTTACGTGCATGTGTCTATAAATAAAACTAAAAAACTGTTAAAAACATCATATTTCTGTCACATAGCTGCATTAAAAACTTCAAAGCTAAAAATCTTCTCCATGACCTATATGTATACACACACACACACACATATATATATATATATATATATATATATATATATATATTTATAACCATATATTTTTTTTTATGAAAGAGATATTTATTAATGAGAAAAACCTCACTTATGGTGGAGGAAAACCTTATTACAACGTCAAAATATGTGAATAAATACAATAACGATATAATGATAACGATATAATTATAACCATATATATATATGTATATATATACATATATATATATATATATATATATTTTTAATGTATATATATACATATATATGTATGTATATATATGTATGTATATATTATATACATATATATACACACACACACATATATATAGGTATATATATATATATGTATGTCTGTATATACACACATATATATATACATATATACATACATACATATATATATATATAATATATATACGTGTGTGTGTTGATGTTGGAAAGATAACTTGGTACATGTTTATGGATATAAATATGAATAAAATAAAGTATAATAGAAAATGTGATTATTTTATGAATTATGGAAGTATATGGAAATGAATATGAAATTAAGGTTTTTAGCCATTTTCACTAAGTATAAGATATATATTTTAAGGAAATGTGGATGGATAAAATAATAAAAGAAGTGGGTTGTTTTATGGTGTATTGGCCGAGAGTTTGTGGTGTAGCAAAGAGGGTGTATTTTCATGATTTAAGGCATGGATTATGTACATATATGTTCGCTTTTATGACTTGAATATATGAGAAAGTATTAGAGTGTAATATTGTAGAATAGCTAAGTAGCCATATGCATCCATGTTCATCTCATGAAATGTTTTAAAAGTTCACCCTTGCATATCGAATAATAACGTATAGTCGGATATCTCATGACATGTTTATCGTATGTATATGATTATTCGGAGGCCATCATAATACCATGTCTGATGCGGTTGGTATTATAGGCATATAGTATGTTATCAATGATTGGAGGCCGGCATGATATCGGAACCCAAGGGGGTTTGATATCATGGGCATATAGTATGGTTCTTTATAGGCTCGAGTGTAACACCTTGTCAAGGACAAGGGATCTCCAGCATATCGAGTCACACTTAGTTTATGCACATTATTATGTAACACCATGTGGACTCATCGGGATTCATGTTTTGTACATATTACTATATGGGAGATTATTCCGTTACTACGATGATATCATTCGCATGCAAGGTAAAAGTGTTATAGCCATTATATGAAAATGACATGTTTATGGAAATGTTATGCTTTGAAAATGTTTATGGAAAATGGATATTAATATCATGTTTTATCGTTCATCGTTATGGAATTTTTATGGCATTGTTTTAAAGTCATCGCATCGCAAGTTTATCGCATTTACATGATTCGCATAGGGACTTGATGCATCTAAATGATGAGATTAGGTATGATGATTATCTTAAACTTGATTGAGACTTTAAGTATGGACATGTATAGAAATGACATTTTTAGAGACTTATAGTATAGAAGGTTTACTTTGATGATGATATATGCGTTACATGTATTTATTTACATTTATGTTATGCACTTTATTTATTAAAGTTGGAGACGCGAAATGTTATGTTCTTTATTTGCGTATTGTTGTTTTATTACCCATCCCCCATGCATGATCCACGTGACGAATCTAGACGGATTACTTGCTGGGCGATTAGTGTTATCGCTCATAGTTGTCTTATCACATTGCAGAGAACAGGGACCCTAACACCTTGTTCATAGAGGATGAACCCCGCTTAGATTACTCGTGAGAGAAAAAGTGTGCTGGAGTTATCTTTTGGTTATGTTAGATATTTGATCATGATGTTTTATATTATTTTGGGGACAATGTATATTATGATTTGTTCGGACTTATGACGATTTGTATTATATGCATATGGTATGTTTATCTTTATATTGCTTCTGCTTATCGATTCATTATTCATGTCGATATGCACATAGTATCAATGCCTTGTACTTCACGTAGCAGAGTACGACGGGTATACTGTGCCAAAACCCTAGTTGTAGGTGGGACGCTACATGTGGTATCAGAGCCTAAGGCTCTAGATCCACAGTGGAAACAGTAAAGTAAACGACTTAGAATTTAAGTGATGATTTTACAACTTAAGTGATGATTCTAGGCTGAGAGTTCCAGACTTAGATTAAATCAACTAGAACAGTCTAGGGTTAACGGACAAAATAACCTTACTTTTAGACGGATATCCTCAAACCCTAAAATTTAGAAATACTATCTAAGGAATATGGAAATTAATTTAAATAAATATTATCATTAAGTATTTGAACTGTTGTACTGATATAAAATGTCTCCAATAGGATGTCGTCATGACAAAGAGGGAGATCATGCAGTGATAGACCTACACAACTACCTCCTCCGCCATAGTTACCCCACCAGCAAAGCCTGTACCACCATATGCTGAGCGAGTACTCCCACCTCAACAGCAGCAGTATCAGGAAGATTTTCATCAGGCTGTACTTAATGCCTTAGTACAGATTGGTCAGGCCGTTGGGAATAACGGTAATTAGAATCATGCTGCACCTCCGCCGCCACTGCCACCACCGCAGTAGGGTACTCGTTTCTTTTATGGAGAGCTGAAGAGGGCCCAAGTGACTAACTTCGAAGGCGGATCAGATCCGGATATAGATGAGAAATGGCTAGATGAGGTACATAATAACTTTGACCTGACACAGGTGCCATACGAGATGAAGGCACAAGTGATCCGACCTTTTCTGATTGGTGAGGCCAATCAGTGGTGGAAGACCAATGATCAGCACTTGCCACTACTAGTTCAAGACTGATGATGTTGCTAAGACTGCTTTCCGCACTCGATATGGTCCTTACGAGTTCTTGGTGATGCCATTCGGGTTGACTAATACCCCAACAACATTTCTGGATTTGATGAATACAGTTTTCTGCAAGCAGCTGAATAAGTTTGCAGTGGTATTCATAGACGAAATTCTTGTTTACTCACTAGATGAAGCAACCCACAGCTAGCATTTGAGGATGGTGCTGAGTATATTGCGGGAGAAGTAGCTCTACGCTATGTTCAGCAAGTGCGAGTTCTGGCTACGTAGTGTTGCATTCTTGGGTCATGTTGTTTCTGAAGATGGCATAACAGTGGACCCCAAGAAGATCGAGGCCATTACTAAGTGGCCGTGACCGACGAATGTGACATAGGTCAGAAGTTTCTTGGGATTAGCCTGATATTATTGGAAGTTCATAGAAGGTTTTCCCCAAATTGCTATTCCCTTGACTAGATTGACTCAGAAGAAACGAATTTTGACTAGAATGCCGCACGTGAACAAAGCTTCATCGAACTTAAGAAGAGACTGACCTCTGCCTCAATTTTAACGTAGTCCATTCCTGGTGAAGGGTTTTTAGTATACAGAGATGCATCTAAGAATGGGTTAGGTAAATGAATAAACGACTCCATTATATTAGATTTCAATAAAATATACGTTCGTTAACCTTTTTCTTGTAGGTTGCTTATTGATGCAAAAGGAGCGGGTAATTGCTCATGCTTTGAGTCAATTGAAATCTATGACCAGAATTACCATACTCATGATTTGGAGTTGGCAGTATTAGTGTTCGTTTTGAAAATCTGGAGGCACTACTTATATGGTGAAAGATGTGAGGCGTATACGGATCACAAAAGTTTGAAGTATCTCTTTACCCAGAAGGAGCTAAACATGAGACAGTAAAGATGGCTCGAATTGATAAAGGACTATGACCTCACAATCCGTTATTATCCTGGTAAGGCGAATTAGGTAGTAGACGCACTGAGCAGGAAATCGAGCCATGCCCGGCAGACGCCACTTGAGAGAGAGATTGTGGAGTTTGAGTTGGATATGGTAGAGTCTACTGCGAGTATATTGGCTTCTTTGATGATCACTCCCACATTGATTGACCAGATAAAAAGGCCCAAAAGAATGATAGATGGAGATATCTGAAGGGTCGAAAGAGGAGCCGCTAAAAGATTTTAAGCTTTATAAAGATGGCAGCCTTTGGTTTAGTGGAAGAGTGTGCGTACCTGTTATTGATGAGATTAAGAAGGAGATTATGACCGAGGCACACAGTTTGCGACTGTCTATCCATCCAGAAGACACAAAGATGTATGAGGATCTTAAAAGAAATTATTGGTAGAATGGTATGAAGCGTCATATTGCGGAGTTTGTGGAGAGATGTCATATTTGTCAGCAGGTAAAAGCGGAACATCAGCTGACGGTTTATTGCATCCGTTGGAGATTCCAAAATAGAAGTGGGAACGTATCACTATGGACTTTGTTACTGGACTTCCTAAGACTCGCAGCGGTTTATGATACGATTTGGGTAATCGTGGATAGACTCACTAAGTCAGCACATTTCTTACCCATGTCGATTCAAGTGTCTATGGAGAAGTGAGTGAGTATGTACATGGATGATATGGTGATCTTGCATGGGACACCGTTCAACATTAGATTTGATAGAGATCTGCGCTTTACTTCGCGATTATGGAGGGCTTATCAACAGGCTATGGGTACCGAGATCAGAATGAGTATCGTGTTTCATCTATAGACCGACGAGCAGCCAGAACGTACCATACAGACATTGGAGGATATGTTACGTTTCTTGCACTTCGGAACTCAAGGGTAGCTGGGGATAAATCAGTGAAGTTGATTAAGTTCTAGTACAATAACAGCTACCACAGTTCTATTGGCATGGCACCATTTGAGGCACTGTATGGACGTAAGTATCGATCTCCATTATATTATGATGAAGTTGGGCAGAAGAGCGCTATTATGGGTCTGGAGTTGGTGGAGCAGACCTTGGAAAAGGTCAAGTGATACATGATAGATTGAAGGCTGCCCAAGACGCAGCAAAAGTTGGACATATGCCGAAGAGATGGCTGACAGAGTTTGATGTGGGTGAGAAAGTCTATTTAAGGGTTCGCCGACCAAGGGCGTGATGAGATTCGGATTGAGGGAAAGCTTAGCCCTCGATTTGTTGGCCCATATGAGATCTTGGAGAGTGTCAGAGCAGTTGCTTATCAGTTGGTCCCTACCCTCCTACACTATCACAGGTACATGATGTGTTTCACGCTCGCAGTTGCAAACGTTATGTACACCGATCCGAGTTATATATTATAGTAGCAACCAGTGATGATTCGAGAAGATGCCACTTACGAGGAGGTTCTAATATGGATTGGTGATCGTAAGGAGCACATGTTGAGGAGGCAATTGATTCTGTTTTGTTAGGAAATCCGACGAGATCCACTGCAAACGCGCAGCGGAAAAAAACAAAACTTGATCTCTGATTTCCAACCAAGGATCCATGTTGTTCGTTTAATTCGATGAAAGAAACCAAAAACCATACCTCTATAGATTCGAAATCTGCAGACGTAGAACGTGCGAACGTAGGAGGTGCGATTGTACCATCACCCTTTGTCGGTATCCACACGAATGCTTCCGTCCGGAGTGCTAGCTCTTGAAACGGCGCGGCTGAAGAACTCGGCTTTCTCAAAAAAACGATTCTAGGGTTCGCTTTTCTATTCTCTGTTGTGTACGAGACACAGAAGGCTATATACATATATATAAATATCAAAATCCGATTCCAGATCGGATTGGTTAATGCCAATCATAATCCGTACCAAATACGATTCTGTTAGGATTAGATAAAACCAATCAAAATCCATATCAGATATGGATCCTATTGTTATTATCTGATGATATAAATATATATATATATAACAAAAATAATAATAATAATAATAATAATAATAATTAATATCTAATATTAATATTATTAATATCAGCCCATACGCATTCTTGTGTGTGACCCGATAGGCCCATATTAATTAGCAGTCAGTTAAATCTTCATTAAACCAACAAGTCGTAATTGGATCTAGCAAGACATTACGACTACCCAATTAATACGATTAAAGTCCAACTAGCCTAATAATAGTACATGCATTAATCCCTTTGTCACATGATATCTAGTTTGAACATAAGTCATGGTCAGCGTCATACTTATACTGTTCAAACATGTGATTACTCGATCTCTAAGTAGACTGATAAAACAAATGATATTGATCACACTATCAATTCATTTGAGTACGGCTATGCATTTCACAGTCTCACTAATCGAGGGGGCCCAAAGATATCTCTCTCAAAAGAGAGGGACAAATCCTATCTTGATTGTTCAATATCCTCTACATAATTTCTATCACATTCAATCATGACCTTTATTATTATCCAGTTACGGCTAACATTTGATCATGTCAAAATATATAGTCCCTTATGTTGGAAACTATGACAATCTCAAGCCAAAGGATTAAAACACGACTATCATGAGATTTACTTATGACGTTAATCCATGTAGTAATCTCATGATGGGTCTATCCAATACACTGTTTTTAACAAGTATCTATGAAATTGATTTGTATCACCATACACATAATCATCTCATGATTATCAAATCAATACTCATACTGATTATAAATTATTTTATCTCTATAACAATAATGAATCAGGGACATATATCAAATTGTGTAACATACTAACCAACAATAATGATAATAAAACCTCTTTTATTAATAATAAATGTATAACATAAATATCCAAATCATGGTCTATGGCACATACACTAACAATCTCCCACTTGCACTAGGCCTACAAATATCTGAGACCCATAGATCTAGTGTGCTGATCATGCTTGACCCGTGAGAGAGGCTTAGTCAATGGATCCGCTATGTTATTGTTTGTGTCAACTTTGTATATCTTGACATCTCCTCTATCGATGATGTCTCGAATGAGATGGTAGCGTCTGAGTATATGTTTAGATCTCTGATGAGACCTAGTCTCTTTGCTTGTGTTATGGCACCATTGTTGTCACAATAAATGTCCACAGGATTTGCAATGCTAGGTACCACTCCTAGCTCAATGATGAACTTCTTCAACCAAACTGCTTCTTTAGCTGCATCTGATGCTGCTATATACTTAGCCTCTGTTGTAGAATCAGCCACAGTGCTTTGTTTTGAACTCTTCCAACTAACATCTCCACCATTCAATGTGAATACAAACCAGACTGCGATCTGAAATCATCTATGTCGGTTTGGAACTAGCATCTGTGTAACCATTTACAACTAACTCGTCATCCAAACCTCCATAAACCAAGAATACATCTTTAGTCTTTCTGAAGTACTTAAGAATATTCTTGACAGTTGTCCAGTGACCTTCACCAGGGTCAGCTTGATATCTACTTGTTTGCTCAATGGATATGAGACATCTGGTCTAGTACATAACATGGCATACATGATTGATCCTATAGCAGAAGCTTAAGGAATTTTATTCATTCGATCTTGCTCATCAGATGTCTGAGGACATTGATTCTTGCTAAGATGAATGCCATGAGACATAGGCAGGAATCCTTTCTTGGACTCATGCATGTTGAACCTCTTCAACATTTTATCTATGTATGTACTTTGACTCAAGCCTACTATCCTTTTAAATCTATCTCTATAGATCTTGATACCAAGGATATAGGTAGCCTCACCCAAGTCTTTCATTGAGAATGAATTCCCTAACCAAGCCTTAACCTTTGGCAAGGTAGGGATATCATTCCCAATAAGCAATATGTCATCCACATATAAGACCAGAAACACTACTGCACTCCCACTGACCATCTTGTAAACACAAGTTTCATCTTCATTCTTGATGAAACCAAAGTTCTTAACTGTTTCATCAAAACGAAGATTCCAGCTTCGAGATGCTTGCTTCAATCCATAGATGGACCTTTGAATCTTGCAAACCTTCTTTGAATTCTCAGGATTTACAAAACCCTCAGGTTGTGTCATGTACACATCCTCGAGTAAATTTCTATTAAGGAAAGTAGTTTTGACATCCATTTGCCATATCTCATAATCATAGTATGCTGCAATGGCAAGGAGAATTCGAATAGACTTAAGCATAGGAACTGGTGAAAAGGTTTCATCATAGTCTATACCATGAGTTTGC
>AP025049.1:18900411-18984483 GCA_036186865.1 Eustoma russellianum
CTTGAAACCTTTAGCCACAAGCCATGCTTTGTAGGTTTGCACATTCCATCCATGTCAGTTTTCTTCTTGAAAACCCATTTGCAACCAATAGTCTTAATACCCTCTGGAGGATCAATTAAAGATCAAACTTGGTTATCAAACATGGATTGCATCTCAGAATTCATGGCTCCAAGCCATTTGTCTGAATCTGGACCTGACACAGCTTCCTGATAGGTAGTAGGCTCATCATGATCTATGAGCATAACTTCACTATTATCAGTCACAAGAAATCCATATCTCTCTGGCTGACGATGTATCCTATCAGATCTGCGTTTGGACTTGTGTTACATTTTCAGGCCTCAAAACTGTTTATGGTTCTGAAATTGTCTCTAAAGACGGTCAATGATATCTTGTGGAACTTGAGTTTTCTCAAGTTGTACTATACTCCCACTAGTTCTCTTGGAGAGGAACTCCTTTTCCAAAAAGACTCCATTTCGAGCAACAAACACTTTGTTCTCTAAGGGAATATAGAAATAGTACCCTTTAGTTTCCTTAGGATACCCCACAAAAATACATTTGATAGACTTTGGAGCTAGCTTATCTAACACCAATCTTTTCACATAAGCTTCACAACCCCAAATCTTAAGAAAAGACAAACTGGGTCTCTTACCAGTCCATATGTCATATGGTGTCTTTTCAACCGCTTTAGATGGTACACGGTTTCAAATGAATGCAGCAGTCTCCAAGGCATAACCCCAAAAAGATAAAGGAAGATCTACTTGACCCATCATAGATCGGATCATATCTAATAAAGTTCGATTTCTCCTTTCAGAAACACCATTCCATTGTGGAGTTCCTGGAGGAGTCAACTATGAAACGATTCCACAATTTCTTAGATGTTGGTCAAATTCTTGGCTCAAATATTCACCACCTCGATCTGATCGAAGCGTTTTAATTGTTTTACCAAGTTGATTTTGTACTTCATTTTGAAAAGTTCTAAACATTTCAAAAGACTCATGCTTATGTTTCATTAGGTAGACATAGCCATACCTACTGAAATCATCAGTAAAAGTTATGAAATACTGAAATCCTCCTCTGGCACTAATGTTGATTGGGCCGCATACATCTGTATGTATCAAGCCCAATAAGTCATTAGCCCTTTCACTATGTCCAGTAAAAGGGGCCTTTGCCATCTTTCCAAGGAAACAAGACTTGCAATTTTCAAATGATTCAAATCAAATGAATCTAATAATCCATCTTGATGGAGTTTAGATACACGATTCTCATTTATATGGCTAAGGCGACAATGCCACAAATATGTAGGGTTTAATTCATTTGGCTTAGTTCTCTTTGAAGATATGTTATAAATATTACTGTCATTGGAATCATCAAGGCTAAGGACATAAATGCCATTATAACTACTTGCAATACCATAAAGCAAGTCATTTTTATCAAAATAGAACACTTCTTATTTTTAATTATAAATGAATAACCTTCATCATCCAAAACCGATACTGAAATAAGATTCCTACTCATAGTAGGAACATTAAGCAATTGTTTAAAATTAACAAAAGCCCATTGGGCAAGACAAGCTCATAGGTCCCTACAGCTATAGCAGCAACTCTTGCTCTATTGCCAACACGTAGGTCCACCTCGCCCTTCTTCAGCATCCTACTCCTTTTGAGCCCCTGCATATCAAAAAGACTACCTTTTGAGTCCCTTGCCTTTACCTTTCTTTTTCATTGGCTTGATATTGACACTCAATACCTGGGTAGGCTTTTTGATATTCCCCTCAGCAGTTTTGAGCATACTGAAGAAGGCTCAAAAGGAGTAAGATGCTGAAGAAGGGCGAGGTGGACCTAAGTGTTGGCAATAGAGCAAGAGTTGTTTGCTATAGCTGTAGGGACCTATGAGCTTGTCCTTGCCCAATGGGCTTTTGTTAATTTTAAACAATTGCTTTTATGTTCCTACTATGAGTAGGAATCTTATTTCAGTATCGGTTTTGGATGATGAAGGTTATTCATTTTTAATTACTTACATTAATGTTCACACAATGAAACATTTGAACATGATGAGGGTGAAGCTAGTTAATCTAGGAATTGGTGGCACCCTAAAGAATTAATAATTGGGGATCCAAAGTGTCGGGGTTAGAACGCGTAGAAAACTAAGTCAACCTGAAGGACATAGCTTAATCTCACACTTAGAACATAAGAATGTAAAAGAAGCCTTAGGTGATATATCTTGGATAGATGCCATGCATGAGGAATTGAATCAATTTACAAGAAACGTGTGGGACTTAGTACATAAACATGAAGACAAGTCTTTAATAGGAACCAAATAAGTATTAGGAATAAAATGGATGAACAAGGATATATCACAAGAAATAACGCTAGGCTAGTCGCACAAGGTTATAATCACAAGAAGGAATAGATTATGAAGAAACTTTTGCACCTGTTGCACGACTAGAAGCAATTAGATTGTTACTTGCTATTGCAAGTCTAAGCAACATCAAATCTTTCAAATGGATGTCAAGAGTGCGTTCTTGAATGGATACATCCAAGAAGAGGTGTTTGTGAAACAACCCTTTGAATTCGAACATTCAAAGAATCCTAACCATGTTTACAAGCTTAAGAAAGCTCTGTATGGTTTGAAACAAGTTCCAAGAGCTTGGTATGATAGATTTGCAAACTTTCTTATTGCAAATAATTATCAAAGGGGAACCATAGACAACACATTATTTCTAAGAAGAAAAGATAATGATTTATTAATAGTTCAAATATATGTAGACAATATTATCTTTGGTTCAACTAACCCTACCTTAGTAAAAGACTTCGAAGAATGCATGAAGTCAGAATTTGAAATGTTAATGGTAGGAGAATTGAATTACTTCTTAGGGCTCCAAATCAAACAAACCCCTCAAGGAATTCACATTAGCCAACTTAAGTATGTTAATGATATGATTAAGAAGTTTGGCTTTGAAGAGTTGAAACCAACACCTACACCCATGAGTGTTAGCACCAAACTAGATAAGGATGAAAATGGTAAACCTTTTGATGACACACTTTATAGGTCTATGATTGGCTCATTGTTATACTTAATTGCATCAAGACCTGACACATGTTTAGTGTGTCTATGTGTGGTAGATTTCATTCTTGTCCTAAGGTATCTCATTACAATGCGGTGAAAAAGATCTTTAGATATCTTAAGCACGCACCTCACTTAGGACTTTGGTATGATAGCAACACTAAGTTGGAATTATACGCATATAGTGATGCTGATTATGGTGGTTGCAAGTTAGATAGAAAATCCACTAGCGGTACGTTTCAATTCATAGGAACCAACTTGATCTCTTGGTTTTCTAAAAAGCAAGCTAGTGTAGCTCTTTCTACAACTGAAGCCGAGTATATAGCCTTAAGCTTATGCACTACCAATATACTTTGGCTTAAACAACAACTTAGTGATTTTGGCATTAAAATGAATAAGATTCCAATTTTCTGCGATAGCACAAGTGCGATCAATCTTTCTTGGAATCCGGTACTTCTTTCTAAGGCCAAACACATTGAAGTAAGATACCATTTCCTTCAAGATCATGTTCAAAATGAGGATATAGTTATAAACCATATAAGAACTGATCATCAAATAGCTGACATCTTCACCAAACCCCTTAATCATGCCAATTTTGAAAACTTAAAAGCCAAGTTAGGTATGATGACTTATGATACCATTGCGTAGTTCTATCTTTTGTAGGATTTGTAAAATAAAGAAGGAGATAGAATAAGAACATGATTTTAGTTGGTAAGTCATAATTTTTTTGGTTGAACAGTATGCTAAGTTTCAATTGGTATGAGTTTTGGTATGAGTTTTGGAGCATAGGTTAAGGGAGAGAGTATAAGTTGAGGGGGGTAGCACATAAATACATGAGAATTGATGGAAACAATTGGTAATTAGTTGGCAATTGGTTTTTAAAACAATTGGTACAAATTTGGTGAAACAATTTGTAATTTGTGAGGTATTTTGGTAGATTTATGATAAACAATTGGTAAAGAGTTGTGACATTAAAATCATGTTAGGTTATTTTGAAAATCATCCAAAAAAAAGAGAATGTTGAGAAATATGTTTGGATAACAGCGATCTCTCAGGTTGTTGCACTTCGATCAATCGATGTACTTCGATCCCTCACATCGATCGATCCATGTAAGGCAGTGAAAGTTCAAGACCTTACGGTGAGACATCGATCTCTAAGTCTGAAGACACATCGATCGATCGATGTATACATCGAACCCTCACTTCGATCGATCAATGTAGGTCAAAGACAAACTCTGAAACTTACTTTCGGTCGATCGATGTCTAGGGTTTTTAAAAATATTTTTTTAAAATGTGATAAAGTGATTGTTTTCATTTGTACATGATTTCTACATGTTTATTATGTGATTATTATGTGTTTTTGATGATTATAAATACATTGTGACTAATATGCCTTGGAAGTTTCTACAAGTTACCAAAAAGGGCAAAATTGGTATTTTGAGTTTTGTAGGAACATGATATGGTGGATAATCAAGGACTTATCCTCATCTTATCTATCATGACAAAAATGATATTATGATTATTTCTGACCATCGGGGTCATTTCTGGAGTTTTCTCTCACCAGGGGCATTTTGGTCATTTCACCCCTGAGGGTATTTTTGGTTTTCTCACTCAAGGAATCTCTTGAATATATTCTTATCATCATTCTGGAGTTGAGCTATGATTATTTTGAAGATAATATGGTGATTTAATATTATTTCTCTTACATGATGACATTATCGACTGTAGCGTGATATGTGACGAGTTTGTGATGCCACATTCTATTTTCTTCTTGAAGACCCTCTTATATATGTTATGGGAGCATATTTATCATCATATTTCAGAGAATATAAAGGTGTTCAAAGTTTGCAAATGATCACAGCATGCAAGAATAAATATTGGGAATTTTGGTGTTACGTGTTAGACATAATCATGTCAATTATTATTTGTGAATTTCTTCTTAAAAAATCTGAGTTGATATACATATATATTGGTCCAAAAACGTGTATATTCAGTTGGTGATGATGTGTTATTCATTTTGTAGCTTGGTGACAAATGGACCAACCAAAAAGGAGCTAGTTAGCAAAAATTGCCAACTAGGATATTTCAAATGGTAGCCAACGGCTACATGGCTGGTCTTGGCAGATTTTTGAGTCAAAAAGAAGTCTTCACATGCCCTATTCTTGTGCAAGGAGTTGAGGATATTTTGGTGGCATTATCCGTTCTTATTATCTTCATTTTACAAAGGATTATCAAGACTATTTTTAGTGAAAAAATGGCCAACATGTGTATTCAAGGGGGACCAATTATGTTGTCTCATTTTGCCAACTGTACAAGGCCAACCAATGGTGTGAAGACAACTTGGACTTGATGATGAAGATGGTGACACATGTGCATTCTTATCTCCAAGGCTCAATTCACACTATAAATAGGAGGCAATGGTGAATAAGATGAAACACACATGAAGCTCACTTGAAAGCATTTGTTGATTTGTCTAGCTATCATCTTCTTCTTGTTCGTTCTTTGTAGCCATGGTGTTTTTGTTGTATTTTTTGGAGAGCTACAAGCCTCTTAAGCTTCATTTGTAAGATTGATTAGCCAATCCTATAAGGCTACATCAATACGAGGTAGAGGTGTTGCAACTAAGTGTCGCATAGAAGGTGTTCATCCAAGTCTTGAATAGGGTTGGTGTATAACCCAAGGATCAAGCTTGGTTTTTGTTGTAAGTTGATTCATACCATAGTGAAATCCAAATAAAGGTATTCCTTGGGACTGGAGTAGGTCACATTAACTGCACTAGGATAAATCCTCAGTGTTCTTGTCTTGTTTCTACCTTTCTGTTTTCTGCCTGTTTTTACTGCAGTTTTCACATTTCTCACAATTTTAAAAAATAGCTAAACACTTTCAAAATTCGTGATGTTTGGTGGAGTTATACTTCAGACTGTTATCTTTCATTTGCAACAAGAATCACTTGATTTGATCTAGGGAAAGTTAGTCTTTCAGTCTTTGCAAGATAACTGCTCTAATCTGGCTGCAATCTGACCAGTTTTGAAAAAACTTGAATTCTATATTAATCAAGGATTGTTCAAGGTCAGGGTTTTTTGGAAACATAAACTAGACATCCTAAGGAGTGTTTTGACATAAAGTTTAACCTTTTTGGTTAAGTATTCAAAGAGAAACACGTTTTTCAATTTCAGCAACATTCTGTCCAATTCTGTCCAGATTGACCATTTGAATCTTTTTATTTGTTTGAAGGGTCAAACGATCTTATTTTTATTTTGTTTTTGGAAAGAGTCTTGTCAACACATTGAAGTTAAGTTCTGAAATTTGTTTCATAATTTTTGGAGTTGTATACAAGGATTTTTGAATTTTTCAAAAACGGGTTCTGAATCGGAGGTAGTCTCAGTTTCTGTTTTCAAAGGGGTTTTTAATTAAGGATAGTAGTGTAATTTCTGCTAACTACTATTCACCCCTCCCCCCTCTAGTGGTGTTTATTGCAGGTGCACGGTCCAACAATTGGTATCAGAGCAAGGTTCACACCACTCAAAGAAGCAAGATTCAACACCGTACAAACAACACAAGCCAGGAAACAATAACTCTTTGTAGCCTACTAATATCAGATTATAGGTACATACAATGGCCATAGTTTCTCACAAAGGTGAGTTGGAAGGTATGTCCACACAGCGCCCTCCTCTTTTTGATGGAAATAATTTTGTTCATTGAAAACTTAGAATGAGACTATTCTCAAGGGCTATAGACATCGATTTATGGTCTATAGTTGAAGATGGACCGTACATTCCAATGAAAATTATACAAGTTAGTGGAGTCACACAAGAGGTTGAGAAATATTAAAATGAATGGTCATCGGAAGATAAAAAGAAAATGTCCATGAATGATAAAGCTATGCAATTACTTTTGAATGGACTTACAACTTCTTAAGCAGGATATGTGTCAAATTGTAAAAGTGCACACAACATATGGAAATCACTTGTACTAAAGCATGAAGGTACAAGGGTTGTAAAAGAATCAAAAATAAACATGCTTATGACTAAATTAGAATCTTTCAAAATGTTGCCGAACGAATCCATAACATCTATGGATTTGAGAATTACTAATATTTTCAATGCCCTTGAAGCTTTAGGAAAATCATTCACCAACAACGAGAAGATGCAAAAGGTGTTGCGAAGCCTTCCTACTGAATGGGATCCAAAGTTCATGGCGATTGAAGAAATGAAATCGATCACAAAAATGGACGAATTGATAGGCTCACTAAGAGTATATGAGGTAAAACTAAACCAACGGAAGTCCGAGTCATCTAAATCATCCGGTAAATCAATAGATTTCAAATCAGCTGAATCACATACAAATAATGATGATAGTAATAGCGATACTGAATTAGACGATGACTTGATATTGATAGCTAGAAAACTTAGAAAGTTTTTCAAACGTCCTAATAAGAATAGACAACCATCTTCTTTTTCTTCTTTTTCTCAACCTAGGAAAAATAACACTAATAACAACAAATGTTATAATAAAGAGTTAAAATGCTACGAATGCAGTAAAAAAGGACATATCTCATATGATTGCCAACAAAGAAAAATAATGATAACAACAATAATAAACAAGCCAAGGTTAATGAGGCACAAACGACTAAGGCAAAGGAGTCTAAGTCAAGGAAAGGCAAACGATCAATGAAGGTGAGCATATAGAGCAACTCATCTGACTCAGAATCCGACACTGAGGAAGCTCAAGTCTGCTTCGTATCCAACGAAGTAAGTTCTTCTGATGATGATGACTTTGATAGTGACAAGACATTTGATGAAATGTATTAAGAGTTTTTAAGAATGCATGCTCACTGTAAGAGGCTCTCTAAAGAAAAGAAGAAACTAATTGAAGAAAATGACAAGTTGAAGACGTCCAACTTGGAATTTTCCGATCAATTAGAATCTTTTAAACAAGAGTCTACTAATACTCTTGATTCTTTAGAGATTAAAATTGAATCATATAGGAAAAATGAACATACACTAAAAACTGAAAATAGCATGTTGAAATCTAAGGTAGAAAGTTGTGAAAATGAAATAGTACAACTTAAATCTTCCAAACTTACCTTAAACAAAATGTTAGAACAATTTAAAACTGGTGCAAATATGTTAGGTACACTTATATCGTCACAAAAATATGGAAATAATAAAACTGGATCAGGATATAAAGAAGAAGATGACAAAGTAGATAAAAAGACTAAGTTTGTATCATCAACTACTAAACAACCTTATAAAGCTATATTAGTGTTTATAAGGGTAGTAGTGTAATTTCCGCTAACCACTATTCACCCACCTCCTCTAGTGGTGTTTATTGCAGGTGCACGGTCCAACAAGAACATCATATAAGATAAGTTTATATTTCTTCTATTTATCCATTTTCATGGTTGCTCAGTAACCCTCTTATTTTCGGTCCAAAACCGTGGGTTCCTAAGGCTTAAAAGGGAAGGTTTTTCTTCAAGCCAAGTGAAGAAATCTTCATTTTTCTTCTAAGAATAAGTGAGAAAGGCAAGTATTCCTTCTAGATCCTTCATGGATTTTCAAAGATCTAAGTATTTATGTTCCTATAAAGTTGGATCATTCATGATGTATGTTCAATGTTTTAGTATCAAGAATATGTAAAGGGTATGTTCTAAGTGATGTATAAAGTGTGATATATGTGTTGAAAAATATGTTTGGATAATTTTCAAGGTCATGATTTTAAGTGGTGGATACTTAAAAATGTCACATATAATGTTATAAATGATTAAAAGTTGAAAAAGTGAAGAAAAATGACATCGATCTCTCAGGATATTGCCCTTCGATCGATCGATGTACATCGTTCCCTCACATCAATCGATCCATGTAAGACAAAAAAATTCAAGACCTTACTGTAGGACATCAATCTATAAACCTGAGACACATCGATCGATCGATGTACACATTGAACCCTCATTTTGATTGATCGATATAGGTGAGAGATAATCTTTGAAACTCACTATGAGACATCGATCTCTCAAGCGGAGGCACTTCGATCGATCGATGTCTAGGGTTTTTAGAGATATTTTTCTAAAATGTGATACATGGTTGTTTTTATTTGTACATGTTTTATATATGTTCATCATGTGGTTATTATGTGATTTTGATAAATATTATGTATTGTGAGTAACATGCCTTGGAAGTTTCTACAACTTACCAAAAAGGGCAAAATTGGTATTTTGAGTTTTGTAGGTACATGACATGGTGAAAATGCTTTAAGGACACATTCACATCTTATTTATCATCACAAAGGTGTTATTATATCTATTTTTGACCGTCGGGGTCATTTCTGGAGTTTTCTCTCATCAGGGGTATTTTGATCATTTTACCCCTGAGGGCATTTTCAGTATTTTTACTCAAAGAATCTCTTGAGTATCTTATTATGTTCATTCTGGAGTTGACTTATGATCATCTCGAATATTATTTGGTGGTTTTCTATTATTTCTTTCATTTGATTATATTATCGACGGTAGCGGAATATGTGACGGGTTGTGATGTCACATTCTATTTTTTTCTTGATGACCTTCTTATATATGTTATTGGAGAGTCTTAATCATTATTTTGCAGAGAATTTGAAGGTTTTCTTGATGTGGAACTCATCACAACATATAAGGAGAATTATGGGAATTTCGATATTATATGTTGACATAATCTTGTCAATTATTATTTGTTGATTTCTCTTCATTAAATCTGAGTTTATATACATTTATACAGCTTCCCAAACGTGCATTTACATATGGAAATGATGGTGTATTCATTTTATGACATTATGCCCAGTGGACCAACCAAAAACAAGCTAGTTGACAAAATTGCCAACTACGAAATTTCAAAGTTGAACCCAACAGCTATAAGGCTGGAGTTGGCAGATTTTTTGAGCCAAAATTCAGCCTCACATGCCGTATTATCTTGCCAAGGAGTTGACGGTTTCTTGATGGTATTATCATTGGTATTATCTTCATTTTTCAAGCAATTACAAGTCATTTTTCAAGACATAAAAATCAGTCATGCTGAATTTTAAGGTGGACCAATCATTCTTCTTTATGTTTCCAAGTGTACAAGATGATTATGTGGCCAACCAATGATGTTAAGGCAGCTAAGACTTGATGATGAAGATGGTAACATATGAGCATTCTTATCTCCAAGGCTCAATTCACACCATAAATAGGAAGCAAAGGTGAAGAAGAAGAACACACACTTGAAAGCAAAAGTTGAAGCTCATTGTCTTGCTATCTTCTTCTCTCCATTCTTGTTTCATTCTTTGTGTAGCCAAAATGTGCTTGTAATATTTGTTGTAGAGCTGCAAGCCTCTTGTGTCTCATTTGTAAGATTGATTGGCCAAATCTATAAGGCTACATGAATAGGTGATAGAGGTATTGCAACCAAGAGTTGCACAGAGGTGTTCATCCAAGTCTTGAATAGGGTTGGTGTTTAACCCAAGGATCAAGCTTGGTTCTTGTTGTAATTGTGTTCATACCATAGTGAAATCCAAGGAAAGGTGTTCCTTGGTACTGGAGTAGGTCACATTGAATGAACCAGGATAAATCTTTGGTGTTCTTCTCTTCTTTTCACTTTTCTGTTTTTTTGCCCGTTTCACTGCAGATTTCACACAAATTTACACGTTTTGAAAAAACAAGAAAACACTTTTTGAAATTCATGATTTTTGGTGGAGTTATACTTCAAACTGTTAGCTTTCATTTGCAATAAGAATCACTTGATTTTAGCAAAGGAAAGTTAGTCTTTCAGTCGTTGCAAGATAACTGCTCCATTCTGGCTGCAATCTGACTAGTTTCAAGAAAATTTGAATTCTGATTTTTTTCAAGAATAGTTTAAGGTCAGGCCCTTTTGGAAATATAAACTAGACATCTTAAGGAGTGCTTTGACATAAAGATCTCCTTTTTGGTTGAGTATTTTAATAGAAACACGTTTTCAAAGTTCAGCACTATTCTGTCCAATTCTGTCCAGATTGACCATCTGAATCTTTTGTCTCATTTTTTAACAAAGTCTAGTCAAGACATTGAAGTTAATTTCTAGAAAGTTTCTTAATTTTTGGAGTTTTGTACACTGAGTTTTGAATTTTTCAAACACGGGTACGGAATTGAGGAGGCCTCAGATTCTGTTTTCAAAATGGATTTTAACCAAGGGTAGTAGTGTAATTTCCGCTAACCACTATTCACCCTCTTCTAGTGGTGTTACTGCAGGTGCACGGTCCAACAATTGGTATCAGAGCGAGGCCAACACCACTCAAAGAAGCAAGATTCAACATCATACGAACAAGACAAGGCCAAGAAACAACAATTCTTTGTAGCCTGCACATCTCAAATCAAAGGTACATACAATGGCCATAGTTTCTCACAAAGGTGAGTTGGAAGGTATGTCTACACAACATCCTCCTCTTTTCGATGGTAATAATTCCGCTCATTAGAAACTTAGGATGAGGCTATTCTTAATGGCTATAGACATCGATTTATGGTCTATATTTGAATATGGGTCGTACATTCCAATGAAATTTGTACAAGTTAGTGGAGTCACACAAGAAGTAGAAAAACATAAAAGTGAATGGTCAATCGAAGATAAAAAGAAAATGTCCATGAATGCTAAAGCTATGCAATTACTTTTGAATGCACTAACAACTTCTGAAGCAGGATATGTTTCAAATTGCATAAGTGCACACGATATGTGGAAATCGCTAGAATTAAAGCATAAAGGTACTAGTGGTGTAAAAGAGTCAAAAGTAAACATGCTTATGACTGAACTTGAATCGTTTAAAATGTTGCCAAACGAATCCATAACATCTATGGATATCAGGATTACTAATATTTTCAATGCTCTTGAAGCTTTAGGAAAATCATTTACCAACAACGAGAAGATTCAAAAGGTGCTGTAAAACCTTCCTGCTGAATGGGATCCTAAAGCCAAGGCGATTGAAGAAATAAAGTCAATCACCAAAATGGATGAATTGATCGGCTCACTTAGAGTTTATGAGGTAAAACTGAACCAACGAAAAACCGAGTCATCTAAATCAAAGTCTATTGCTTTCAAATCAACTGAGTCACATACAAATAATGATGAAAGTAATAGCGATAGTGAATTAAACGATGATTTAATATTAATAGCAAGAAAGCTTAGAAAGTTTTTCAAACGGCCTAATATGTATGGAAAACTATCTTCTTCTTCTACTTCTTCTCAACCTAGAATAAATAATTCTAATAACAACAAGTGGCATAATAAAGAGTTAAAATGCTATGAATGTGGTCAAAAAGGACACATCTCTTATGATTGTCTGACAAAGAAAAACGGCAACAATAATAATAATAACAACAAAAAAGACAAGGAGGCGCAAAAGCCTAAGGCAAAGGAGTCCAAGTCAAGAAGAGTCAAAATGAGCAATGAAGGTGAGCACGTGGAGCAACTCGTCCGACTCAGAATCTGACATTGAGGAAGCTCAAATCTGCTTCGTATCCAACGAGGTAAGTTCTTCATCTGATGTAGATTCTGATAATGAAATGTCGTTTGATGAGATGTACGAATAATTTCTAAAGATGCATGCTCACTGTAAAAGGCTGCCTAAAGAAAAGAAGAAACTAATTGAAGAAAATGACAAGTTGAAGACGTCCAACTTGGAATTTTCCGATCAATTAGAATCTTGTAATCAAGAGTCTACTAATACTCTTGATTCTTTACAGATTAAAATTGAATCATATAGGAAAAACAAACATGCATTAAAGACTAAAAATAGCATGTTAAAATCTAAGTTAGAAAGTTGTGAAAATGAAATATCACAACTTAAAGCATCAAAATAAGACTTAGAAAAAATGTTAGAACAATTTAAGTCTAGAACCAACATGCTGGATACACTTATATCGTCACAAAAATATAGAAACGATAAAATCGGGTTAGGATATAATGAAGAAAATGGTAAAATAGATAAAAATACTAAGTTTGTTTCATCGAGTACTAGACAACCTTATAAAGCAACAAAAATAAAATCAACTTTGCCTGCTACACCTTCTTCTACTCCTTCTTTTGCTTATTCCAAGGTAAAAATGTAACATGCACACACAAATAAATGTGCAACTAGGCAAAACTTTGCATCTAGACCACCTAGAAATTATGTCTATATGTATACAAATGCATCTAGGCAAAATCAAATGCATCCAACGTATTATGAACCTAAATATAGGCAACATTCATATAAGTCTCATGGAGCTTCTTTCACTGTTGCTTGCCTCTGCAAACTGAGAAAGAAGATTGGAATAGGAGTAAACACCTGTAAATCTTGTATATTCTTGCAGGTAAGTTGAATTACGTCTATATTTGCATACTAATTGCATTGCGGGGTAGTTAATTTTGCGTTCTGGGACGAAAACGAACAGTGATTTTGGTTCGTCCGTACCACTCCGGTATTTGGTGCAGAAATCTGGTAAGTAATTCTTCAGATCTGCTCCATCTAGCATCAGATCTACGTTTCTGAGGAAATCTTTAGATTGGATTGGAAAACCCAGTTTCAGTGGTCGTATCTCTTATAGGAAAACCTAGATCTGGTGTTTCCTCATCTTTGAATTTATCTTGTTTGAAGAGAACATAGATCCCGTTTTTGCATATATTGTAAGGTTCCAGGCTTTGGAATTCTAGATACCTTGAATTCCATTAGATCCAGAAGGCTTTGTTTTTCTACCGGAGAAATTTTTCCTGGTGCTGCATTGTTTTCATTAACGAAAATCAAATCCTTCCGGTGCTTTATTGTTTTCGTTGCTGAAGAACAACAGATTTGGGCGACAGTGGAGGCTTACTGAAAGCTATCTTGGTGTGACACAGACCAAACAGGTGATATAATTTCATTTTTGCTTTAGTATCATTAAAGTACTTTTGATTGTTTACATTTAGTTTCAAACTTTCTACATCTGTAACATACCTTGGATTTGTAGTTTTAGTTGCAATAATTGATAGGAGACGTTATGATTTTTCCGTGAGACCATGTCTAAGGAAGAGGGGTGTAGGTAAGGGGAAGAAAAATGAAGATAGTCTAAGGGTAGCCTCTTGGAATGTAGGAACATTAAGTGGTAAATTGTTTGAGGTTATAGATACACTTAAGGGACGTAAGATAGATATAGCATGCCTCCAAGAAACTAGGTGGAAAGGGAATAAAAGTAAAGAGCGTAATGGGTATAAGTTGTTGTATTCAGGGTCAGCTGGGACCAAGAATGGGGTAGGATTCCTAGTAAAGATAGAATTAGACACGAACGTGATTGGTGTGATTAGATATAATGATAGAATTATGGTACTGAAGTTAGTACTAAACAAGGAGGTAATGACAGTGATTTGCGCCTAAGCACCCAAAGTGGGACTAGGAGAACAGGAGAAGAAAAAGTTTTGGGATTACTTAGATGTAGTGATAAAGGCAGTACCCAAGGAGGAACGAATTTGTATCGGTGGTGATTTTAATGGACATATTGGAAAGAAGAGTGATGGTTTTCAGACGGTACATGGCGGGTTTGGCTATGGAGATAGAAACGAACATGGTAGAGAGCTGCTAGACCTAGCAGTAGCCCATGACCTAGGCATTATAAACTCGTTTTTTAAGAAAAAAGAATCACATTTGATCACGTTTAACAGCGGAGGAGGTCACACGCAGATCGACTATTTTCTGATGAGGCGTGAAGACCGACGGTTGTGGAGGGACTGCAAGGTTATACCAGGAGACACAGCGGTGATGCAACACCGTTTATTAGTGGTAGTTATAACATTGAGCCAAAAGCTGAGCAAGGGGGTTGGAAAATTCCCACCCAGTATTCGATGGGGAAGTTTGAAGGACGAAAAAATTAATATATTCAGAGACAAGGTCATCTCTGCGAAACTAGATTGTCTAGGTTAGGATACAAACCAGATGTGGGAAGCTATATCGACTACTATTACTCAAGCGGCAAGAGAAACGGTCGGGGTAACAACAGGAAAGAAGTCCGTACATAAAGAGACGTGGTGGTGGAACAAAGATGTGCAACAAAAAATAAAAGACAAATAAAAGATTTTTAGAGAGATGTTAAGATGCAACAATGGAGAAGAAAAGTGCGATTGAAGGATAATTACAAAATCGCCAGGAAGGATGCGAAGAAGGCAGTGACAGAGGCAAAGACTGCAGCTTATAAAAGGGTGTATGAGAGACTAGAAACAAAAGAAGGCGAACATGATATGCTCAAGATTGCCAAAGCTAGGGATCGAAAGAGGCAGGACCTAGGAGGCGGGAAGTTCATAAAAGGAGAAGATGGACGTGTGTCAGTCAAAGTACAAGACATCAAGTTGAAATGGCAAACATACTTCCACAATCTTTTCAACAGCAGTAGTGCCGACTATGAAGAACGAGAAAGCACCACTAACCAACAACGACAACATAATAACTCCGACTGTCAGAACATCGCACAAGGAGAGGTGATGAGAGCACTCAAGAAGATGGGAAGAGCTAAAGCGGTCGGCCTAGATAACATACCCATTGAGGCGTGGAAGTATTTAGAAGAGGAAGGGGTCCAGTGGCTAACTACTCTGTTCAACCGTATTTACAAAACAGGGAAGATGCCAGATGAGTGGAGAAAGAGTGTCGTGGTCCCCCTATATAAGAACAAAGGAGATGCACAGTGTTGTGGGAACTATAGAGGGATTAAGTTGCTAAGCCATACCATGAAGTTATGGGAGAGAATAATCGACACTCGAATTAGGAGAGAAACTCAGGTTACGGTGAACCAATTTGGTTTTATGCCAGGAAGGTCAACTACGGAAGCAATACACATTCTCAGGAGATTAATGGAGAAGTATAGGGAGAAGAAGCGTGATTTACATATGGTTTTCATCGATCTTGAAAAATCATATGATAGTGTGCCGCGTAGCCTGATATGGGATAATCTGGAGGCAAGAGGGATCCCTATGAAGTATATAGACATAATTAGAGATATGTATGCTAGGACAAAAACAACCGTTCGTACGGCTATGGGAAATACAAACTTCTTTTCGGTGGAGGTCGGTCTCCATCAAGGGTCTGCGTTGAGCCCATTTCTTTTTGCAATCGTCCTTGACGAGTTGTCAAAGCAGATACAAGAGGCAGTTCCGTGGTGTATACTTTTTGCTGACGATATTGTATTAGTCGCAGAAAGTAGACATACCCTGAGTATGAGAGTAGAGCAGTGGAGAGGTGTTTTAGAGAGAAAAGGCTTAAAGATTAGCCGTTCTAAGACCGAGTATCTGCACTGTGACTTCAGCGGCGTAGCAGACATTAAGGATAGCCAGCTCACGATCGATGGTCAAGTGGTACCACAGGTAAGTAAGTTTAAGTACCTAGGATCGTTTGTGCAGCAGAATGGCGACATAGAGAATGATGTAGCACATCGAGTTCAAGCGGGTTGGGGTAGATGGATGGCGGCCTCAGGGATGCTGTGTGACAAAAATTTCCCAACTAAATTAAAGGGAAAATTTTATAAGGTGGCAGTGCGACCGGCAATGCTATATGGGACAGACTGCTGGGCCATCAAGAGGTCACAATTACAGAAGATGGAAGTGGCAGAGATGAAAATGTTAAGATGGATGTGTGGTCATACAAGGCTAGACCGGATCAGAAACGAGGTGTTTCGAGAAAGGTTAGGCGTGGCTAGTATAGTCGATAAGATAAGGGAGGGAAGATTGAGATGGTTTGGGCATGTCAAGCGGAGACAGACAACAGCGTTGGTCAGAGCAATTGAAAGCCTCATTGTAGAGGGAAACAGGAGTAAAGGCAGGCCCAAACTGACTTGGGATGAGCAGATAAGGCACGATTTACTAGATTTGCGTCTCTCTGAGGACATGGTCCATGATAGGAGTTCATGGAGACATAAGATTAAGGTTAACGAGGTATAGGTCATATATAGGGACACTTTAGAGTATATTTAGGGGCATAGATAGGCGTAGACACTGTCTACGCTCTAGATTGACTTGCCACTTGGTGGTATATGTTATACCGTTGTTTTACATTACAGATTACATTACAGGTACATATATACTAGATATACTAGATGTGTATTTTAATATAGAACGATCTTTTTTTGTATTTCTTGAATTTACTCACTAACACACTAGCACAACATATCTCTAGTATCATGTCATTTATGCAGGTAGAGCCGAGGGTCTCACTAGAAGCAGACTCTCTATCCTTTGGGATAGAGGTATTGTCGGCCTACCACTTACCCTCCCCAGACCCTAACGATAGCTTTTGCTGTCGTTGGGATATACTGAGTCCGGATGATGATGATGATGATGATTCATATAAGTCTCATAGAAATGCATATGAACACACATACATAGCGCCATTTAAGAAACAAAATCATATGCTTTTCACTAGCTATCAAAATCAGCCACAACATAGTGCTTATAAACCAATATATAATAATTATATGCATACACCTTCATTTAATTGGAATGGTCAAGTACATGTAAATCCTCTTTATTCTATCAACTATAAAAATGCCAAATATGTGGCCAAAAGGTACATCCAAGATTGGATACCTAAGGGATATATGAACAAGGATGGTGCCCCTAACATTCAAGGACCCAAGTAAAGGGTATCTAAAACTTTGTCTCCATTGTAGGAAAATCGTAAGGATTGCAAGAAGGAGGCAAAGTCAAACAATCTAAAAATCAAGTGGTTTTTAGAGAGTGGGTGTTCAGACACATGACTGGCAACCCCAAGTAATTCACCGAACTGGAGTAAATCGAGAATAGAGGAAAGGTGATATTTGGTTACAACAAAAAAGGAAAAGTTGTTGGTAAAGGAACAATTGGGGATTCTAACACATTTCAAATACGAAATGTGTTGTTAGTAAGCAATCTTCCTTACAACTTATTAAGTATTTCGCAAATCATAGATTCCAGTTATCATGTTTCTTTTCTCTATAATTCTTGTAATGTAATAAATGATAAGGGAGAAATTGTGTTGAAAGGAAATAGGGACGGTGATATTTATACCCTTTCCTTAGATTACATGTTAGATGCTAAGATTAAATGTTTAATATCACATGACTTAGATGTGAATTTATGGCATAAACGACTAGGTTGTATAGAAATTTCAACTAGTGAGAAGCTATCTAAGAAGAATTTAATCACAGGTATGCCTAAGTTAGACTTAGATACTTTTCAAATATGTGAAACATGTATTAAAGGAAAACATATTAAAGAAACATTAAAACCAAAACATGAAGTGAGTACTAGTCATGCACTAGAATTGCTTCACTTAGACTTATTTGGTCCAAGTAGGACAGGAAGTCTAGGTGGACACTACATGTGTGTGTCATAGTAGATGATTACTCACGATATATATCGACATTGTTCTTAACACACATAGACGATGCTCCATTGGCAATCGAAACTCTTATCAAGCAACTCGAGAATCTTTACAAAGAAAATGTTAAACGAATTACAAGTGTAGAGGTGGAGAATTTAAAAACAAATATGTAATCATGTTTTATGAATTGCATGGAATAAAACATGGATTCCCGCCACCTAGAACAACACAACTCAATGGAGTTGTTGAACGTAAAAATAGAACAATTCAAGAAATGGCTAGAACAATGTTATGTGAAAATAAAGTACCAAAATATTTATGGGTTGAAGCTGTTAGTTGTGCATGTTATATTATAAATAGGCTTTCTATTAGAAAGAAATTGAATAAAACACCTTACGAATTGTTAAACAATATATAACCTAAAGTAGATTATCTTAAAGTTTTTGGTTGTAAGTGTTTTGTGTTGAACACTAAGGATAATCTTGACAAGTTTGAACAAAAGTCTATTAAATGCATATTTGTTGGTTATTCAACTAATTCAAGAGCATATAGGTGTTATAATCCTGCATCTAGAAAAATAATTGAATCCGTTCATGTTAAAATTCAACGAGAACGCATATTTTGAAGTTAGTGATAAAACTCAACAAAAACAAGAAAATAATGTTGAAAATATGTTTGATGATGATGATGTATTACTTGAGCATGTACTTGATCATCTAGAACCAACTTCCCCTGAACAAGACATGCATGAACCCTTAGATAAAATAAATGAAGAAATTTTACAATTGGAAGATAATACAACTAACTTGCAAGATGATCCAATTGTATATGATAATGTTCACACTAATGAAACATTTGAACAAGATGACGGTGAACCTAGTCAACCTAAGAATTGGTGGCTTATAAAAGACAAACATAAACACCCTAAAGAATTAATCATTGGGGATCCAAGTGTTGGGGTTAGAACACGTAGAAACATAAGTCAAGCTGAAGGACATAGCTTAATCTCACACTTAGAACCTAAGAATGTTAAGGAAGCCTTAGGTGATATATCATGGATAGATGTCATGCATGAGGAATTGAACCAATTTACCAGGAACAACGTGTGGAACTTAGTACCTAAACCTGAAATAAGTCCACAATAGGAACAAAATGGGTATTTAGTTATAAAATGGATGAACAAGGAAACATCACACGGAATCAGGCTAGGCTAGTCGCACAAGGTTATAATCAACAAGAAGGAATAGATTATAAAGAAACATTTGCACCTATTGCACCACTAGAAGCAATAAGACTGTTACTTGCTATTGCAAGTCTAAGCAACATCAAACTTTTCCAAATGGATGTCAGGAGTGCGTTCTTGAATGGATACATCCAAAAAGAGGTGTTTGTGAAACAACCCCCTGGATTCAAAGATCCAAAGAATCCTAACCATGTATACAAGCTTAAGAAAGCTCTATATGGTTTGAAACAAGCTCCAAGAGCTTGGTATGATAGATTTTCAAACTTTCTTATTGCAAATAATTATAAAAGGGTGACAATAGACAACACTCTATTTCTAAAAAGAAATGATAATGACTTGTTAATAGTCTAGATATATGTAGATGATATAATCTTTGGTTCAACCAACCTTACCTTAGTTAAAGACTTCAAAGAGTGTATGAAGTCTGAATTTGAAATGTTAATGGTTGGAGAATTAAATTACTTCTTAGGGCTTCAAATAAAACAAACCCCTCAAGGAATTCACATTAGCCAACTTAAGTATGTCAATGATATGATTAAGAAGTTTGGCTTTGAAGAGTTGAAACCAACACCTACCCCTATGAGCGTCAGCATCAAACTAGACAAAGATAAAAATGGTAAACCTGTTGATGACACACTATATAGGTCTATGATTGGACCACTGTTATATTTAACTGCGTCAAGACTTGATATCATGTTTAGTGTGTGTATGTGTGCTAGGTTTCAATCTTGTCCTAAAGTCTTACATTACAATACGGTGAAAAAGATATTTAGATATCTTAAACACACACCTCACTTAAGACTTTGGTATGATAGAAACGCTAAGTTGGAATTGTATGCTTATAGTGATGCTGATTATGGTGGTTGAAAATTACATAGAAAATCTATTAGCGGCATATTTCAATTCATAGGAACTAACTTGATCCCTTGGTTTTCTAAAAAGTAAGCTAGTGTAGCACTCTCTACCACTGAAGCCGAGTATATAGCCTTAAGCTTATGCACTACCCAAATACTTTGGCTAAAACAACAACTTAGTGATTTTGGCATTAAAATGAATAAGATTCCAATTTTCTGCGATAGCACAAGTGCGATCAATCTTTCTTGGAATCCGGTACTTCATTCTAAGGCCCAACACATTGAGGTAAGATACCATTTCCTTCGAGACCATGTTCAAAATGGGGACATAACCATAAATCATGTAAGAACTAATCATCAAATAGCTGACATCTTCATCAAACCTCTTAATCAAGCCAATTTTGAAAACTTACGAGCCAAGTTAGGAATGATGACTTACGATACAATTGTGTAATTCTATCTTTTGCATGATTTGCAAAATAAAGGGAGAGATAGAATAAGAACATGATTTTAGTTGTTAAGTCATGATTTGAGTTGAATATTATGTTGGTATAAGTTTCAATTGTTGTTAGATTTTCAAGGTCATGAGTTTAAGTGGTGGATAATTTAAGGTCACATATAATATTATAAATGATTAAAAGTTGAAAAAGTGAAGAAAAATGACATCGATCTCTCAGGATATTGCACTTTGATAGATCTATATACTTCGATCGATTGATATACATCGATCCCTCACATCGATCGATCCATGTAAGGCAGAGAAAATTCAAGACCTTACTGTGAGACATCGATCTCTAAACCTGAGACACATCGATTGATCCATGTAAACATCGAACCCTCACTTCGATCGATCGATGTAGGTCAGAGACAAACTCTGAAACTCACTTTGAGACATCGATCTCTCAAGCGGAGGCACTTCGATCGATCGATGTTTAAATGGTTGTTTTCTTTTGTACATATTTTATATATGTTCATCATATGGTTATTATGTGATTTTGATAAATATTATGTATTGTGACTAACATGCCTTGCAAGTTTCCACAACTTACCAAAAAGGACAAAATTGGTATTTTGAGTTTTGTAGGTACATGACATGGTGAAAATATTTCAAGGACACATTCATATCTTATTTATCATCACAAAGGTGCTATTATATCTATTTCGATCATCAGGATCATTTCCGGAGTTTTATCTCATCAGGGATATTTTGGTCATTTTACCCCCGAGGGCAGTTCCGGTATTTTACTCAAGTAATCTCTTGGGTATCTTATTATATTCATTCTGGAGTTGACTTATGATCATCTTGAATATTATTTGATGGTTTTCTATTATTTCTTTCATTTGATGATATTATCGGCGATAGCGGGATATGTGACGGGTTGTGATGTCACATTCTATTTTTTCTTGAAGACCTTCTTATATTTGTTATTGGAGAGTCTTAATCATCGTTTTACATAGAATTTGAAGGTGTTCTTGATGTGTAATTCATCACAATATATAAGGAGAAATTGTGGAAATTTTGATATTATATGTTGACATAATCTTGTCAACTATTATTTGTTGATTTCTCTTCATTAAATCTGAGTTGATATACATTTATACAGCCTTCCAAATGTGTATTTACAGGTGGAAATGATGGTGTATTCATTTTATGACATTATGCCCAGTAGACCAACCAAAAACAAGCTAGTTAGCAAAATTGCCAACTAGGAAATTTCAAAGTTGAAACCAACGGCTATAAGGCTGGAGTTGGCAGATTTTTTGAGTCAAAATTGAGCCTCACATGCCATATTATCTTGCCAAGGAGTTGAGGGTTTCTTGGTTGTATTATCCCTTGGTATTATCTTCATTTTTCAAGCCATTCCAAGTCATTTTTCAAGACATAAAAATCGGCCATGCTGAATTTTAAGGTGGATCAATCATTCTTCTTTATGTTTCCAAGTGTACAAGATGATTATGTGGCCAACCAATGATGTGAAGACGGCTAAGACTTGATGATGAAGATGGAGACACATTAGAGGTCTTATCGTCAAGCCCTATTTCACACTATAAATAGGAGGCAACGGTGAAGAAGAAGAACACACACTTGAAAGCAAAAGTTGAAGCTCATTGTCTTGCTATCTTCTTCTTGTTGAGAACAAGAGTTTGAGTGATTTACAAATACATGATTTAAATACTACGTGTTTAAGAAATGCATGACAAAATTTAATACTTAACATGTTTTTGTGATATACATGCCTTATATACTTTATATATATTGTTGCCGTACTAACAAGCCATGAAGTGTTAAAGCTTACATCATATGGCAAACATTTGTCGTCTTTGAACTATTTTCAGGTGCCACCATTAGTGAACTAAACTAGTTCATTAAGTTAAGTACTTAAGTTAATGAACTAACTAGTTCATTAAATGGAGATACATTTGGACAAAGCTTTATGGCAACAAATTTGAAAATGGAAAGTCTTCCTCCTACTCCTCTCACACGCCACTTATACATACGATATATATATTTATAGTTTTGCTAAATAGGCACAATACACATATATTCCGACGTACTACCGATACGTTACATATATTACAAACGTACGTCAACGTCACACCACTATATACACCTCATATTTGTGAGTATATTCAGGTCTTATATCATATGATATAAGTCATGGTGATGAAAAAATTATAACGACGCGTTACAAGGTTATAAACCGAAAATTGTCGTATCGGGTGACTACCGAAACTTCGCCAATGTGTCACGTAGTTGCCATATAAAGCTGGACAGCCCATATACTTCAAAAATAGCCAAAACTTTCGTTGATCACATGTTAAATTCAGCCACTAAATCATTCCATGTTGGCACACACAAATCACTCACAATTTAGGCTAAATTGTGAAGATTTCAAATTCAAAGTTTTAAGGCACATGGGGCGCCTTTTTAAGTTAGACATTAGAGCTGAATATCTAATTTATTTTATGTATATTATGTGTGACATAATATATATAACATGTGCAAAAAGTTTTAATTTAATCGGAGAAAAATCGTGCAATCGACGAAAGTCGAAAATTCGGTTTTCTACGAACATGACACATGAAACGTTTTTGGCTTGACTTGTAACATGTATCTAGACACTTTTTACACATTCAAGACATGTTAAAGTGTTCTAGAAAATTCAAATAAGGGCTGACTAAAATTTACCATATATGTGATTATTATGCATTATTTTACAAAGTTTACCAAAATGAAATTCAGCACATGTGCAAGACTTCTTACACGCCATGTTCAGACTTGATGGAGCCTATGTGGAGCTTAGTTGGCATTTTTATTGATGGAAAATAAACCACACATGATGGGTGACTTTGAAGAGGGCAACACACAAGAAAAGATTTCAAAATGCAAAACATGCTGAAAATTTTCAGCACATGTGAATAGTAGACGAATTTTACTATGTTTTGGTCCTTAACTTGCTTCCCAAAATTGAAGGGATTCAATGGTGATTGTTTGGTAACTTCTTGACTACTAATTGGCACATGCTTTATGAGTTTTAATCAGATTTTTACAGCACACTAAATGATGGCAAGTTGGACCAATCATCAAGTGCCAAGTAAGCAAGGCCAAGTCATCCCTCCAATCATAATGTGCCAAGTGAGCAAGATGGTGTCATATCTACACAAGGCAATCTTCCAAGGGCATTAAAGAGAATTCTCAAGAAGAGAAGATACCCTAGGGGTGGCCACATATGATAAAAAGAGAAAAATAGTGCAAACAAGTTCAAGACTACAACTATCATTCTCTCAAGATCAAGAAGCTCTACTATTTTCTTCTTCTCTTTTTTCTTTTCTCTCAAGCCTATTGAACCACCATACACGTTTCATTTGTTGTAAAAGGTTGATCAAGGTGTGATCAAACCTTCATTCGTTCGGTGGTGGCGTCCGTGATCCGTTTACTTGATTGTATCATGTGTAAAAGGGTGAAGTTGGCGTGTAACTCTAGAAACCCTTGTGGTAAGGTGTTTTCGGTGTTTAGTGATAACCGAGGAAGGTGTCCTCGAAGATTGGAGTAGGTTGTGTTAACCGAATCAGTATAAAATTCTTGGTGTTCTTACTTTCAGCACTTTACTTTCAGTTTCCAGTATTTTGCATCGATTTTGTTGGGACAACAAAAATAGTAAACGCTTTTCAAAAATTACAAAACTTTTTAGAAGTTTCATTTGGCACAAGTTTCAACTCATTTGGATAAGTATAAGTCAATCAAACGTGAATAGTTCTGAGACTAGTACAATCTGATTTTCAGAGTTGCAAAGGTTGAGAACATCAACATGATTGATATACTTCCCAAAGGAATTTTTAAAAACTGTTTCAACCCATTAAAAAATATATTAAGGGTCTTGTCATTAAATTTTCAGACCATTTGGAGTCTCCAATTAATCGGAATAAAATTTTCAAGTTGGAGCGATTTCTTGCAGATTCGCGCAATCTGACCAAGAATGCATTTTCAAAGTGTTAGGAGTGGAGTTTTATTCTGAAATTTTTATGAGATAATTATAACATCGGAGAGTTCATTCACACAGAATTTCACAATTTTTGAAGGTGTGTAACTAGGTCATTTAATTATTTCAAATCAAGATTTGAAAACAGAAACTGTTTTTAGAAGTGGGTTTTTGGTTCAAATGTTATAAGTATTGCAAGTAGTTATAATGGCATTTATGTTCTTAGCCTTGATGATTCCAATGACAGTAATATTTACAACATATCTTCAAAGAGAACAAAGCCAAATGAATTAAACCCTACATATTTGTGGCATTGTCGCCTTAGCCATATAAATGAGAAGCGCGTATCTGAACTCCATCAAGATGGACTATTAGATTCATTTGATTTTGAATCATTTGAAAATTACGAGTCTTGTTTGCTTGAAAAGATGACAAAGGCCCCTTTCACTGGACATAGTGAAAGGGCTAATGACTTATTGGGATTGGTACATACAGATGTATGTGGCCCTGTGCCAGAGGAGGATTTTAGTATTTCATAACTTTTAGTGATGATTTCAGTAGGTATGGCTATGTCTACCTGATGAAACATAAGCATGAGCCTTTTGAAATATTTAGCACTTTTCAAAATGAAGTACAAAATCAACTTGGTAAGACAATTAAAACGCTTCGATCAGATCGAGGTGGTGAATATTTGAGCCAAGAATTTAATGAACATCTAAGAAACTGTGGAATTGTTTCACAGTTGACTCCTCCAGGAACTCCACAATGGAATGGTGTTTCTGAAATGAGAAATCGGACTTTATTAGATATGGTTCGATCTATGATGGGTCAAGTAGATATTTCTTTATTTTTTGGGGTTATGCCTTGGAAACAGGTGTATTTATTTTGAACCGTGTACCATCTAAAGCGGTTGAAAAGACACCATATGAGATATGGACTGGCAAGACACCCAGTTTGTCTTTTCTTAAGATTTGGGGTTGTGAAGCTTATGTGAAAAGATTAGTGTCAGATAAGCTAGCTCCAAAGTCTATCAAATGTATTTCTGTGGGGTACCCTAAGGAAACTAAAGGGTACTATTTCTATATTCCCTGAGAGAATAAAGTGTTTGTTGCTCAAAATAGAATCTTTTTAGAAAAGGAGTTTCTCTCCAAGAGAACTAGTGGGAGTATAATACAACTTGAGGAAACTCAAGCTCCACAAGATATCATCGAACCGCCTTTAGAGACAATTTCAGAACCACAAACAGTTGTGGAGCCTGAAAATGTAACACAAGTCCAACGCAGATCTGATATGATACATCGTCAGTCAGAGAGATACGGATTTCTTGTGACTGATGACAATGAAGTTATGCTCAAAGATCAAGATGAGCCTACTACCTATCAAGAAGATGTGTCAGGTCCAGATTCAAATAAATGGCTAGGAGCCATGAATTATGAGATGCAATCCATGTTTGATAACCAAGTTTGGTCTTTAATTGATCCTCTAGAGGGTATTAAGACTATTGGTTGCAAATGGGTTTTCAAGAAGAAGACTTACATGGATGGGAATGTGCAAACCTACAAAGCAAGGCCTGTTGCTAAAGGTTTCAAGCAAACTCATGGTATACACTATGATGAAACTTTTTCACCAGTTGCTATGCTTAAGTCTATTAGAATTCTCCTTTCCATTGCAGCATACTATGATTATGAGATATGGCAAATGGATATCAAAACTACTTTCCTTAATGAAAATTTACTTGAGGATGTGTACATGATACAACCTGAGGGTTTTGTAAATCCTGAGAATTTAAAGAAGTTTTGCAAGCTTCAAAGATCCATCTATGGATTGAAGCAAGCATCTCGAAGAATCTTCGTTTTGATGAAACAATTAAGAACTTTGGTTTCATCAAGAATGAAGATGAACCTTGTGTTTACAAGATGGATAGTGGGAGTGCATTAGTGTTTATGGTCTTATATGTGGATGACATATTGCTTATTGGGAATGATACCCATACCTTGCAAAAGGTTAAGGATTGGTTAGGGAATGCATTCTCAATGAAAGACTTGGGCGAGACTACCTAGATCCTTGGTATTAAGATCTATAGAGATAGATCTAAAAGGATAATAGGCTTGAGTCAAAGTGCATACTAGATAAAATGTTGAAGAGATTCAACATATAAGAGTCCAAGAAAGGATTTCTGCCTATGTCACATGGCATTCATCTTAGCAAGAATCAATGTCCTCGGACATTTGATGAGCGAGACCGAATGAATAAAATTCCTCATGCTTCTGCTATAGGATCGATCATGTATGCCATGTTTTGTATTAGACCAGATGTCTCATATCCATTGAGCACAACAAGTAGATATCTAGCTGACCCCGGTGAAGGTCACTCGACAGCTGTCAAGAATATTTTAAGTATCTCAGAAGGACTAAAGATGTATTCTTGGTTTATGGAGGTTTGGATGACGGGTTAGCTGTAAATGGTTACACAGATGCTAGTTTCCAAACTGACATAGATGATTTCAGATTGCAGTCCGGTTTTGTATTCACATTGAATGGTGGAGTTGTTAGTTGGAAGAGTTCAAAATAAAGCATTGTGGCTGATTCTACAGCAGAGGCTGAGCATAAAGCAGCATCAGATGCAGCTAAAGAAGCAGTTTGGTTGAAGAAGTTCATCATTGAGCTAGGAGTGGTACCTAGCATTGCAAATCCTGTGGACATTTATTGTGACAAAAATGGTGCCATAGCACAAGTAAAATATCCTAGGTCTCATCAGAGATCTAAACATATACTCAGGCGCTACCATCTCATTTGAGACATCTTCAATAGAGGGGATGTCAAGAGGTGCAAAGTTGACACAATCGATAACATAGCGGATCCATTGTCTAAGCCTCTCTCACAGGTCAACCATGATCAGCACACTAGATCTATGGGTCTCAGATATTTGTAGGCCTAGTGTAAGTGGAAGATTGTTAGTGTATGTGTCCTAGGCCATGATTTAGATGTTTTATATTATACATTTATTATTAATAAAGAGGTTTTATTATCATTATTGTTGGTTAGTATGTTACACAATTATGATATATGTCCCTGGTTCATTATTGTTATAGAGATAAAATAATTTATAACCAATATGAGTATTGATTTGATAATCATGAGATGATTATGTGTATGGTGATACAAATCAATATCATAGATACTTGTTAGAGAACATTGTATTAGATAGACTCATCATGAGATTACTACATAGATTAGCGTCATAAGTAAATCTCATGATAGTCATGTTTTAATCCTTAGACTTGAGATTGTCATAGTTTTCAATATAAGGACTATTACATTTTGACATGATATAACGTTATCCGTAACTGGATAATAATAAAGGTCATGATTGAGTATGATAGAAATTATATAGAGGATATTGAACAATCAAGATAGAATTTGTCTCTCTCTTTTGAGAGAAATATCTTTGGGCCCCTCGATTAGTGAGATTGTGAAATGCATGGCCGTGCTCAAATGAATTGATAGTTGTCGAGAAATATGTTTGGATAATTTTCAAAGTCATAATTTTAAGTGGTGAATACTTAAAATGTCACACATGGTGTTATATGTTGAAAAAGTTGAAAAAGTTGACATCGATCTCTCAGGTTGTTGCACATCGATCGATCTATGTACATAGATCTCTCACATCGATCGATCTATGTAAGGCAGAAAAGTTTAAGACCTTTTTGTGAGACATCAATCTCTAAACCTGAGACACATCGATCGATCGATGTACATCGAACCCTCACTTCGATCGATCGATGTAGGTCAGAGGCAAACTCTGAAACTTTCTGTGAGACATCGATCTCTGAAGCTGAGGCACTTCGATCGATCGATGTCTAGGGTTTTTATAAATAATTTTTTAAAATGTGTTAAAATGATTGTTTTCATTTGTATATGAATTATACATGTTCATTATGTGATTATTATGTGTTTTTGGTGATTATTATTCTCTTGTGACTAACGTGCCTTTTCTACAACTTACCAAAAAGGGCAAAATTGGTATTTTGAGTTTTGTAGGAACATCATATGGTGAAAAATATTTCAAGGGTGTATTATTATCTTGGTTATCATGACAAAGGTGGAATTGTGATTATTTCTGGCCATCGGGAGCATTTCTGAAGTTTTCTCACACCAGGGGTATTTTGGTCATTTCACCCTCAAGGGCATGTATGGTATTTTTACTCAAGGAATCTCTTGAGAATATTATTATCTTCATTCTGGAGCTGTGTTATTGTTATTTTGAAGATAATATGGTGATCTTATATTTTATTCTCTCAACCGATGATATTATTGACTATATCTGGATATGTGACGATTTGAGATGCCACATTCTATTTTTTCTTGAAGATCCTCTTATATATGTTATAAGAGAACATTTATCATCATTATTCATAGATATTAAAGGTGTCAAAGGTGTGGAAATGATCTCAACATATAAGAAGAAATATTGGAGAATTTCGGTGTTACACGTTGACATAATCTTGTCAATTGTTATCTATTTATTTCTTCTTCAAAAATTTGAGTTGCTACACGTATTGGTATGTCCAAAAACGTGTATTATCAGGTGAATATGATGTTGTACACATTTTATGAGTTGGAGACAAGTGGACTAACCAAAAAGGAGCTAGTTGGCAAAATTGCCAACTTAGATTTTTTTCAAAAATAGCCAACGGCTATGGCTATATATTGCAGATTTTTTTGAAGTCAAATGAAGACTTCACATGTCCTATTATTGTGCTTGAAGTTGGGGATAATTTGGTGGTATTATCCTTTCTTATTTTATTAAGAAAAATCAAAATATATTTGTTGGAAAATTAAAGGTAGCCAACGGCTACTTGGTCAAATTTGGAGCTGAATTTTGAGTTTTGAAATGGTAAATCTCACATGCCTATTTTCAAGACTAGAAGTTGAGGTATTCTTGTGGCATTATCCCTCTTATTATCTTCATTTTTCAAAGGATATTATGACTTGCCAAGGTGTAAAAATCGGCCAACATGACATTGCCAAGGTGGACTAATCATTGTGTTTTATTTTGCCAAGTGTACAAAGCCAACCAATGATGAGAAGACATTTGGACTTGATGATGAAGATGGTGACACATTGGAGTTCTTATCTTCAAGGCTCAACTTTACACTATAAATAGAGGCAATGGTGAAGAAGATGAAACGCACTTGAAGCTCACAAGCATTTGTTGAATTATCTAGCTTTCATCTTCATCTTCTTCTTGTTGTTTCATTCATTGTAGCAAAGGTGTTCTTGTTGTATTGTGGTGAGATACAAGCCTCTTGAGCTTCATTTGTAAAATTGATTAGCCATTCTTATAAGGCTATATCAATAGGTGTTAGAGGTGTTGCAACTAAGTGTTGCTTAGAAGGTGATTATCCAAGTCTTGAGTAGGGTTGGTGTATAACCCAAGGATCAAGCTTGGCTCTTGTTGTAAGGTGTTCATTTCATAGTGAAATTCAAGGAAAGGTGTTCCTTGGGACTGGAGTAGGTCACATTGACCGAACCAGGATAAATCTTCGGTGTTCTCTTGTTTTTTTATTTCTGTTTTCTGCCCCTTTTTACTGCAGATTTCACACAACTTCTCACAATTTGGAAAAATAGCTAAACATTTTCAAAATTCGTGATTTTTGGTGGAATTATACTTAAGACTGTTAGCTTTCATTTTCAACAAGAATCGTGATTTGAGCAAGGGAAAGTTAGTCTTTCAGTCTTTGCAAGATAACTGCTCTAATCTGGCTGCAATCTGACCAGTTTTCAGAAAACTTAATTTCTGTATTTTTCAAGAATTTTTTAAGGTCAGGGCCTTTTTGAAACTTCATCTACACATCCTAAGGAGTGTTTTGATATAAAGATCAACCTTTTTGGTTGAGTATTCAAAGAGAAACACGTTTTGCAAAATCAGCAACATTCTGTCCAATTCTGTCCAGTTTGACCATCTGAATCTTTGTATTTGTTTGAAGGGTCAAACGATCTTATTTTTCTCTGATTTTTGGACAGAGTCTTTTTGACTCATTGAAGTTCAATTATGAAAATTTTCATAATGTTTGGAGTTGTGTAAAATTATTTGTGAATTTTTCAAAAACGAGTTCTGAATTTGAGGTGGTTTCAGATTCTGTTTTCAAAGGGGATTTTAACAAAGGGTTGTAGTGTAATTTCCGCTAACCACTATTCACCCCCCCTCTAGTGGTGTTTATTGCAGTTTCACAGTCCAACAATAGTGTGATCAATGTCATTTGTTTTATCAGTCTACTTAGAGATCGAGTAATCATATGTTTGAACAATATAAGTATGACGCTGACCATGACTCGCGTTCAAACTAGATATTATGTGACAAAGGGATTAATGCATATACTATTATTAGGCCAGTTGGACTTTACTCGTATTAATTGGGCAGTCGTAATGTCTTGCTAGAGACCAATTACGACTTGTTGGTTTAATGAAGATTTAACCGACTGCTAATTAATAGGGCCTATCAGGTCACACACAAGAATGCGTATGGGTTGATATTAATAATATTAATAATATTAATATTAGATATTAATAATTATTAATATTATTTTCGTTTTTATGATTATTATATATATATATATGTATTATCGGATAATAGCGAGAGAATCTATATCTGATATGGATTTTGAATATCCTGATAGAATCCATATTTTATATGGATTTTGATTAGCATTAAATAATCTGATTTGAACTCGGATTTGATGTCTACATATATCTAGATATGCTGGTGCATTTCGTATAGTGAATACACACAATAATCAGAGAAACAAAAACAGAGCTCGTTTTTTAGAAAAGTCGAGTTCTTCAGCCACGCTGTTTCAAGAGATAGCACTCCGGGCGGAAGCATTCGTGTGGATCCCGACAGAGGATGTTCGTAATTTCACACCTCTTTCATCTGCGGAGTTCGAATCTACAGAGGTAAATTTTGAGTTTTTTAATCGAATTAAACGAACAACATGGATCCTTGGTAGGAAATCGAAGATCAAGTTTTGTTTTTCTGCTGTGTGTTTTTGCAGTGATCTCATATGTTTCCTAACAGTAACATGTATCTAGACACTTTTTACACATTCAAGACATGTTAAAGTATTCTAGAAAAGTAAAATTAGGACTGATTGAAATTTACCATATATGTGTAATTATTATGCATTATTTGACAAAGCTTACTAAAGTAAAATTTCAGCACATGCACAGTAAGCTTACACGCCATTTGCAGCCTTGATGGAGCCTATGTGGAGCTTAGTTGTCATCTTAATTGGTGGAGAATTCTTGAGATGAAAATAAAGGGACTAGTCAAGTCAAAGAGTCTAAAATAAATATGCTTATGTCTACTCTTTAGTCTTTTAAATTATTGCCTAATGAATCTATCGTTGATATGGACTTACGCTTGACTAACATCTACGATTCTCCTGAGTCTCTTGGCAAAGCTTTTTCTATACAGGAAAAGGTTCAAAGGTGCTAACAAGTCTCTCATCCGAATGGGATTCAAAAGTCACTGCAATCGAAGAAAATAAGGATACTAAATCAATAAAGATGGAGGAACTAATCGGATCTTCAAAGGTATACGAAAACAAACTTACTCTAAGAAATACTAAATCTACTTCAAAACAAGATAAGGCTATAGTGTTTAAATCAAATTAATATGTCTCTACTTCTTATGATCACGTAGATGATAGTGACACAGATTTCGATGATGATGATCTAATGACGGTTGCTAAAAGATTAAGAAAGAACATGAGAAAATCGATTAAAAACAAACATAAGCCTACTTCATCTAAGAATCATAGAAATAAAAATAATGAGGAAATAAAGTGCTATGAATGTAGAAAACTTGGACACTTGTCATATGATTGCCCGAACAATGACAAACAAACGAACAAAAACCAGGACAATGATCGGACCAAAACTAGACTCGTCTCAGAACCTTAACAAAGGAGAAGAGTCTTCAAAGCCTCCACTTAGAGTGACTCATCTGACTCTGAGACTGATGATACCGAAGAACAAATGACACAAGTATGCTTTGTAGAGAAAAAAGGGTTTGAGTGATTTCAAAATGCATGATTTAAATTACGTGTTACAAAGAAATGCATGATATAACACGTTGTTGCATAAAAGTTGCCTTATATAGTTCATATATAATGTTGTCGTACTAACGAGCCATGAAGCTTTAAAGCTTACATCAAATGGCAAACATTTGTTGTGTTTGAACTATTTTCAGGTGCCACCATTAATGAACTAAACTAGTTCATTAAGTGAAGTACTTAGTTAATTAAACTAAGTAGTTCATTAAAGGAAGCAATATTTGAAAAGGCACAAAGGCAACAAGTTGAAGAAAGGAAAGTTCTCCATCTCCTCTCCACACTTATTACACGCCAATATATATATATATATATATATATATATATATATATATATATATATATATTCAGATTTTTTGAAAAAGGCACATACACATTTATTCTAACGTACTACCGACACGTTATATATTTTACGTACTACGTTAACGTCACACCTCTATAATTAACTCATATTTACGAGTATATTCAGGTCTTATATCATATGATATAAGTCATGGTGATGACAAATTTAATACGACACGTTAAAAGGTTCTAAACCAAAAATTGTCGTATCGGGCGAATACCGAAACTTCGCCAACGTGTCACGTACTTGCAATAAATAGATGGTCAGCCCCTACATTTCAAAAATAGCCATAAATTTCGTGGCTTACATTGTATGTGCAGCCATAAAATCATTCCATGTTGGTACACACAAATCACCCCACATTAAGGCCAAATTGTGGAGATTCCAATTTTAATTTTGTCACATAGTTTAGGCGCCACTTTAAGATCAGCCTAAGTGCTGAATATTAAAGTTTAATTTATGTATATTATGTGTAACATAATATACATAACATGTGCAAAAAGTTTGAATTTAATTAGAGAAAAATCGGGTAATCGATCAACGTCGAAAATTCGGTTTTCTACGTACACGACACATGGAACGTTTTTGGCACATCATATAACATGTATCTAGACACTTTTTACATATTTCATGCATCTCAAAGTCTTCTAGAAAATTCAATTAAGGGCTGATTGGAATATACCATGTGTGTATTATTAAATGTGCATGATTTTACAAAGTTTGCAAAAATAAAATTCAGCACATGCACAAATCTATTTCACACGCCTAGACCAGCTGAGTTGGAGCATATGTGGAGCTTTGTTGGCATCTTGATTGGTCAAGAATAAAGCATACAATGTTGATGACATAAAGGAAGGAGCTACACAAGGTAACATTTCAAACTTATGTCACATTTGTAACACAAGCTGAAAATTTCAGCATGTGCATATAGGCTGGCTGTTTTTAACATCTTAAATGAGCCATATTTTGTTATCTTGAATCATGTGGATAATTGGGAGATAATTTGGAAGAGTTTTGAATATTCTAAGGAAAAAATAAGGTGATATTTTCAAATATCACACATGCTGAAAATTTCAGCATGTGTGGATGTATAGTGGCCGAAATTTTGGCCTCATTGGTGTTCAATTTTTATTCCATAAATGATAAGAATATTGTATACTAAATGGTGATTGAATTATCCTTTGAATTCTTGGAATAAATCAATGTAAAATTTGTAATATTTTGAATAAGAGGTGAATGTTACACATGCTGAAATTTCAGCATGTGCTGAAGACTTTATGGCCGATTTTTGCATGCCTTCTTGGAGTTATTTACCTAGCTAATTTTGTGTGATGATCTTGTGAATTATGGTAATCATTTTATGATGATTTTGGCACATGTTTTAAGTGTTATTCTCAGATTTTTCTAGTCATCAAGTGATGACAACATCCAACCAATCAATGAGTGACAAGTAAGCAAGAGCTTAATGATCATCCAATAAGAACATGCCAAGTAAGCAAACACATGTCACAATGATACCATATACTCTTCCAAGGACTTAGAAGATAATTTTCAAGTGGGAAGAGCATCCAAGGAGGGCGGCCATAATGATAAAAAGGAAGGAAGAAGAGCAAAACAAAAACAAGAACAAGTCTTGCAAATTCCAAGATCAAAAACGTTTAGCATCTTCTCTTCTACACTCTCTTTCTTTCTTCTCTCTAAAAGCCTATTGTACTTACATTCATATACTTGAATAGGCTTCATATAGTCCACCACATATTCTTTATCATTGTAAAAGATTGATCAAGGTTTGATCAATCTTGCACTTGCGAGGTGGTGGTGTTCGTGACAATTGTATTCTCATACAAGGTTTGTAAAGGGTTGGAGTTGGTGTGTAACTCCATCAACCCTGTGGTAAGGTGTTACTCTTTGTTGTGTGCTTAGTGCTAACCGAGGAAGGTGCCCTCAAAGAATGGAGTAGGTTGTTTATAACCGAACCAGTATAAAATTCTTGGTGTCATTTACTTTCTGCACTTACTTTCAGTTTCAGCACTGTTTATCATTTTTGATCACGTTCGTAAAAATAGTAAACGAATTTCAAAAATTATGAAACTTTCAGAATCATAGCCACACGTCCTAAGGTTAATTTGGCACAGGTTTCAACTCTTTTGGACAAGTATAAGTCATCCAAACGTCCAAAGTTCTGAGACTAGTGCAGTCTGATTTTCAGGCTTGCAAAGGTTGAGACTTTGATCGTATTTGACTAACTTCCCAAAAGAATTTTTCAAAAACGTTTGAACCCATTTAAATAAAACTAATAAGGGGTTAGTCTTTAAATTTTCAGAGCATTTGGAGTTATGTACAAATAGGAATTAATTTTTCAAATCAGTCTACCGTTTCTGGCAGATTTGCAATCTGACCACCAACGAATTTTAAAGGGGTTAGAGGTTGAATTTAAATCTGAAATTTTTAGGAGACACTCAAAACATCTGAGGATAAATTCTCTCCAAATTTCATAATTTTTTAAGACCTGCAACCTAGTTTTCAAAACGTTTTAAAATTGGTCCTGAAAACAAAAACTGTTTTCAGAAGTTGGGTTTTTGGTTTAAAACTATTTTAAAAACCACATTTTCCGCACTCACTATTCAACCCCTCCCCCCCTTCTAGTGGTGCCTTGCAGATCCTACATGCTTTACATCTAAGGCGCTTTACATCTAAGGCATCAAATGAGGTACCTTCGGACTCTGATTCTGATTCTAAACTTTCTTATGATGATTTATTCTGTCAATATCTTGAGTTGCATAAGTTTTCTAAGACTCTTGCAAAAGAAAACAAACGATTAATTGAAGACAAGAAGTTGTTAGAATCATCTAACACGAACTTTGTTTCTCACTTAAACGATTCGAAAGAAGAGTCATCTTGCACAATTAATGCATTAAAATCAGAGGTCTCATCATTAACTACACAAAATATGAAATGAAATCCGAGATTTCAAACTTGAAATCAAAGAATGTAGATCTAGAAAAAATGGTGAAACAGTTTGACACAGGTACAAACATGCTAGATCGCATAATCTCTTCACAAAAGCATGATAGCGACAAAACCGGATTAGGATACGTTGAAAAAATGAGGCACGAAATAAATCAACCAAATTCATTCCATCATCATCTAAGAAAATAGATGACTTCAAGACAATCGTAGCGTCTAAAAAGACGCCTAGATCACCTTCTACTTCGTCTCATCGTGCTTCTTCTTCATATCATACAAGGTGTAATTATGTGCCATATAAATATGAAAAGAAACCATTGATGCATACAGAACATTCATTCAACATAAATGCATCTAGATCACGCAGTATGCACACGAACACAAATGCATATCAAAAATAAAGGTCATACTATGTGCATGACGGGATTCTCAGCCAAAGGCCAAACACATACCCATATAACGTCTATTATGTTGCGTCTTCATCTTGTTTCTAACCTTTTCGAAGACCTAGGAAGGTCACCCAAGTTTGGGTACCAAAGGCACATTTGCAAAGGGTTGAATAAATAACCCTTAACAACGCACTCAGAATGCATGATTTTTGTTGATATACTATAAACTGCTATTTCTTTCTAACATGCACTTTTGATATTATTTATAAAATAAAGAGGGAGAGAGAGTGTATGATTTAAGGAGGAGAGAGAGTGATTTAAGGGGGGAAAGAGAGCATGATTGCAAAATTCAAGGGGGACACAATTCAAAATTCAAAATTCGAATTTGTGCCCAATTGGAGGGGAACGGTTAAATTTAAATCATGAACTAATATTATTTTGTAAATCATCAAAAATGGAAGATTGTTGAGAAAAAGAGTTTTAGTGATTTACAAATACATGATTTAAATACCACGTGTTTAAGAAATGCATGACAAAATTTATTACTTGACACGTTTTTGTGATATACGTGCCTTATATACTTTATATATATTGTTGCCGTACTAACAAGCCATGAAGCGTTAAAGCTTACATCATATGCCAAACAATTGTTGTCTTTGAACTATTTTCAGGTGCCACCATTAATGAACTAAACTACTTCATTAAGTGAAGTACTTAAGTTAATGAACTAACTAGTTCATTAAATGGAGATATATTTGGACAAAGCTTTATGGCAACAAATTTGGAAATTGAAAGTCTTCCTCCTACTCCTCTCACACGCCATTTATACATACGATATATATATTTGTATTTTTGCTAAAAATGCACAATACACATATATTTCGGCGTACTACTGACACGTTACATATATTACAAACATACGTCAATGTCACACCACTATATACACCTCATATTTATGAGTATATTCAGGTCTTATATCATATGATATAAGTCATGGTGATGAAAAAATTATAACGACACGTTACAAGGTTATAAACTGTAAATTGTCGTATCGGGTGACTACTGAAATTTTGCCAACGTGTCACGTACTTGCCATATAAAGATGGCCAGCCCATATACTTCAAAAATAGCCAAAATTTTCGTGGATCACATGTTAAATTCAGCCACTAAACCATTCCATGTTGGCACACACAAATCACCCACAATTTAGGCTAAATTGTGAAGATTTCAAATTCAAAGTTTTAAGGCACATGTGGCGCCTCTTTAAGTCAGGCATTAGAGCTGAATATCTAATTTATTTTATGTATATTATGTGTGACATAATATATACAATATGTGCAAAAAGTTTGAATTTAATCGGAGATAAATCGCGTAATCGACAAAAGTCGAAAATTCGGTTTTCTACGAACATAACACATGGAACGTTTTTGGCATGACTTGTAACATGTATCTAGACACTTTTTACACATTCAAGACATTTTAAAGTGTTCTAGAAAATTCAAATAAGGGCTGATTGAAATTTACCATATATGTGTAATTATTGTGCATTATTTTACAAAGTTTACCAAAATGAAATTCAGCATATGTGCAAGACTTCTTACACGCCATGTTCAGCCTTGATGGAGCCTATGTGGAGCTTAGTTGGCATTTTTATTGATGGAAAATAAGCCACGCATGATGGGTGACTTTGAAGAGGGCAACACACAAGAAAAGATTTCAAAATGCAACACATGCTGAAAATTTTTAGCATATGTGAATAGTGACCGAATTTTACTATGTTTTTGTCCTTAATTTGCTTCCCAAAATTGAAGGGATTGAATGATGATTATTTGGTAACTTCTTGACTACTAATTGGCACATGTTTTATGAGTTAATCAGATTTTTACAGCACACTAAATGATGACAAGTTGGACCAATCATCAAGTGTCAAGTAAGCAAGGCCAAGTCATCCCTCCAATCATAATGTGTCAAGTGAGCAAGATGGTGTCATATCTACACAAGAAAATCTTCTAAGGGCATTAAAGAGAATTCTCAAGAAGGGAAGATACCCTAGCGGGGGCGGCCACATATGATAAAAAGAGAAGAATAATGCAAACAAGTTCAAGACTACAACTCTCATTCTCTAAAGATCAAGAAGCTCTACTATTTTCTTCTTCTCTTTTTTCTTCCTTCTTCTTCTTCTCTCAAGCCTATTGTTCATATATTCTAAATATTGAATAGGCTTTGAATAGACCACCATACACGTTTCATTTTTGTAAAAGGTTGATCAAGGTGTGATCAAACCTTCATTCGTTCGGTGGTGGTGCCCGTGATCCGTTTGCTTGATTGTATCGTGTGTAAAAGAGTGGAGTTTGTGTGTAACTCAAGAAATCCTTGTGGTAAGGTGTTTTGGTGTTTAGTGATAACCGAGGAATGTGTCCTCAAAGACTGGAGTAGGTTGTGTTAACCGAACCAGTATAAAATTCTTGGTGTTCTTACTTTCAGCTCTTTACTTTCAGTTTCCTGCATTTTGCATCAATTTTGTTGCGACTGAAAAAATAGTAAACGTTTTTCAAAAATTACAAAACTTTTCAGAAACATAGTTACATATCTTAGATTTCATTTGGCAGAAGTTACAACTCATTTGGAGAAGTATAAGCCAATAAAACTTGAATAGTTTTGAGACTACTGCAATCTGATTTTCAGAGTTGCAAAGATTGAGAACATCAAAGTGATTGATATACTTCCCAAAGGAATTTTTAAAAACTGTTTCAACCCATTGAAATAAATATATTGACGGTATTGTCATTAAATTTTCAGACCATTTGGAGTCTCCAATTAGTCGGAATAAATTTTTCAAATCGGAGCATGGTTTCTGGCAGATTCGCGCAATCTGACCAAGAACGTATTTTCAAAGGGTTATGAGTGGAGTTTTACTCTGAAATTTTTATGAGACACTTATAACATCTGAGAGTTCATCCACACCAAATTTCATAATTTTTGAAGGTGTGTAACTAGGTCATTTAATTATTTTAAATCAGGATCTTAAAACAGAAACTGTTTTCAGAAGTGAAATTTTTGGTTAAAAAAAGTTTTAAAAACCAAATTTTCCACACCCACTATTCAACCCTCCCTTCTAGTGGTGCTATACAGGTCCTACATTGAGCTCGACATTGCCAATGGTCTCAAGTCATGGATAACATATGGTTTGTTGTGGACAAAAAAATCAAGAGAAAACACAACATTTTCAAAGTCAGAGCACGGTTTCTGGCAGATTCGCGCAATCTGACCAAGAACGTATTTTCAAAGGGTTAGGAGTAGAGTTGTATTCTGAAATTTTTATGAGATACTTATAACATCTGAGAGTTTATTCACACCGAATTTCATAATTTTTGAAGGTGTGTAACTAGGTCATTTAATTATTTCAAGTCAGGATCGGAGAACAGAAACTGTTTTCAGAAGTGGGTTTTTGGTTCAACAGTTTTTAAACACCAATTTTTCTGCACCTACTATTCAACCCCTCCTTCTAGTGGTGCTATACAGGTCCTACACTTCTCTCCGTTCTTGTATCATTCTTTGTGTAACCAAGGTGTTCTTGTGATATTTGTTGTAGAGCTACAAGCCTCTTGTGTCTCATTTGTAAGATTGATTAGCCAAATCTATAAGGCTACATTAATAGGTGATAGAGGTGTTGCAACCAAGAGTTGCATAGAGGTGTTCGTCTGAATCTTGAATAAGGTTGGTGTTTAACCCAAGGATCAAGCTTTGTTCTTGTTGTAATTATGTTCATACCATAATGAAATCCAAGGAAAGGTGTTCCTTGGGACTGGAGTAGGTCACATTGACCGAACCAGGATAAATCTTTGGTGTTCTTGTCTTCTTTTCACTTTTCTGTTTTTCTACCCGTTTTCATTGCAAATTTCACACAACTTTACACGTTTTTAAAAAAATAGCAAAACACTTTCAAAATTCATGATTTTCAGTGGAGTTATACTTCAGACTGTTATCTTTCATTTTCAACAAGAATCACTTGATTTGAGCGAAGGAAAGTTAGTCTATAAGTCGTTTCAAGATAACTGATTCATTCTAGCTGTAATCTTACCAGTTTCAAGAAAATTTGAATTCTGATTTTTTTCAGGAATAGTTTAAGGTCAGGTCCTTTTGGAAACATAAACTAGACATCCTAAGGTGTGTTTTGACATAAAGATCATCCTTGTTGGTTGAGTATTTAAAGAGAAACATGTTTTCAAAATTCAGCACTATTCTGTCCAATTCTGTTCAGATTGATCATCTGAATCTTTTTATTTTTTAGAAAGGTCAAACGATCTTATTTTTGTATCATTTTTGGATAAATTATACTCAAGACATATTAATTTCTAGAAAGTTTCATAATTTTTGTTGTGTACACTGAGTTTTGAATTTTTCAAATACGGGTACGTAATCTGAGGAGGTCTCATATTCTGTTTTCAAAAGGGATTTAACCAAGGGTAGTAGTGTAATTTCTACTAACCATTATTCACCCTCCCACTATTGGTATTTACTGCAGGTGCACGGTCCAACGATATGGTGTATGTATATTAGGCCAACATGAATAAAAATGGACATATATGTGTAAATAAAATGAAATGAATACTCATATGTAATATATGTAAAATTTAAAGAAAGGAAATGAAGATATATGACATGTTAGGAAAAGATTACAAAGAAGACATATTATGCACGTGTTCATATGTTTTTCCATGAAGATCATCACTTATGTGTTTATTTATGATTTTGGCTTTCATGAACTTTTGTGTGCATGATTTAGTATGTTACGAGAAAATCATATCCATGTCTAAGATTCTACCTCACAAAAGATGTTTCTTGATGATCTCCATATATATATATGTGTATATGAACCCCACAGCCAAGTAGGGTTTTTAGTCTACTTGCCTTATTTTTCATAGTTTCCATCATCTTGTATGTTTATGTATTTTATGGTGAGATTGCAAGACTTTATGTTGATGGAAACTAATATGCATATAATTAGGAGAAATGTTTAAACCAAGATATAAGTAAAATAAGTGAAAAAGAAAAGAATTTTTGTGATATATATACACATAATTGTATTCAGCCAAAATAGAAAAATGAAGAGAAATAATAAACTTTAGGACATGTTATAAATATAAATATGTTTGTCATGAAAAGAAATGGTCATAAGGTTAAAATATAGAATAAAGAAGTGTGTTATATAAAAAGAAAAATATAAAAACATATATATACACATTCGGCCAAAGAGGCAAATTATGTATATACTACACGGCCATATATGTATATGGTGATGTTGGAAAGATATCTTGGTACATGTTTATGGATATAAATATGAATAAAATAAAGTATGATAGAAAATATGACTATTTTATGAAATATGGAAGTATATGGAAATGACTATGAAATTAGGGTTTTTAGCCATTTTCACTAAGTATAAGATGTATCTTTTAAGGAAATGTAGATGGATAAAATAATAGAAAAAGTGGCATGTTTTATGGTGTATTGGCCGAGAGTTTGGGGTGTATAAAAGATGGTGTATTTTCATGATTTAGGACATGAATTATGTACATATATGTTGGGTTTTATGATTTGAAGATATGAGAAAGTATTAGAGTATAAATATTATAGAATAGCTAGGTAGCCAAATGCATCTATGTTTTAAAAGTTCACCCTTGCATATCGAATAATAACGTATAGTCGGATATCTCATGGCATGTTTATCGTATGTATATGATTATTCGGAGGCCGTCATAATACCATGTCTTATATGGTTGGTATTATAGGCATATAGTGTGTTATCGATGATTGAAGGCCGGCATAATATCGAAGCCCAACGGGGTTGATATCATGGGCATATAGTATGGTTCTTTATAGGCCCGAGTGTAATACCTTGTCAAGGACAAGGGATCTTCGGCATATCGAGTTACCGTTTGTTTATGTACATTATGATGTAACACCATGTGGACTCATCGGGATTCATATTTTGTACATATTACTACATGGGAGATTATTTTGTTACTATGACGATATCATTCGCATGCAAGGTAAAAGTGATATAGCCATTATATGAAAATGACATGTTTATGGAAATGTTATGCTTTGGAAATGTTTACGGAAAATGGATATGAATATCATGTTTTATCGTTCATCGTCATGGAATTTTTATGGCATTGTTTTAAAGTCATCGCATCGTAAGGTTATCGCATTTACTTGATTTGTATAGGGACTTGATGCATCTAGATGATGAGATTAAGTATGATGATTATCTTAGACTTGATTGAGACTTTAAGTATGGACATGTATAGAAATGGTGTTTTTAGAGACTTATAGTATAGAAGGTTTACTTTGATGGTGATATATGTGTTACATGTATTTATTTACATTTATGTTATGCACTTTATTTATTAAAGTTGGAGACGTGAAATGTTATGTTCTTTATCTACGTATCGTTGTTTTATTACCCCTTCTCCATGCATGATCCATGTGATGTATCTAGACGGATTACTTGCTGAGCGATTAGTGTTATCCGCTCATACTTGCCTTATCACATTGCAGAGAACGAGGACCATGACACCTTGTTCATAGAGGACGAACCCCGACTAGATTACTCGTGAGAGAAGAAGTATGCCGGAGTTATCTTTTGGTTATGTTAGATATTCGATCATGATGTACTTATATTATTTTGGAGATAGTGTACATTATGATTTGTACGGGCTTATGACGATTTGCACTATATGCATGTCGACATGCACATGTACGGGCTTATGACGATTTGTACGGGTTTATCTTTATATTGCTTCCGTTTATCGATTCATTATTCATGTCGACATGCACATGTATAAGATCGACGTCCTGTACTTCTCGTAGCAAAGTACGGCAGGTGGACCATGCCAAAACCTTAGTTCCAGGCGGGGCGCTACTACAATATCTTCTTGATTGCATTAAATATATATCTTTTCTTGTTGTAATAAATGAACTAGTTGCCATGGCACTACTGCTGATAAAGCCACTGCCGACTCACTGATCTCCAACCTCCTTCTGCTTATCCTCGTTTTCATCTGCATTCCTTACGTACATCATAAGCGATCGCCGCAATGGATAATGCAACCGCTTCCACTCCTCCTACTGTGCCATTGCCAACACCCAGTCATGTGCAGGATATATCTAGATTGGGTTCAGATGCTAAATATCTCCCTTTTCAATCAGTTACAGACGTTGGGGATATGGGTCATTCATCGGACACAGAGTTGCATGTAGCTGATCTTCCCCCTAATCTGCCCCTGGTTTTTGATGATATTACACGTAAAATCAATTTGATGCCACCCTCTCCATCAGAAGAGATTTTGTTATCACGTATTATAGTGCCTTCGGATGCTAATGGTTTTATTCCAGTGGTCTCTCGCCGCCACCGTAGAACTCGCAAGGAGCTGCCTCCACTGCCGCCCTCAATTATTCTGACTCATAGTGCTGTTCGTTCTTCACAAGGGAGTGACTCTAATCTTTCTTAATGAATATAATGGCATGGAATATAAGAGGTCTCCGAACCTCTTTTGCTAGATTAAATCATTTGGTACATGTGCATAAATTAAATCTTTTGGCGTTAATTGAACCGAAACACCCTCCAGATAGCATTACTCGATATGGATTAGATCTTGGTTTCTCTAATTCACATGCGTCTGTATCAGATAAGTTATGGGTATTATTGGCATCCTCATTTATTTCGACTACTGGCCATTCAGGATGACGATCAAGTCCTACATCTTCAGTTCTGTTATATCTCATTAACTTGGTATTCACTTGCTTCGTTGTTTATGCTCGCCACACTGTTATTCTTCGGCGCCAGCTGTGGGAGTCTTTAAGGGCTTATTCACAACAGATGTCAACCCTGTGGTTGATATGTGGTGATTTTAATACATTTCGGTCTCTTGATGATCATCGCGTTCGCTCTTAGCCCTCATTATCTTTGTTACAGGATTTCAATGATTGTATTGAGGACTGTGCGTTGATGAGCCCTTCCTTTCATGGCCCAAGGTACACTTGGGTCGACGACCGAGGCTTAGGCCAGGTTCAGCGTCGTCTTGATTGGGTCTTTATAAACTCTTCGTATTATGATGTGTTTGATGATTTATGTCTTACGCATTTACCACGTATTTCTTCTGATCATACTCCTTTATTATTCATATGTGGTAAGACACACGATACTGGACATTGCCCTTTTCGTTTTCTAGATGCTTGGCTAACTCATCCAGATTTTCATTCTTATGTTGCGGAAGCATGGTAGTCCTATCCAACAACGGGTGATATGCATGGATTTTACAACAAATTATCTCGCCTGACGAAGGACATACAATTCTGGAATAAGAATATATTTGGGAACATCTTTAGTCAGGTAGAGCATGCTGAAGCCGAAGTTTGACGGGCTGAAACTGCATGGGATCAAGATCCAACGGATAACAACCGAATGTGTTATCATCGTGCGAAGGCTGAGTATATTCAGCCTACGAAATATGAGTTTCAGTATTGGAAGCAGAAAGCAAGGGTTTGCTGGCTTCGAGATGGGGATGCCAATACACAATATTTTCATTCTGTTTTTAAGGGTCGTCGCTCACATCTGCGCATTCAACAAATATATACATCAGAGGGGATGTTATGTGATACCCAAGAAACTATTCAGAATGAGGCAGTTTCTTTTTACACAACTTTATTTGCGAAAGAAACAACGGGAGACTATGATAATATTTTGCAATATATACCTCAGCTGGTCTCCGCCGATGAAAATCTCTTAATGACCCAAATACCGCAAGAGATGGAGATTAAGGATGTTGTTTGGCATCTTGATCCACAGAACGCATCAGGACCAGATGGCTATCATGGTAATTTCTTTCGCTCTTGTTGGTCTATCATACATACAGATGTGATCATTGTAATGCAGGAATTTTTCCTTGGTGTGCCACAACCTTCGGTCATGGCAAGCGCATTGATAACACTTCTTCTGAAAGTGGCAGCACCACACACTTCCAGTGATTTTAGACCTATATGTTTGACCAACTTTCTCAACAAGGTATGTACTCGTATAATCGCCGCACGGTTGAGTACTTTACTCTCTAAATTAATCTCACCGGAACAAACTGGATTCTTGAAAGGCTATGATATTTCTTCCCAAGTCTTGTTAGCCAGGGAAATGATACATCTGCTGGATAAGGGAGGCAGTCAACTATGTCTTAAATTTGATATGATGAAGGCATTTGATCGTGTCAGTTGGGAATATTTGGAATTGCTACTTTCGAAATTTGTCTTCTCGTCATTTTTTATCCGGATCATATTGAATCATTTGCGCAGCACTCGATTATCTATCTTGATTAACGGTAACCCCTCTGCTTATTTTTGGCCCTATCGTGGTGTGAAGCAAGGTAATCCTCTCTCCTCATTATTATTCATACTATCCTCGGAAGGTTTTAGTCGAGGCATAAAAGCTTTGGTGGCAGCAAATGCATTACAACCTTTTCGCATAGGCCGTATGCCTTTTCATGTAACACATCTTGCATATGCTGATGATTTACTTATCTTTCTTTGGGGCACCATACGGACATTACGAGGATTTCAGGCATTTTTATCTTCATACGAGAAGGCCTCGGGACAAAAGGTTAATTATAATAAAAGCCGATTTATCCCATCCGCAAATATTTCATTGCGTCGCCAATCGGCTTTTTCAGAAATCCTGGGTATGCTTCAAACCCATCTACCTTTCAGTTATCTTGGATCTATGTTGCATAAAGGTGTCAATCGGGCTGGTCATTGTATGACACTTTTAGAACACATCGACACACGCCTGCATGGATGGCATAATAAGTTACTCTCACAGGCAGGCAGGCGGGTCTTACTACGGTATGTTATTTCTTCCCTTCCATTACATATTATGGCAGCTGGTGGCCTGCCAAAATCAGTGCTTAAAGTTATAGAATAGAAAATGTCTCGTTTTTAAACGCGCTCTCCCACTGGAGGATTATATCGGGCAATATACAGTTTCTCGTCCCACTAGATGTCCCTTTTGTAAGCTGGCATCGCAGAGGTAGATCACATTTTCCTGCATTGTCCTCTTATCTGGCCTCTCTGGGCTTTTTATTCAGCAACGGCGGATGGTCCTAATCTGATTGTTCGGCATCTGTGGCCTTATTTGTTATCTTGTTTTTTCCGAGGTTCATCGTCCACACTTTAGGTATTTTGCGGATAGTAATTCCGGGTATTATCATGTTCAATGTTTGGCGCGTTTATGCTTCACTTATATATGGTGATACATCCTCTTGCACAACGGCTTCCCTCATGGCAGTTATTCGATTAGATATTTATTTGTGGGCAAAGACAATAGATAATACTAAACTTGCTTATAGTTATCAACCTGTTCAGAGCTTGTGTATCCTCCCACCACTTCGCGTCAAAAGGACACAAGTAGTGAGATGGATTGTTCCTCCTACAGGTAGATTAAAGTTGAATACATATGCTGCAGTGGGAAGATCATTTGCCGCTGGCGGAGCTATCTTACGCGATAGTGCGGGGGCATGTGTGGGAGCGTTAGCTTTTCGCCTGCCGGCAAGCACTCCATTTCTGGCAGAGATACAGGCGGCAGTCTTTGCGCTACTATATTTTTTGCCACTTCATCGGGACATTATTTTAGAAACTGACTGTATATAGTTGACTCGTGCACTAATCCAGCATACACATACGACGGCCCAATTTCATTTTTGTATGCTACATTCATCGTCCACGCAGACCGGTATTATGGTACAGCACACATTCCATGAAGATAACATGGTGGCACATTATTTGGCGCAGCATGGATTACAAACACCGATGACGTCTTATTTTACTCATTCCACTCTTCCACCTTTGGTTCGCAGTTGCATCAAGCTTGATGTCACCACTGGGCATTTCCAGCATGTGTAATTATATGATGACATTTCGGACAATCTTCCATAGGGATTGACCATTCATCCTATGCCCTGCCTGCATTCTGTGGGATGCAGGCAGACTGTGTATGATCTTCTTTCATCGATATTGCATACTTTTTGCATTTGCTTGGCACATGATGCTTATTGCCTTTCTGTTTGGTTTTGCATGTATAATTCTGTGACACACCTACAGATGATCGCGGAACATTCACCCGAGTATACATGCTTGCTCGGCACATAAACGATCTAGTTACTGTTTCAAAAGGTGTAATATGTACTCTTTTTCCTTCGTGCAAGATTTTATCCACAAGGGTGGTTTTGCTTGCCAAGGTTTTAATGGGGCATATCATACACCTTTTGAACACTATTTTTCCTATTGCCGCCATCGATGTATTTACATTTTCCGTCCATTATCTTCATTCATTTCGTTATGTCATGAATTTCTTTGTAATAATGGTATTCCCCACCATAAGTGAGGATTTCTAAAAAAAGGAACTAGTTTTGTCATTTAAAAAAGTGTGATGTTTACACCATAAAATAGTTAAAACGCAACAATTTTTGACATTTTAATGTAAGAAAATTCAGGACATATTCGTTTATAATATATATAAAAATGTATATCATTTAAATCACATAAAACATTCTATTCATTTATTTTGAAATCAATCATACATCAATTTCCCAGCATCACTTGCAGACTTTAATCGTGATGAGATCTCTGTTAAAAAAATCTTATTGACACTGACACTACATGAGGTCCGTCATATAAATATTTAATTTCATTGCGTTTTATTTATTTAAATATTATTATTATTATCACTGCTATTAATATCGAAAGTCATTTCTTTGTATTTTTTGAATTTCCTACTAAAACACTAGCACAACATATCTCTATTATCATGTGATTTATGCAGGTACATATAGAGCTGGGGTCTCACTGGAAGCAGACTCTCTTGTCTGCCTACCACTTACTCTCCCCAGACCCTAACGATAGCTTTTGCTGGCGTTGGGATATACTGGGTCCGGATGATGATGATGCTTAATTTATTTTTTTTAAATCACATCCTTTCAAAATGCCAATATCCAAGTTTGGGAAAAGGAAAAAAACATAAAAAAGCACCTATCTGTTATTCTTTCTTTGGATACAAAAGATCATTCCTGACTCTGGGTCTCTAACGTCTCAACTCTAACGAGCTTCATGAAAGATGTAAATCAGGTTGTTTAGAAGCGTTCTAGGTGGGATGTAAATCAGGTCGCTCTGTGGCATTCTAGGTGAGAGGCCTATGACTTTGTACCCACAAAGTGTCCAAGCCGTCCTGATATAAAGAGCTAGCGGCATAAGACAAACACCCACACCCACACTAGGGCTGGTATGGCTTAAACCCACAATCTTAAATACAATCTACTATTTAAATGGGAGCTTTAATGGCCTGTAGGCTTGCCTGCAGTGCTGGGGCTTCTTATGTAGACTACTGTGTATATGATCAAGCTTCTGCTAACGGGCCGTTGGGTATCTGATTTACATCTCTACACTACCTTTGAGACTGGGTGTGGCAGGGATCCTTATTGGTTAGGTTCAACCCTTTTTTTTTTTAGTATTCATCTGTCATCTGTCATGACTTGTTTGAATTAAAAAGGAGTGGAGGATATAGTTGTTTTGTTTTTGTCTTTTCGGGGAGCGGGTGAGTGGTGGGATTTCTTCGTCGGTGTCCTTGATGTTTTGTACTACAAACGTCCAAATGCCCATTGTCTGATTGACATAATCAAAATCCCAAGTTAGGCCTCGTAACGGCTTCTTGCCCATAAGAAGAAAAAGGAAACCCAAAAAATAAAACAAAGAGAAATGGAGAAATGGCACATTCGAAACCCACTTACTTTTTCCCATAAGAATCAGTCTCGATCTTTACTGTGTGCTTTGCGAAAATGGAATTATTATGGAAAGGGCATCAGCTAGCTAAATGAAATTAGTATGTATAAGCTATTTAATTTCACTGAAAAAGCAAACTCCAACTAAAAGAACTTCCAGAAAGAGGAGGGGGGGGGGGGGGGATACAGTGACACGCTTTATGATGGTTTTATTCAACCCTATTTAAACTGTAGGTCAAATTTTCATAATATAAGTAAAAATAAATTGATTTTTTTAATTGAATAATACCAAATAATCAAGCAATTTTACCCACTACTCTTATTTTAGCTTTGACTAGTGAATTGAGATAAAATAGAAAATTTATATATGTGTTAATTGAAAGACTAGTATAAAAACTTTTGGTATTAATATACTAATATTTTTAAAAATCATATTATATTTATAAGACAAACAAAAATAAAAAGTAAAATAATATTTTTTTAGACATAACAGTTTGTTAACATATTTTTCAAATATTTGTTCAAACTACGGTACAGAGTCCCAGAAGTAGTTTAAAATGTGAGCAGGTGATGGGCGTTTCACTATCCTATCAGTATACCGACATCCCCTCACTCCACCTCACCCCACCATTCTCCCCACTCTGAAGCTTCAAGAACCAACATTCCCCTCTTCTACCATCTCTCACGCTCTGTTTTCCTCTTTCCCGGTAAGTTTAAGCAGCATTTTTCATTCAGCTTCTTGCATTAGCTGGTTTTCCTTTGTTTCTTTTTTTATTTTTCTGTAGCCTTAAGCAAATTTTGTTAAGAACTTGATAATAATGCTGATGAATTCGTTTTTTTTTCTTTATTGCAGATTTTTGAAGCAAAAGGGTTTCCTAAGGTGGACTAGATGGGTATATATTCATTAGTTTTTGTACTTTCTTGGCTATGTTTGTGGGGTTCTTTTTTTGGTGATGTAGAAGCAGCAGAGTACATGAAGTATAAAGACCCCAAACAGCCGATAGGTGTTAGAATAAAGGACTTAATGAAAAGGATGACTCTTGAAGAAAAGATTGGGCAAATGACTCAGATTGAGAGGACACTTGCCTCCCCTGATATCATGAACAAGTACTTCATTGGTATGTTTTAATCCTTTCTCATGCTCCAAAAATCTAAGAGACTTGGTCTTATTTTTTATAGAAGAGAGCAGCGTATTTGTAAGATCGAGGGAAAATTTATTGGACTTTGAGCTGAATAGTTTAGTCCATGATTTGAAATAGCTGGCATGTAATAATAGTTTGATTTGTTAGTGTTGTATTGGAGCTGTTCTTTGTGCGAGTGTTTTGAGGTTAGCCCTTGATCATTCTGTTGTGTTCTTACTGAAGGAAGTGTATTGAGTGGTGGAGGGAGTGTGCCAGCACCTAAGGCTTCTGCAGAAACTTGGCTGAATTTGGTGAATGAACTTCAAAAGGGTTCTCTTTCTACCCGGTTAGGGATTCCTATGATATATGGCATTGATGCTGTTCATGGCCACAACAACGTATACAATGCTACAATTTTTCCTCACAACATTGGTCTTGGAGTTACTAGGTAAGTTCCCCAACCCCCTAATTTTCCTTTCCATTTTTCTGGTTAGGCAAGTTTTAAGGTAATCAATACTCGTTTCTCTGCTTCTTCCTTGGTTTGTTTCCTTTCGTTTTAGTGCATAATTTTGTTAAGGAAAAAAAAAACTGAAACGGTTACGTTGTAACTGTCAGATTCACCTGTTAGCCAACTCCACCTAGTGAAAGGAAGGCTTGAGGTGTGTTATTGTTGTTGTTATTATTGGGGTTGAAAATGCTTCTTCAGTTGGTTGCATTATATTGCATATATCAGCTGTTGGACACTTGGACTTAAGACTTGCTCCTGAGACTCTTAATCAATGGACTGACTGTTACAGGGGATTCTTTTCACCCAATGCAGCCATACAATGTACTGTAAGCTTGGAAAGCTAAGTAGTGCGCCTTTATGCTTCCCCTGTTATGATTGTGATTATGAAGGGGAAAAGAAATAGACAGAAAGGCGAGCATTCTATATGCATGGTTCATAGGTGGAGTTCAGGCAGAGATGTGTTAGCATGATGCCAACCCACATTATTTATCTTCGACCTCAATCTGTGCCGAACTGGTAACATAGTTCGTAGGTCTTTGCTATTTCAGTCGCTGCATATAAGTCTGCATTCTAGCTGTTGAACAACATGTCTTCCCATCAAATAGCCTCAAGAATCTCCTTATAGGACCGTAGTACATGTAATATCTCAGTGCCATTGTTGTTCTTTTTCCTACTTCTCATTTCAGGTGTTCTTGTTATATTCCTCTATCCTGTCCTCTTAATTACTATGATTTTGACATTTTCTGCATCAGGGATCCGCAACTTCTGAAGAAGATAGGGGCAGCAACTGCACTAGAAGTTCGAGCAACTGGCATCCCTTATGCTTTTGCACCTTGCATAGCAGTAAATGGATTGTGATTGTTTATCGTTTTTCATACGTCTCGAGTGAATTTGATATCTCTTGTTCTCATTTTACTTTTTTACTTTGCTTCTAAAGGTTTGTAGAGATCCGAGGTGGGGTAGATGTTACGAGAGTTACAGTGAAGACCATAAGATTGTCCAACAAATGACTGAAATCATCCCTGGATTGCAAGGAGATATCCCATCTAACACGCGCAAGGGCACTCCTTTTGTTGCACGAAGGTATGAACCTATTTTTTATACTTAACCCCCTGCAATTTCCCCCCTATTTTGCTCATTAAATTTGTTCTCTTTTAGAAGTTTTTTCAAACTTCTAAACAAACTGTAGTACGCATATGCACTCGGTTAACTAGTTATTGCTATCCTGAACGCACGCCAATATCATATCAAAAGAATTTGCTAAACGTTTCCCCTGCATCATTTTCATTTACCACTCATTTAATTTATTTGGGTTTCCTCTGAATGTTCCTTTTTTTTCCAGTTCCGTTTTTTGTTGTTTGTTTTTGTTGGGGTGAATCTACTGACATTTATTAGAAATGTGATTTTATAATTTTTTCCAACACATGGATTTGGAATCCTGAATGGCAGAATGCACGTAACTTAATGGAAGGAGGAAGTAACATTGAAGAATGAGGTTCATTATTCTGAAAGTAGAAATTTTAGGTTGGAGTTTCAAATTTAACCTGTTGACTAGACACGCTAATTTCCTTCCTGATATTCGTAACTATTGATCAACATGCCTTCCATGCATAAATAATGCTCATTTGTGTTCAGTTTCCTTATGACATTTATCACTATTCTGTTATAAGACTGATATACAACCAGACATAGAAATGCTCCCTCATATTAGTATCGATCAATCAACTTCGTCTTTTTGTCAAATCCGTGCTTTATAAACATTCATGACTACTTAATGCTATTATTGAAATTCTTTTTGACTATTTTAAGGACAAAAGTAGCAGCCTGCGCCAAGCACTTCGTCGGGGATGGTGGCACTGTGAAGGGCATTGATGAGAATAACACCGTGATCAGCTTCAATGGGTTGCTCAGCATTCACATGCCTGCTTATATTGATTCAATCCAGAAGGGTGTTGCAACAGTGATGGTTTCTTACTCTAGCTGGAATGGGAAGAAAATGCATGCTAATCATGACCTCGTTACCGGCTTTCTAAAGGACAAACTTAAATTCAGGGTATCAGATCTTGTCGCTTATATTGCTTTTAATTATTTTGAGCAGGAAGTTTGACATGGTTCTTCCCATTTTGCTGCATTGCAGGGTTTTGTTATATCAGATTGGCAAGGCATTGATAAAATTACTGATCCGCCCCATGCTAATTACTCCTATTCAGTACAGGCTGGAGTTCAAGCGGGTATTGACATGGTTAGTCCTTGGTTTTCTTATGGGTTTATGGGACTACCTGTATACTGAATTTGATTTGAAAAAGTATTAAGAACTTTACTCCTATCATATTTTTTTCAAGTTGTTCTGTAAGAGCTTGCAAACATTAACTGCCTTTTTATTTATCTCTTTTTGCACAGTTCATGCTTCCTCAAAACTTCAATGAGTTCATCGATGATCTAACGAATCAAGTAAAAAGCAACATTATTCCCATGAGCAGGATTGATGATGCTGTTAAACGTATTTTGAGGGTTAAGTTTGTCATGGGTCTCTTTGAGAATCCTTTGGCTGATCTCAGCTTGGTAAAAAATCTTGGCAGCCAGGTGATCGATCACCTTTATTCCTTTTCCAGATTGGTACTGGATCTCCATTGTTTTGCTTGATCAGGACAAAGGTTTATTTCTTGGCAAAAATTGCATTTCTTTTGCAGGAACACAGAGAACTGGCTAGAGAAGCAGTAAGAAAGTCCCTGGTGCTTCTGAAAAATGGCGGCAATGATGAACATGTGCTCCCTCTTCCGAAGAAATTGCCAAAGATACTTGTTGCAGGAAGCCATGCTGATAATTTGGGCTATCAGTGTGGGGGTTGGACAATCGAATGGCAAGGACTTGGTGGCAATGATCTCACTACAGGTATATACAAAACTTAAGAACTGTAATGAAACCTTGTCTTCAATACTTAAACCACCCGAATTTGCCTTCCAGGAACCACAATATTGACTGCTATCAAGAACACTGTTGATCCGTCCACAGACGTCGTCCACATGGAGAACCCTGATACAGCTTTCATCAAATCCAACAACTTCTCTCATGCTATTGTCATCGTTGGTGAGAAACCGTACACAGAATATATGGGTGATAGCATGAACCTGACTATCCCTGAACCCGGTCCAAGTACTATTAGCAACGTCTGCGGGGCAGTAAAGTGTATTGTCGTTATCATCTCTGGGCGTCCAGTTGTAATTGAGCCATATCTTCCAAAGATGGATGCTTTAGTAGCGGCGTGGCTTCCAGGAACTGAAGGGCAGGGTGTGGCTGATCTTTTGTTTGGGGATTTCGGCTTCACCGGCAAGCTTGCACGCACATGGTTCAAGACGGTCGAACAGCTCCCAATGAACGTTGGTGATGCACATTATGATCCTCTATTTCCATTTGGGTATGGGATCATGACTGAACCTTCAAAAGGGAACTGAAAGACAATGTGGGTTATAGGATTTCCTTGTTGCCATGGCCCTGCTTTGTTGCAATGTGTGAGTTCTCACTGGCATCTTAGAACTGCACTATGGAGAATTTTATTACACATTGAATTCTCTTCTTATTTTAAAAGTTTTGGGTCCCAAATGAGGACAGAAATCTAAGATATTGTTCTGAGTGTAGCTTTTGTTGGAGGAAAAATTTGCAATGTGGAAATGGGTTTGTCCAAAATGGGTGAGCAACATATTTTGAGCTTAATTATGATTAGTGTCCGTTAATCAAAAATAGAAACTAAGTAGTCTTACATTTTCTACGTAATGAGTAGATGATTTTAGGTTTTTGAATCACTCAATTTCGATACCGGATAAATGAGAAATTAATGCTCAAAGTAGGAGAAAAATCAGTGTCTCATGTGTCTGAACCAGTTGACTGATCCTAACGGCCGTGGGCTACTTCCGATTATGGTTTACTGGCACCGATCGTGGGTGAGTGACGCTACTGGAGGTTGTGGGTGCTACTGGCGATCGTGGGTGCCTTTAACCTCCGTCGATTTTCCTATATAAACAGAGGCAATAAACAGAGGCAATGCACTGCCTCTGTACGCAGAAAATTTTTCTTCCCTTCTCCTACTACATACGAATTTCCTATGCATTCTGCATACACTGACTGCTGTTGCATTCCTGCATACGCTGCCTAATGCTGCATTTCATCAATCTGAGAACTGTATACGTTTTATCAATCCGAGAAGTCAGAACATTTATCAGATTCGTGGGAATCTTATATAGTAGCGCCACTCGTTCGAACTGTTAGCCGTTGTATCATGGGAGACGTTGGCAATTTCTAGTTGGGCACAGTATATCGGAGCAATTCGTCTTAAGAACAGAGTCTTGGACTCGCCTCCGGTTGTATGCTGTGTTGTTTCAGTTTACACGAACACACACTGTACTGTACAGAGTCTGAGTTTTTGTTCTAACAGCTTTGTGATGCCAATCCTTCATTGCAAATCAAAGTTGTTTGATCAGCTATGGCCAATCTTGTTCTAGGATTTGCTCACGACCGTTTGAAGTTGGAACATAATTCTATACAAAATAAATAAATAAATCAGACACATGAGACACTGATTTTAACAACAATATTACTTCATTACCTTAGAAGCCCACGTCTATTGCGGAGTATGGAGGGGTCGGATATACGTAACCATATCTATGTATTAGAAACACACCGATATGTATAGAGGCGTCAGTCATACACATGCGTTAGAAGCACACAAATGTTCTTAAAACACAGATGTTTTAACAAGAACAACAATACTGATCTCGAATAATATTACCAAATCTGTCACATTAAGGACATAAAGGGCGTTTCTAGTGTATTAGATTCTCGTGTTTGCATAGTGTCTGGGAAGAGTGCGGATCGCTTTGTTATTTAATGTACGCAGTCTTACCTTATATTTTTTTGCAAAAGGATGTTTCTGAGGTTCGAACATGTGAGTTGTCATTGTCACATTAAAGATATAATCTTGCCAAATTGATAGGTCTGTTTGATTTTTTCGGGGGGGGGGGGGGGGGGGGGGGCATTAACATTGACGTAATGTCGAATTTAAGCGGAAATTTGTGTTTTGATATTTTCTTTCTCCGAACCAACTTGTGTTTAAGTTGGGTCATCTTAAACATTAAAAAACGCTAATCGATAGATGTTATTTTCTTTTTTTCTTTCTTTTTTTTTTTAAATTTAAAAAACTAACATCTAGACTTAACTTTCACAAAAGTGACATCATGGAGAAACCCTTGGGCATAGATTTTATTTTCAGGAAGTATTGGATTTCAATGTAAAAGAAAGGGTTGAGAAAACTATTAATTGAACCTAGACAAAGTAACAACTGATTCAAAATCATGAGTGTACACGTCTTCTAAACTCTGATCACATAAGTTCATTATGTTTTCATTGAATCTTCATATTTTATTTTCTTATACGCTGAAAAATAAGGGAAAAATACAGTTTTCTTTCTTGTGGTTTTGCTTAATTACAATTACCTCCCTTATCGTTTGTTATTAGCCAAAAACCTACCCTGTGTTTTGGGTTAAATCCGCACAGATGACTTTACCGGTGGATGTGAGATACACGCGATGTAATTCTGCTTTTCCGGTAATATGTTTAGCGCGTGGAAGCAGGGGGCATTTTATACGTTGTGATGTGACGAAAATACCCCTGTCTTCACCCCTTTAAACGGCCATTCCTCTTTTCCTTCCTGCGTCTCCCTTTCAGAGGCTCTTTCCTTCTGCGCTGAGAAAAAATGGCGGCGGCAAGAAGACTTCTGGAAGAACTGCAACCCTCACAGCATCTTGCTTAAATTTGCATCAATTTTTCAAAGGTATGTCAGTCTAATGTTTTGGCCTGTGATGGTATCGCGTTTTACCGACAAAGGAGGTACCTTGGCCCTTCGGTTTATCAAATTAATCGTTTTGTCAAATGGATTCTTCTACCGGGTAAGTGTAATCCCCAATTGATTATATATGAATCAACGGGTAATTTTGTGTTCTTGCAGAAAGGTAATAACATTGGTATGTTGTGCTTCGGGTTATTGATTCTCCTTCTTGAGTTCTCGGTTTGTACATGATCAGCAAAGTAGTGGTTAACAATAGATGCAACGGATGTTGTTTGAATTTCAAAAATGCCGAGCTCAAGCAGTAGGAGTGCTGGATGTAGAGATTTAAGGTTCAAAAATCAGAGATGTCACTGCGGAGTTAAAATTCCACTGAAGATTGTAGAATATTCGCAGGAAAGGCGTGGAATGCTATATTTCTCTTGCGATATCTGTGGTTATTGGAAATGGTGATATCCAGTCCGAAGGGGGGTGCGTATGAGCATGAGATGACTGAGCAATCAAGTTCGATTGGCCCAGATAATGCCGTTGATGCAGTGGAGAGAGATGAAGTTGAAAGAGATCAGCTTTTGTGTACTGTTATGCAAGTAATGGAGAAGATGGGTAAGAAGTCAGAGGTAACGAGGATGATGGTGTTTTGCACATGGGTCATCATTGTATTTGTCGGAGTGATAGTTCTTATGTTCAAGTAGTTTACGGTGATATGTTTTCCGATTGAGTAATGTTCAATTTGTTGTTATGCACTTTGGTCATTGTAGTTGTGTAATGCAACGTTTGTGTAATGTTGTGTAATGCGACGTTTGTTATGCACTTTGGTAATTATCACGTAAGTTCCATTTGTTTGCAGTGTATTTATACGACACTATTACCTCGAATTTTAACATGCTTGAAAGAAGGAAGGTTTGTGTAATGTATGTGTTATGTAACAGCATTGTATCAAAATTTGCAAATCAGCTTTGTAATGCATTAAAAGCATGCTGCATAACAGTAAGTTTGTACACTGCACACTAATGTCTTAAAGGGAAGCAAAATTACCCATCAACTCATATCATAACCATTACTGTATGTGAATAACATTAGTTGTACAAAATGAGCTGCTTAATTTATAATTGTGGATTACATAGCCTCTTTTCATTTCATCGCATATAAAGATGCGAAGTAATCCACACCAAACAACTCAAAAATAAACCCAAGTTGAACCCAAAATATGTCGACATAAACATTTTATACCATACACACTTCCCAACAAACTAAATCAACTGTTTTTTGACAACCACGGTAATAAGCTTCCTTGGATTAATGCATCAACTGTGCTGTAACTGGACATGGTTTGTCTAGCTCCAATCATGCTTCTATGTTGTCTTGGACTTCTCCTTGGTTGTTTATGCATCAGGTCTTGGACTTTCCTTCTCACCTACATATGGAAGAATAACATGAAATCTATGCTACAACAATATTCAAAATTTTGCAAAACATGGGAAGAAGAACATAAAAAGCATTTCTTCCTCACAATATGATAGGACGAAGTTGATGGTTCTGCTTGCTCAATGCAAGTCTCCATGCATCGGTTTTCTGACTGGTTAAACTGAGGTATAGCATCATCCATACACTGTGATCGCGTAGGCTCAGGTAAAGCATCATCATCAATATGTATCACTTCTCTGAAAGGTTTCCTCCATGGATACTATTATTTATACAACAGCCCATCAATTAAGTCTACACAATTACAATATCATACTGTGAAACATGTAACACCATATTTTTTTCCAAGTGTTACCTTGTAAGGTTTGGTAATTTGTTTATTGAAAACATTTGAAATCTTGTTTGGTTTTCGGACACTCTGAAAGAAACGCAGGATCAGTAGTGTAGCTACACTTACATCGAAAAAGTGAAGGAAAAAAAATTTATATTAGCAGTACACTTACAAGTTTTTTTGGCCTGTCAGGTCGATCTCGTTCAGCATCATCCATTCTCTGATTTTCATTGTATTCGGTAGGCTGACTTTCAACATCATCCATTCTCTGATTTTCATTGTATTCGTTAGGCTGACTTTCAGCATCATCCATTCTCTGATTCTCTGAGCTTTTTATATATTGGTTGTCCACTTGGTTAGGCTAAAAATAATCATCCTCCATTCCTTGTGAATGTTAATATTCATTGCACCAAATCGCATGTCAATGTTATGTAATGAAGTTTTATGCATCTATATGAGTATTTACCTGATTTTCAACATGTGTGGCTGACCTATTTGCAGTGCTTTCCATGTACTGGTTGTCCATTTGGTTATAATCATCATCCATTGCATGTGATTGTTATATTCAGTTCATCAAAACACGTGTCAATGACTGATAATATAAATTTATGCATCTATATGACTTTATGGTGCGGCTTACCTGGTTATCATTTTGTTGGGCTGGCCTGCGTAAACAGCTTCGTTTGTTATGGCCAAGTTGTTTGTATATTTTGCACATTACTGTCAAGCCCCGTCTTGTTGATGTAATACATGGCATTGGCTCATCCGGGTTCCTTCTTCTCAGTCTCTTAGGCCTTCCTGGCATTTTTCTCACAGATGGTGGCAATATATCTACAAGACCAGTCTCCTCCCAAAAATCAATAGATGGCACTGGATAAACACTGAATGAGTATGCCCATACATATGACTCCCTCTTAAACACATCATCAACATAGTCATACACTTCACCTCTGTCAAAGTTTATGGTAGCATGTTGGCATGGGATGCTCAGTAGCTCAAACTTTCTGCAGGTGCAAGTCTTTAAATGCAGGTCCACAACATAATATCGCAACCCGCAATCAACTCCAAACTTATGTCCATCTGAATGTTCTGCGAAACAATTTCTGCTCAACTCCTTGAACTTCTCTATTTTATTCGCACATTAGGAAGGAATCTGCCTTCATACCCGGAAATCCACTTCCTTTTGTTACAAATCAATCTCATTATCATCCTCCTAATCTATTCCATCATTTACACCACTGACATTGTCCTAGCGGGTATTATGGTAGTATTGAAGGACTCGTTCATATTATTGACTAAAGTATCACACTTGCTTCCACAACTGAAAAACGCTCTACTCCACTGTTCTTTTGGTATCTTCTCTAGCCATCCAGCAGCATTCTCATTACTATCTACAGATGGGTCTGCTTGCTTCAGCATCTCCATGGCCCGCCTATAATCAGTAGGGTGTGTAGCATTTGCAGCTTTCCAGAATAAGTCCATCAACTTCTTCCCCTTGTACTTCTTCTTAAAATTTTCATACATGTGTCTGAGGCAATACCTATGCTCTGCTTCCGGAAACAACTCCTGCACTGCATTCATCAAACCTTTCTGCCTATCCGATATGAATGTCCAGCTCCCGCCTCCAAGATCACCACCCAAGTGTTCAAGAAACCGCTTCCAGGAATCATACCTCTCTGCCTCAACAACGCAAAATGCAATAGGGAACATGTTGTCATTCCCATCTCTTCCAATGGCACTTAAAAGCTGCCCGCCGTATGTTCCCTTAAGAAAGCACCCGTCCAACCCTATGATACGTCTGCACCCCAGCAAAAAACTCTAATGCATGCATCTAAGCACATATACAACCTCTCAAAAATCCTGCCTTCTGTCACATTTAATGGGGCCCCATCCCCACTCATCTCAACTGGAACATCTTGTACCTTAATCTTCATAGTACTCCTAGGATTACATTTTCTAACTGTTTCGCAATAATCCCATAATCTTCTGTACTTTCTTACCTCATCCACACCACTTATCAACTTTGACTTTGTACATGCTCTATACAGTTGAAACTTACTAACCTCAACATTCAAGTCTCTCTTTATATCTTTTTGCAAGGCAACCACAGAAAACTTCGGATCATCGGCTATCTTGTTACAATACTTTTTTGCCACATCTGTAGACGTACAATGTTTGTTTTTGTACTGTCTACCGCAACTATGCCCCTTCAGGGTTTTGATCATAAAAGTTTGTTGTCCTTGGACTGGAGATGCATGAATCCTCCATTAACAACCTTCAGAACAAACAGCAGTTATTTGACTTTTTTCATTCTTCACATACGTAAATGTGAACCCCTCTCTTATAGCCCAATCTTTCAGAGCTTCTCTAAATTCTCGTGGACTCCCAAATGTATGGCCAACCCTAAGCTTGTATTTTTTATCCTGAAGATCACAATCCATGTCAAAGGCCATTTGTGACCTACCCTCGGTGTCAAGTAAGTCATACTCGTTTTCTGCATCATGTTGACCACTGTCTCCTACATCAACCTGATCTCGACCTGCATCCCTTTCTCCGTAACCCTCATCAGAATCATACATGTCATCATACTCCTCATCAAGATGTATAGAGCGTTCACCCTCTAATACACCATGCACATCATCATCACTTATATGTGTGCGGTCTATATCACCTAGACCACCCCATATTTCCTCATCAACATCAACTCTACTGTCAACGTCAAATACCTCACTGTCATCCATGTCAAAATAATACCCCTACAGTGAAACTATCACAAAGCCGAACAACTATACACACAAGCATATCGAATACAATTACTCCAAATGTCCAAACCATGTTAGTGCATCATCCATTGCTTATTAACTAAGGTAAAAGACAATTTTTTCAATTCACGTAACATTTCGGATGAATATGCTCACATCACCAAAAAATAAATAAACTTCTTCCATTCGAATCTCATATACGAAATCACATTTCTAACACATATACAAATTGACATCCCTAACAGGCATATGAACAAGCATCTGGAGACAGTTTAGACTTCTAGAGCATTTAGAAAAAAACAAAACAACAAATCAGGAAAAACATGACAAAGATGAACAAATACCAACATGCATCATCAGTTGACAACTACAATCTAACATTTACCAGTTTATCGCCGCACCGATGTAGCTGCAAGAGTAGTGCACACAATCACTGACTGTTTTCGTCCGTGAGCCAGTCGAAGTAAACGAAGCCTCAAATATCTGATGTAGCTGCTAAACAATCGATTTCCAGTAATGCATGCTCCAATCGCCACCCAATGTTGCAGAAACCAGAAGCAGAATGAAGGGATTGCACCGCGTATAACCCCTTGCCCTAGAGCGCAATTCGTCCGCAATTCCTTCCTCCGCCTTTAATTTTTTATGTTTTTTGACAAATGTGTTTTCTGCCAAAAATATATAATAAGTCATTTAAGGGCATTTCGGTCAGCTTACATTGCCATCGGTGTTAATACCGGTAAATTCATCGGACCGGATTTAACCAGAACACAGGGTAGGTTTTTTGGCTAATAACAAACGACAGGGGAGGTAATTGTAATTAAGTTAAACTACAGGGGAGGAAACTGTAATTTTCCCGAAAAATAATTATGTTATGCTAAAATCAAAATCAATCAACCACTGCAAATCGCAAATTACCAAATTCCACCCACTCCACTCAAAAAAAAACACACGCGCACACCGGCCACTCTCCTGGCCGTAATACTTCTGGTTTGTACAAGCTGTTAGATATCCTGACTAAAAAAAATATCAGTTTTAAGGACGGTCCAAATCTCCTCATTGCAAAGGGACGGTGAAAAAAGATGATGCAACGTGGTAAGAGACAAAACTGTGAGGTTAAAATGAGTAATGATTAGCAGAGAACGTAAGCAAGAAGATCCGAAGTTTGTTAAGGAACCCCATGAGACTAAGGTGGCGTTTGGTTGACGGGAATGGAATGATGGGAATGGGTTTCATTTTAATGATACCCATGAAGACTATTTGTTTGACGTCTATGGGTATCAATCTATGGATATGGAAAAACAAATAAACCGGAATGGGTATCATATTTTCATTCCTCTCTCTAACCTAGGATATCACACCGGGAATCCAAAAGAACATTTCCATTTCGCCTCTTCGTCTCTCATCCATCAGAACCTTTCCATTCCACAGATCTCATTTCGTCTCTTCATCAGGTATCTTCCTCCCTTTTTTGTATTTGTGAAAATTTCTCTTTAATGATGATTGTCTTCTGTTCTTTTTTATTTTGGGAGTTGAAAGATCTACTCGTTTGTTAGGGTTTGATAAGTTAGTAAGACAGAATTTCTTCCCCTCTAGGGGGACACCAAATTTTCTGCGGAAATAGTTGTTCGCTTTAGCAGGAGTTCGTGAGAATTCTTGTTTAAGCAATACCCTGTTTAGACAAAGAGGAAAATGAATGGAAGCCGTGTCTAAGGATAGAGATACACAGAGAGAGGGGGTGAAACGGCGGTGAAATTCCGAAAGATCAAATCTTTACCTTGTTTCAGAAAGATCAAATCTTTACCATGAAACCTAAATCCCACACCCGTCAATATTCTGGTTTTGGCCGGCGAAGACTTTCTCTTCTTCCATGCGCAAAACCCCTCTTTCTTACTCTGTTGACAAGAACAGACAAATTTTCAGCAAAATGGCGTTTGAAAAGATCAAGGTTGCCAATCCTGTTGTTGAAATGGATGGTTAGACCACCTACCCTTTTCAAATTTCTCTTTCTCAATTCTCCTACTTTTCTTTGTTTGACTTTTAACGTTCCAACTAATAAGGAAAAAGTAGCCCTTTCCTTTTTTCCAATTAATGGAAATCTTTTGGTTTCTTGAGAGAAGAATGGTGGTGGTATTGGCTTTTTTTTTTTGCTTTTATATAACCTTTATGGGGTTTCCTGGTCTGATTCTTCAGAGGTAAAAGTTATTGAAGCTGTAAAAATCAAATCTAGAGATCTAGAGACATTTGTCTTAAACATTTACTTGGCTTGCTCTGTTCTTATCATCTATTAGAATAAAGATGTCATATGCCTGATATTTCTTCCCAGAATGTCTGTTCAAGTTATTTGTTTTGGCATGAAAAAGATTTGGTGCTTGTCCGGTCTTCTTGTTCTTACTGCTGTCTTTTTTTATTTTATTTTCAAACAGCAATGACACGTGTTCATACCCTTAGTAGAAGAAGAAAACGCGTTCGTAGTATTCAGATCCTTTGTACGATGGTGACAGGCTTTTTGGATGTTATTAAACAGTGGTTGTTTAATGTGTATATGTTTTTGTCTATCAAATCAATAAAAATATTAAAAACCGGCATAGAGAAAAAACATGAACGTTTACGATATTTGTCTAGAATTGTTAAGGAAAATGATCGTGCTTGTATTAGTGAAATGCGAATGGATAGGGGAACCTTTTTTAAACTATGTGAAATGCTTAAAGATGTTGGTGGGTTGAAAGAAACTAGAAATACAACGCTAGAAGAGATTGTTGCCATGTTTGTCAGTGTTTTAGCCCACCATAAGAAGAACAGGACGATTGGGTTTAACTTCCAAAGGAGTGGGGAAACGGTAAGTCGCAATTTCAATAAATGCCTTTTAGCAATGTTAAAGTTACACCACTTATTGCTCAAGAAGCCAGAGTCTATAACTGATGCTTGCGACGATGATCGGTGGAGTTGTTTTAAGGTAAATGATGTTTCACTAATATATATATAATGTGTGTGGATGGGTGGGTGGGTACATGTAGATACATATTGATTTTTTTTCTTTTCTTGTAGAATTGTTTAGGTGCACTAGATGGAACATATGTTAGGGTAACCCCCCCTGTTGAGGATCAACCAAGATATCGAACAAGAAAAGCATGTCTTGCAACCAATGTATTAGGTGTGTGTTCAAAGGATATGCGATTTATATATATTTTACCCGGTTGGGAAGGTTCTGCACATGATGGTCGTGTTCTTCGGGATGCAATCTCTAGGCCAAATGGATTTAAAGTACCTCAAGGTAAACTTGTCCAAAAAAGTGTACATAATTGGATGACAGAAAAGTGTACATATTTTTAATGCGTGCTTTATTATATTTTATTTGAAGGTTATTACTATTTGGTTGATGCCGGCTATTGCAATGCCGATGGGTTTCTTGCTCCTTACCGGGGGCAAAGATATCACCTACGTGAATTTAGTGGACGAACACCTGAGACCGCAGAAGAGTATTTCAACATGAAACATTCAAGAGCTGGAAATGTTATTGAGAGATGTTTTGGGTTGCTCAAAGGACGGTGGAAGATTCTTGCATCTCCATCTTTTTTTCCTATTCAAACTCAGATACAAATAATACTTTCTTGTGCTTTGTTGCACAATTTAATTAGAAAAGAAATGTCCATTGATCCTTTAGAGAGCCAATGCATTGAAGATGAAGATATTGATGAGGAAGATGATGATGAAGAGACTGAAGTAGATTACATATCCAACATTGCATCTACCGATCAATGGAGTAATTTTAGGAACAATCTAGCTCAAGAGATGTTTAACACCTGGAGATCTAGACACAGAAATTAAGTTTTATTGTGCGTTTAAGTACTTATGTTCTTTTCTATGAACTTAAATTGTGAAATTGTACCTGAATTGAAACTTTATTGTGCACTTTAAAGTATTGTATGCTTTTGTGCACGACATTATATTGTCTTTCGGCATTTGTATATTGTTGTTTATAAACGTGAACACGTATCATTTGCCCAGAGGTCTTCCATAATTGTAGAACTTCAAGAACTTGATCTCACAAATGAATACATTTTCAAGGCTGCAGATATCATTGGAGGTGATGAAGCCAAGATGCGGAATTTCTTTCAGTTGACTAATCCTGAAATGAGAAGACAATATGTCCATAGTCTTTTGTAACATGGGTCGCAATGTTCTATTATGTTTTGGAAGTCCAAGTTTGGTGCTATGTTTTTTGAAATATGAATGCCACCTGTACTTCTAGAGATTATTTTGTAACAATTTATGGTGGTGTAGTATGGATATGGTAGATGATTATGTAGATGGTTATGTGTTTGGAACTACATGTAATGTGTGGATGAATGAACTAGCAGCATTTCTGGAACTTGAATTATATTTCGTTTGTGTTGTTTAAATTGTTTCATTTGTTTTTTCTGGCCTCCAATGTGCTCTTATCATCGTTTGTGGCACAGAAATGTTCAGGCAGTGAATATGCAATATAAAGGCAGTAAGTATGCAATACAAAGAAGAGAAAGTATGCAATACATAAAATTAATTCATTATATATAATGATATCCATTCCCATTCCAGTTTCAAATATGTTCCAAACATCATGTATAGTAATGATATCCATTCCAGCTCTACACCAAACAGGAATGGGTTTCCAGCTCAAACCCATTCCGATTCCAGCATCTATCAATCCGATTGCGATACCGATTCCCAAGTGTCAACCAAACGCCACCTAAGTCTTGATATCGGTGAGGGGATCCAAAGTATGCTAAAGACTCGTGAGATTAAGTTAGTCTTGATGTATTGTTTTCCACGACTTCCTTAATTGTAAAATGCATAATATTTATATTGGAATGCTACGCACGTCATCAGTTTTATATCTTTATTTTTTTAAGCTAAAATCACGTCAGATGTATTAAAGGTTTTCTGAACAAGTATATATAGCATAATTTTACATATAAAATATATTGAAATATGTGAGTCAAAAAAACCCTAGCAACAACGGTATTATTTCACAACGGCGACTCCAATCCTAGACCACCACAAATAATATAGAGTTGCTAATGGAACAATGATCTGGGATATGCTGTTTGCTATTTAACTGGATCCCTTTACGCTCCAAGATAGAATCTATTGCATCCTACAATTACTTAATTTTTCATTAATTAGTGAAAATTAATGTAATATTGGGACGATAAGACCAAAAAAATACATTAGAAAGAAGGAGATTTGTTGGTATAATATATAAGTGTGGACCAAGTGTTGAATGTTAACAATGATTAATCCTTTTCAGACCAGCAAATACTAAAACTCGATTTAGTTGACATTCAGCAGTGCTTGACTACAGTAGCGTCATCGAGCCGGAACAGGCGACATGCCTATAATCGGCTAGGTAAATCTAGTTCACCATAATTATGGTATCAAAGTTAACTAGCATTGCTAGGGCGTAAGAGCCAAATCCGGATGTGATGAGTATTGGAATATGAATTTTTTTAATGAAATTAAAAGCTGTTTGAAAAAGAGTTAAAAAGGTATTTCATGTTTTGGAATTGAAACAAATTGAGAAAAATACACTTTGAGGCATCGAACTCTCACATATATAGATCGATTTGTACATCAGTCTCTCAAAGAAGAGACATCCATCGATCTATGTAGGGACCGCTCAAAATTGATACATCACTCCCAACATCGATCTCTCAGGTTGAAACATATGGATCCATCGATGTGAAATCAATCTCTAAAGTTAGAGATATTGATAGATCGTTATGGTTAAGGTTCAAAGTTGAAACCTCACTGTCCAACATCGATCACTCAATTTGGATTGCATCGATCGATCGATGTGATATCAGTCTCTAAAGTTAGAGATACCGATCGATCGATGTGGTTAAGGTTCAAAATTGAAACCTCACTGTCCAACATTGATCTATCAGGATGAAGACATCGATCGATCGATGTATATATCAGTTCCTCATAGAAGAGACATCGATGAGAGACATGGATCGATCAATGTAAGTAAGGTGCAAAACTGAAACCACATTAGAAAACATCGATCTCTCAACCTGAAGACATCGATCAATCGATGTAGACATCAGTCTCTAAAATATGAGAAATATATCGATTGATGCCACCCAGAATTCAAATTTTTATAACCGTTGAACAAAATGCAATGAAGATCTAAAGTGTTCTCTCTCTCCAATCTTACCCTCTTGTGGACTTTCTTCCAACATCTATAATGTTTTCTTAGGTATTGCAAACATGTATAAGATATTCTAGGGTGAATATGGAGCATCAGATCCATATATAGGGTGCCAAAGACTATTTGAACATCTTCAAGATATTTGATTGAGTTGAAGTCTTCAGGAAGGCTGCAAAAATGTGGCTCACGCCCTCTATATAATGAAGAAGCTCAGATGAAATATTTACATACTTTCATCCTCTTCAAGCTGTAAAATGTTCTCAAATGTGCAAAAGTGTTTAAAGCTCATTAAGCTCTTGTTAAAAAGCTGCATGCATCACTTTTGGCCAATCTAATGGCATATGGGTAAGTGATCGGCGTAGCAAAATAGCCAAGTATCAATTATACCCTCAACTAGTCTAATTGTGCATAAATATTATGATGAGTTGTTAGATGGCTTGTATAAAACTTACATTGAAGAACCTGGAGAATTGGTTATGCTTAAATTTATTGCTGGATTGAATAAAAACATTGTTGATAAAATGATGCTTGATAGATGATGAAATCGGATCCTCACCAAGGATCAAAGATGATCCAAATGTAGTTATGTCGTCTGTTGTCTGTCAAGGATTTAACTTCAGCTCTGTATATCGACCTGCGCAAGAAACAAAGTCAGAGGTCCCGAGGTTATGACCCCGGTTAAACCCTTCTATGCTCAAGTCAGTTTGGGTCATTCTCACTGAGATATTTTGGTATTTTTAGAGTTTAGAGTTGACCTCACAAAAAATGGAGTTTTTCTCTCTGTTTGTGTTCTTGAAGAAAACGAGTTTCGAATCCCCTCCTTTTGCCCCCATCCTTGCCTTTATCCATTTCGTTGTTCAATGCTTCTGTCGTTGATGTGACTGAGGCGTGTGTCAGGGGGCTATCTTGTTGTAGGTGTGCAGTATGATTAGACAGACGCTTTTGTAAGTTGTCAAGTCTATGTTGCGTAGATAGCCGGCAATAGTCATTATTTACACTATACATCTGCCAGGTGGTATCATGCTTATTTGAGTTGAGCTACGCTTGACACCTGGCAAGGGTTTGCCAAGGTGGAATGATGGGTCCAGATGATGCTCTGTCAGAATCCTGTACTGATCTGGCTGAAGTGATTAGGTGTACAAACTTATTAAGCAGAGGTCAAGGTTGGAGCTCGAGAGCTGAAGTGTAACCTTTTGAGTGATTTGTTGCTTGCCTGATCATTGGGTGTTCGCCTACTGTGTCTGACCAGAAGTGGGTGCCTTGGTGAAGTAGTACCTTGCCGAGCAGAGATGCAGACTGCCGAACTGCAGGAGTTGAGCTTGCTAAACTTGAGCCTGTCGTTGACTGTTTGTTAACTAACAGGCGAATCTTTCAGGCTCATCAATAGATTTGAAGTTCTTAAAGATATGTTTTATTACGCATGAAGCACACAAACAAATTTCGACCTATGGGATCAACTTGATGCCGTACGTGTCATTAATAGATGTCCCTGGATTCCCTATTTACAGTCTATTTAGTATAAAGATTTTCACCTCCAGTGTTTGTCGCTAAAATTTAAGTGTTTGTTTAAACTTTTCCTTTATTGTGTTTTTAACACATGGGTATGGCTGCATACGTCCGACCTTCTCATACTCTATCATAGGCGGAAGTCTCTAAGGCAATGGGTAATGTTATTGTTGTTGTTTAAACTTTTCCTTTATCTCGAATGTCAAGATGGCGTCATCTTAAAAGATATATCTTTTCGGAAACTAATTCTTGCTGTGTGGTTATGTGGTCATGTCTCTGAAGATGTGATACCATCTGGTTGTAACTTTGAAACCTATGCTTGCTCTACCTTAAATCAAATTTTCAAACAGAAGTTCTACCTGTGTACATTATGCAGACTATGGCAGCTTACATTTCCATTAATTTCATGAGAGTTTTCATGTATATATAGCTAGTATCGGCAGTTCGATCAGCCAAGGACAAAAGTTTTATGTTTAACTGATTATGGTGGTACTTTGTCTCCATCAGAAGTAAATCTTCCTAATTATTTTTTGTGAATCGGAATCATATTATGTTGCATTAGAGTTGCTTTTCCTTTACACGCTTCCAAGTGATTTGCCATCTATTTCCTCTGTATTCTCCAGCTACAGAATGTTTGTCTGAGAACTCATTCTTATGGGTAAACAATGACACAAAACTAAGGTGGAATCTTCAAAGAGATCTCTATTTGATTTTTTAATCCATTGGTACTGACCATTGTACCACTTGATCGTTGCTTAGCTTGCTCAGTGTGGACTTGTTATCTTTTTGGTGGAGATATTTGTTATTTGTTCTTTTTTTCTTTGGTAGAAAATCTTAGTTTATGTTTGTTTGTGTAATATAGCCGTTACTTGTCACTGTCAATATTATAGTCGTTGGTGTGTATTCTGTAGGTATATAAGTAGTGTACAATTTCAAAGAGGATTGCTTGTAAGAATAATATATTCAATACAATGAATTTGTTTCATTGATTCAAGAAGAGTGTTCTTATGAATTTCTATATGGTATCAGAGCTAACAAGATCTTCTCAGTACCAAGAATCAATCTTCTGTTACCAGAGCTCAAGTAATCAAAGGACGAAATCAGAGTTCTAAATTTCAAAGTGTTCATTCGTCTTGCTAAGGAAGAATTTCACAAGCGAAGAAGAAAAGCCAGACGAAGAAGACAAACCAGAGTTTTAGAAGGGGTAAAATTGTCACAACAAGGAAAGAGGTAAAATTGTCACAACAAGGAAAGACGGAGAATACGAGAATTCAACGCGTTTGGAAAATTCAAAGAAAAATATTTTCGTGGTCCCGCCATTTGTCCACCAAACAAGACCTACGTGTCTTTATTTTCCAGGAAGGCACCAACGTGTCTGAAAAATTCACAGGAAAATTTGCGTGGTCCCTCCATTGTCCCACATGCAAGCATAATAAAGGAAAAAAGAAATTCATCATACTCTGCACGTCCTTGAAGCTTGGTTTGTCACTCTCAAATCTTCTCCCTCACAGACACAAATCTTTCTTGTTGATTGACTCCTTTCGAAATCCTTCCTATTTCTTCCTCCTCTTCTGAAATCTACAATTCATTTTCATACATACTTCTAACCTTCATACATACTGTGCTCACATGGCGGAACAAAGCAGTGAGGTAACCTCATCTGCAGGACAAAAATCTACATCTTCTACGACATCTATTGTAGATTCTACTCCTGTGACTATCACCAGTCAGAAGTTAAATGGAAACAATTTTCTTCCTTGGAGTAGAGCTGTTGAGCTCTTCATAACTGGTAGGGGAAAGAAGGAGTACCTCTCTGAAAGCACTGTGATTCCAGCTGAGACGGATGACAAGTTCACAATCTGGGAAGCCAAAAACTCCATGATTATGTCATGGTTACTGGGGTCTATGACCTCAGACATCTGCAATACTTTTATGTTGTACCCAACAGCGGCTGCCATATGGAAGGTTACCAAGGAAATGTTCTCAAAGAAAGACAATATATCAGAACTGTATGAACTTGAAGCCCAACTGAAGGACATCAAACAAGGGGATCAATCTGTGAGTAAATACTTTAGTAATCTAACCCAAGTTTGGCAGCAAATTGATGCTCTCGAAGTCTATCAATGGATGTGTGTTGCGGATGACAAACTGTACCGAAAAGTTAAAGAAACTAAGAGACTATTTGGTTTCTTATCAGGTTTGCACAAAGACTATGATGTTGTGAGAGGCAGAGTACTAAGAACTAAGCCTCTACCATCAATGAACTCTTCCTTCTCTGAAGTTCGTCAGGAAGAGAGCTGCATGAAGGTTATGATGGGGCCATCATTGGTATCATCAGAATCTTCTGCACTTTCAGTAAAAGAAGAAGAGAAATCTAAACATATGGGTTTTGTTGCTAAGAAATATTCTGGTTCTAATGATAATCGAGGGGTTACCAAGAAATATTGCAGGTATTGTCAAAGAGAAGGATATGTTATCGAAGAATGCTACACGAGGCCGAGGTCTACTGTAAAACCACCACCATTCTTCAGACAAAACAACTACAGGCAGAATCATTCCAACAGGTTAGACCATAGCAGTTCACGGAAGTCAGATGCTGAGTCATGGAGGCCATCTAGAACAGCAGTAGCTGAGTCAAAGTCCAGTGAGGAACACACATTTACTCAAGCACAACTGGATGCAATGATCAAAATCTTGGACAGTCAGAGGGCTCTTCACAGGCTCACTCTGATCAGATTAGGGCCACTATGGCCTGTACAGGTATTGAGGGTAAGTTATCCCTATGGATTATTGATTCAGGTGCAACTAACCACATGACATTTGATAGGTCAGTATTCAGTTGTTTTAAATCTTTAATATACCTAGCCAAGTGAAGGTTGCTAATGGTGAAAGCATGGATATATTAGGAATGGGGGATGTTAAACTGACAAACAAACTAATACTTGAAAATGTATTCTTTGTGCCTGAAATAGACTGCAATCTGATTTCTGTTAGAAAAATTATGGAAGATAACTGTTGCTGGACTATTTTCTCACCATCTCAATGTCATTTTATCTCTACTTCTTCTTCCTGCTTTCAGGAGAAAGCATTGAAGGAAGGAGTTACCAGGGAGATGATGATTGGCAGTGCTAATTATTATAATGGACTGTTCTTTTTGGGAAAAAACAAGCCAGTGATTTTTGGAGGGTATTCTAGTATGTATTATTGTATGAACAATGATTCTTGTTTGAACAGTGACATTGTTCCTAGAATAGACTCTAGAGTAGAACTCATTTTGTTATGGCATAGAAGGATGGGACATCCTAACTTCCTGTATCTCAAACGGATCAAATCTGACTTGTTTAATGGCATTTCCTTAAGTTATTTAAAGTGTGAAACTTGTTTATTTGGTAAGCAGTTACGGGCTCAATATCCAGCAAAACAGTATTCTGAGAGCAAACCATTTATTCTAATCCATTCTGACATCTGGGGTCCCTCAAAGGTATTGAATGTTAATGGATGTAGATGGTTTGTCATCTTTGTGGATGATCATACCAGGGTCACTTGGATTTACTTAATGAAACAAAAATCTGAGTTGTGCAATGTATTCAAAACGTTTATCCATCAGATACAAAATCAGTTTGATGTTACTATTAAGGACTTCAGAACTGACAACGGCAGTGAATACATGGATAAAGAGGTAAGAAATTTCTTAACTGAAAAGGGAATTCATCATCAAACTTCTACTGTTTACACACCCCAGCAAAATGGCATTGCTGAGAGGAAACACCGTCACATTCTGAGTATAGCTAGATCTATGATGTTCTCAATGCAGGTTCAGAAATATCTGTGGGGTGAGGCTGTCCTCACCGCCACATATCTAATCAACAGGATGCCCTCTAGTGTTTTAAGATTTATGAGTCCTAGAGATAAACTATTGAGTGTTTTTCCGCACTGTCTACTGCTCTCTAAACTACCATTTAAAGTGTTTGGGTGTGTTGCTTACGTTTATCTTCATGCTCATCATAGAAGTAAATTAGACAAAAGGTCCATTAAGTGTGTGTTTCTAGGCTACTCAGGCTCTTAAAAGGGGTATAAGTGCTATTGCCCTAGCACAAGGAAAATGTTAACACTTGACATTTCTTTTGATGAAGTAACACCCTATTTCTCGTCTAAGTGTATTTCTAGTACTGATCCTATGGAGCAGGAGAATTTCTGGAGTATTATAGATATTTCAACTGTAGAAAGCCATGTACCAACTCCTAAAAACCCACAAGAAGGGGAAGAACACAATGATGGAGAAGGGAGTGGCTCAGGTGGCACAGAAACAGAGCTGGAACAAACTGCATCTTCTCCTACATCACACAAAAATTTTGGCCAAAATGAGCAACCTCATACTCCACTGGTACAGGTATACTGTAGAAGACCTTCTCTGAATCACCAAGTTATCCCGTCCAGTACCACTGAACAGGAACAATCTGTTAGTCATCCTCAAGAAACAGATTTGCCTATTGCTGTAAGAAAAGGTACTCATGAATGTATTAAGTATCATATATTTATAAGTCATAAAGGGTATTCGTCACTTTATCTGTTACATGAATGCATATCATATGATAGGCTACATCCTGAATTTAAGACGTTTACTGTGAATCTTGATTCTCAGACTATACCTCTATCAATTAATGAAGCCTTACAGAATGAAAACTGGAAGCAAGCAGTTCAAACAGAAATGACAGCTCTTATTAAGAATGGAACTTGGGAATTAGTACAGCCACCTAAGGATGTTACACCTATTAGTTGTAAATAGATTTTTTCTTTGAAATATAATTCTGATGGGTCATTAAACCGTTATAAAACAAGATTGGTTGCTAGAGGATTTACTCAGTCATATGGCATAGATTTTGTGGAAACATTTGCTCCTGTTGCTAAATTAAATACTATCAGAATTATTTTCTCTATTGCTGTAAATCTTGACTGGGAACTTGCACAACTTGATATCAAAAATGCATTCCCCAATGGTGAACTTAAGGAGCAAGTGTTCATGACTATTCCATCAGGATTTGAATCAGCTGATACTAAAGGAAAAGTCTGTAGACTTAAACGATCCATATATGGTCTTAAACAGTCTCCAAGAGCTTGGTTTAGTAAGTTTACTGAAGTTCTTTTATTGTATGGTTTTAAACAAGCACAAATTGATCACACCCTATTTGTTCTCTATTCTGGCAGCACAGTTACTATCCTTATAGTTTATGTTGACGACATAATTGTGACTGGGAACTGTTGTTTAAGTATATCTCGTGTAAAAACTTATCTTTCAAAGGAATTTGAAGTCAAGGACTTAGGTTCACTAGGGTATTTTTTAGGTATGGAAGTGGGCATAACCAAAAATGGCATGGTTATCTCTCAACACAAATACGTTTTGGATTTACTGCATGAAACAGGTATGTTAGGATGTAAACCTACTTCTACTCCTATGGAACCTGGCAGATCAACAAATAAATCCCAAACAGGTAAACTGTTGTCCGATGTTCATTCTTATCAAAGGTTAGTTGGTAAGTTAATTTACTTAGCACATACTAGGCCAGATATATGTTATTCAGTTAGCTATGTAAGTCAATTTATGCATGCTCCTACTACTTTGCATTTACAAGCTGTAATGAGAATACTGAGATATCTTAAAGGGGCTCCTGGACAAGGCTTATTTTTTGAAAAACATAAGTGCAGGGATATTAAAATCTATACAGATGCTGACTGGGAGGATCTACTGGTGATATGAGGTCTACATCAGGATACTGCACTTTCTTAAGGGGCAACTTAATAACGTGGCGAAACAAAAAAACAATCAGTTGTAGCAAGAAGTAGTGCTGAGGCAGAACTAAGGGCTTTAGCACTTGGAATATGCGAAGGACTATGGGTGAAAAGAGTTCTTAAAGATTTACATCAGGAATTCGATCAATCAGCATCTCAGTTACAAGCTTATTGTGATAACATTTCTGCCATTCACATGGCAGAAAATCCAGTGCATCATGACAAAACAAATCACGTGGAAATTGACAGACATTTTATTCGGGAGAAACTGGAGGCACAATCTTTGCATATTAATCATATTCCTTCAGCTGAGCAAATTGCAGATATCCTCACTAAGTCTGTCTCTACAAAGATATTCTACAAACTGTTATTCAAGCTTGGCTGCTCTAATATATATGCCAAGCTTGAGGGGAAGTGTAGAAAATCTTAGTTTATGTTTGTTTGTGTAATATAGCCGTTACTTGTCACTGTCAATATTATAGCCGTTGGTATGTATTCTATAGGTATATAAGTAGTGTACAGTTTCAAAGAGGATTGCTTGTAAGAATAATATATTCATTACAATGAATTTGTTTCATTGATTCAACAAGAGTGTTCTTATAATTTCTATATCTTTGATGGCGTTTTGTGGTATCCTCTGTTGATCTTGAATTGGTTACACAATGCCCTTCTGTAATTGGAGAAAGCAGTGAATGTGAGAGGGCAACTTGTTGCTTGGATGATGTATATTATAACTCTGGAGGCGTTGGATGGCGGTCAGAAGAAGATGTATGAGGCCAAGTTATGGGTAAGACCATGGGAGAAGTTCAAGGAAGTTCAGTACTTTAGGCCTGTGTTAAATGAGATTGAAGTTCTGATTCTTAGAAATAAGCAAAAATGTATTGAGGATAAGAAAACACTAAGTGTGAAAATTGTAAAGTTAAGAAACTGAGTATATGACACACAATGAATTCATATTAAGTCACAACTAACGTTCGTTGCGTCTAAAGAACGTATATACAAGTTAAACATTTGTTCGTTATAAACAACTGAGAGCTTACTAAACAATGAACTCTGGACAACAAAGCTCGACATTGACAATGAACTCAAGTCATAGATAACATACGGTTCGTTATGGACAACAAAATTAAGAGACAACACAACATTTTGCTTGTCGTGCCATTGAAGAGGTCAATGGCGTGAAAACGAACTAAAGTGGACGACAACATACGGTTCGTTGTGGACAATGAACTCAAGAGAAAGTACAACATACGTTCATTGCAGGGTTAAATTTGAAATTTATATCCGTTTGAAAAACATAGCATCTTGGCCAATGATATTGTTTCTCTTTCTTTTGCCCCCATCTGATATAGCAGTTATCCTCCAGTGTCTATATCGCTACTTATGAGCTATTAACATCTCTTTGAAGGGTTTTAGGTTGTAATTTACTGACACAAATTGGGTATTATGAGTTGGAAGTACAATGCATTCAATGAAGTGAGATATCAAAGGGGAAGGCTGCCTTGGACAAAATTGAAGCACTCTATATGCATGTGAAGCATTGAAGTAGGCATTTTAACACTTTCACAAACCTTAAAGAAAAACACCTTATACCTCTCAAAACACAAAATTGTGCTTAAGTGCTAAAATTTACTCTTGCATTTAATGTTGGTATTTATTGTTTTCGTTTAGAGTATTCATGTCATCACGAGATGAACTAAAAGCTATTTTGTTCTTTTGCTTGTGAATTGACATTCTTGAAAGTGTAAACTTATTTCTTCTTCCAAAATCTATTTGGCAGAAGTTCTCAAGAAGAACTTTGTGGAATTGTGAAGAGGCAGGTAGAAATGTATTGAACCCTTGCTTGTAGTTATAGAAGTTGTTGAGATTTAAGCTTTGATAGTAATTGAAGAAGGTTAAAATTGGTGTTGTTGAAGAAGCTGTTGGAGAAATTGAAATGGGTGAATGAGAAATTAATTCTCAAAGTAGATGGAAAATGCGGTTGCACGGTTACGTTTAAACAGCACGCGGTTAAGTTTGATAAGGCGTTCGGTTATGGTTTAAATCAAACGGTTGTTTAAATCTGATTCAAACGGTATCCTTCGATATAAGATAAGATCAATCTGGTTTGATCTAACGGTGGTAGGGAATGCAGCTTTAATCTAACGGCCGAGATTTAAACTGTCCTAACCACCCCAACCGAATGTGGTTTCCATCTAACGCTCCAGGTTTAAACCTGCTAATCTATCTTCAATCCAAAGGCTGAGATTAAACCTTCCTAATCTAGATAGGAGGTTTTCATATAACGGCCTAAATCAAACTTCGGTTTTGATCCAACGGTCACGGTACCTTGTTCTCCAACCGACTCCCCTATATAAAGAGGGCTAAGGGTGCATTTATTCACACACCTTGCTCTAGCATTTCATAGCATTCTGCATTCATAGCATTCGAGGCTTACATCACGTCCGGGAGAAGTCAGGACATTCGAAGGTTCGAAGTAGTTCAAGTTCAGCAGTGCCGCTCAACTGAACAGGTACCCGTTGTATCCTGGGAGACGATTGCTCACACCGGTTGGGCACAGTATACCGGAGCAATATGTCTTAAGGATAGAGTCCTCGACTCACCCCGGGTTTGATTATTTTTGTATTGTTCATATGCACACATTGAACGACTGCGTCTTGGTACAGGATTGATTGTCTCCAACAATCTTAAGACGTATTTTTATTCAATTACTTCTGTACCGTTTTTTTATTTCCTGCAAAGGCAGTGTTCATACTGATTTGCAGTCTACTTCTACTCCTTTCTTAAATCTGATTCTGTTCTGATCTATACGTTTTGATCAACTGAACAGAAATCTGATGGAGAACGCTAGCTCTGGCTCCGTTCATGGCGCAGACATTCAGAGCTCTGCTCCAATGGCACCAACTGCTGGGGTGCCAAGACATGCTCCTCCTGCACAGGGTCCTGCAGTGGCCCAAGTGGAGAAACCGGAGAAGTTCAGTGGAAGCTTCTTGAAACGTTGGCAGCAGAAGATGCTGTTCTTCTTGACTGCTGTGGGGTTGGCGAACTTCCTGACTGAGGACCCGCCTATGGTGGATCCGCTGGAGGACCAAACCCAGAATATGCAAAACCAACATTTTGTTGAAACTTGGAATTTCAATAATTATGTTTGTTTGATCCATATTCTGAGTTGTTTTGACAACTCCTTGTATGGTTTATACTGTATGTATAAAACCGCAAAGTCTTTGTGGTAGGCTTTGCAAAAGAAATACCGTACGGAAGATGCCGGCACTAAGAAATTTATTGTCGGCAAATTCCTGGATTTCAAAATGTCTGATTCTCGCACTGTTGTTTCTCAAGTTGAGGAACTTCAGACGTTGGTTGCCGAGATGGAAGAGGAGGGCATGTTGCTCAGTGAATCTTTCGTCGTGGCTGCAGTGATTGAGAAGCTACCTCTTCTGTGGAGGGAATTCAGAAGCTATCTCAAACACAAGAGAAAGGAGATGACATTGGAAGATCTAATTGTTCGACTCCGCATTGAGGAGGACAATCGTAGATCTGAGAGAGCGCCACAATCTAGCTCTGGTCAGGCTAAGGCCCATGTTGCGGAGGCCAAGAAAAAGAAAGGCCAACTAGGGGTGAACAAGAAAGGCAAGCAGATCGCCAAGAAGTTCACTGGGAAATGCTACAACTGTGGCATTCAGGGGCATGTCAGCAATGAATGCAGAAAGCCCAAGAAGAAGCAGTCCAAGGCAAAGGCCAACATAGTCGATGCATTGGATGATCTGAATCTCTGTGCGGTGGTCTCAGAGTGCAATGCTGTGGAGAATATACGCGAATGGTGGCTCGATATTGGCGCCACTAGACATGTTTGTTCCAACAGAGAGATGTTCATGGAGTACCAGCCCGGGAACAATGAACAACTTTACATGGGAAACTCGGCCTCTTCGAAGATTGAAGGCGAGGGCAAAGTTGTTCTGAAGCTCACCTCAGGAAAGCATCTGACTCTGCAGAATGTGCTGCACGTCCCTGATATTCGGAAGAATTTAGTATCTGGATCTCTTCTAGTCATGCATGGTTTTAGACTAGTGTTAGAGTCTAATAAAGTTATTCTTTCGAAAAATGGCATGTATTTGGGGAAGGGGTACTTGTCGAATAGGATGTTTAAATTGAATGTCATCACTATTGTACCCAAAAGAGATTTGCCCGCAGAGGCTAATAAAATTGCTTCCTCTTCTGCTTACATGCTTGAGTCTTCTTGTTTATGGCATTTTCGTTTGGGACATGTTAATTACAAGTCAATACAACGTATGAGTAATCTTGACTTATTGCCCAAACTGGACTTTAATAATAAAGGAAAATGTCAAATATGTGTTGAAGCGAAGATGGCAAAGGCGCCATTTCCTTCAATAGAAAGGAACACTGAACCTTTGAATTTAATTCATACCGATGTGTGTGATTTAAAATTTGTGCAAACAAGAGGAGGTAAAAAGTACTTTGTAACTTTTATCGACGATTGCACATGATACTGTTATGTATATTTGCTAAGCAGCAAAGACGAGGCCCTTGATGCTTTCAAGGATTATAAAAATGAAGTTGAGAATCAACTTAGCAAACAAATTAAAACAATTCGAAGTGATAGAGGTGGCGAATATGATACACCGTTTAATGAATTCTGTTCAGAACATGGCATTATTCATCAAACGACTGCACCATATTCACCTCAATCGAATGGTATTGCTGAACGCAAGAACCGTACTCTAAAAGAGATGATGAATGCTATGTTGATAAGTTCGGGTTTACCTCAGAACTTGTGGGGGGAAGCAATCCTCTCAGACAATGTCATTTTAAACAGAATTCCATCTAAGAAGATGGATGTAACCCCTTTCGAGCTTTGGAAAGGCTACAAGCCTAGTTACAAATACTTGAAAGTGTGGGGATGTCTGGCGAAGGTTGCTGTACCTAGACCAAGGCAGGTGAAAATTGGGCCTAAAACGGTTGATTGCATATTCATCGGTTATGCAACTAACAATAGTGCATATCGGTTCTTGGTGCACAAGTCAGATATTCCTGACAACATGAAAACGTTGTCATGGAGTCAAGGAATGCAGTGTTCTTTGAAGATGTCTTTCCGAGGAAAGACAAAATTCAAGAAGAAACAAGATTTGGTAAGCGAATGCGTGAGGCGACTCCTCAAGGAGATGAGGAGCTTCGTCAAAGCAAGCGTGCCAGAATGCCAACTTCGTTTGGACCGGATTTTCTAACCTATATGGTAGAAAATGAGCCAAGGAACTTTTCCGAGGCTATGTCTACTCCAGAAGCTCCATTCTGGAAAGAGGCAGTCGACAGTGAAATAGACTCAATTCTTCAAAATCACACTTGGGAGTTGGTTGACCTTCCACCTGGAAGTAAACCACTTGGTTGCAAGTGGGTTTTCAAGAAGAAACTGAAAGAGGATGGGTCTATTGAAAAGTATAAAGCCAAGTTGGTAGCTAAAGGCTATCGACAAAAGGAAGGCTTTGACTTTTTTGACACCTACTCACCAGTGACTAGGATCACTTCTATAAGGATGCTAGTTGCAATTGCTGCAGTCTATAACTTGGAAATCCATCAGATGGATGTGAAGACTGCTTTTCTGAATGGTGAGTTGGATGAAAAAATCTATATGGAACAACCCGAAGGGTTTGTGGTTCCAGGACAAGAGTCTAAGGTTTGTAGACTCGTTAAATCATTGTACGGACTTAAGCAAACGCCTAAACAGTGGCACTTGAAGTTTGATCAAGCTATGCTAGCTAATGGTTTCAAGATCAATGAGTGTGACAAGTGTGTCTATATTAAGAGCACACAGAATGCATATGTAATAGTGTGTCTCTATGTAGATGACATGCTAATCATAGGGAGTACTCGGGACATAATCTTAAACACAAAGAAGATGTTGAAGAGGAACTTCGATATGAAGGATATGGGAGTTTCCAATGTTATTCTATGAATTAAAATTTCTAGGATGACCGAGGGACTCGTACTGTCACAAACTCACTATATTGAGTCTGTTCTAAAACGGTTTAATATGGTTGATGTGAAACCAGTAAAGACCCCGCTTGACTTAAGCGTACACTTAAGAAAAAATCGAGGCGAACCTGTAGCTCAGTTGAAATACTCTCAGGTAATCGGGAGTCTGATGTACATAACGAATTGTACAAGACCAGACTTAGCTTGTTCAGTAAACAAGTTGAGCAGGTTTACCAGTAATCCAAGTGATGATCATTGGAAAGCTCTTAACAGAGTGATGAGATATCTGAAATACACAATGAATCTTGGACTACATTACACGAGATATCCAGCAGTATTAGAAGGATATTGCGATGCAAATTGGATATCAGACAGTAAGGACTCGAAGTCCACCAGTGGATACTTGTTCACAGTTGGTGGTGCTGCTGTGTCGTGGAAATCCACGAAACAAACCTGCATAGCTCGGTCCACTATGGAAGCTGAGTTCATAGCATTGGACAAAGCTGGGGAAGAGGCTGAGTGGCTTCGGAATTTCCTGGAAGATATTCCGTGCTGGCCTAAGCCGATCGCTCCTATTAGCATATACTGTGATAGTCAGTCAGCTATAGGACGTGCTCAAAGCAGCATCTATAATGGTAAGTCACGACACATACGTCGAAGACATAACACCATTAAACAGTTGATCTCTAATGGCGTGATTTCCATTGATTATGTAAAATCAATGGAGAATCTTGCGGATCCGCTTACAAAAGGCTTGCCTAGAGATCAGATGTCAAGATTGACAAACGGAATGGGACTAAAGCCTATAATGCAAGAATCTTTGTAACGGTAACCCAACCTTGTTGACTGGAGATCCCAGAATCTTGGTTCAATGGGACAACTAAGTTACGAAGCTTCAGTGAGCACTTACTCATTCCGTCACATAAAAGTGCTGTCTGCAGAGAATGTTTAGGGTAAGCTAAGGCTTTTAATGATGTCCTATATCTTGATGCGTCAAGTGGAGTATGGCAGAATACTCTTGATAGGAATCACCTATGTAAGTGTGAAGTGGGGCCGCTTCTATGAGAAAGTCTACGAGGCAAGATTTCTCTAAAACACTTTCTGAAACCAGGTTGTTCATGGCCAAAACGAACACAACCATGAGAACCAAAAGGGTGTTAAAGGAAATATTGTGTGAGTATCGTTGTCTTGGTTCACAACAAAGGCTGGCTAGTTCAAGACATCAAGTCACTATTTAGCCGAGTGAATCCGATGGTACATCACTATGAAAGGTTCAAAGCCAGAAGCTACCTCTTCTGATGCAATATTTTCTTGTCTGACTTCTCCTTAGAGTCTGCATATGCATTTGCATTAATTTCCATTCATGTGGGGGATTGTTGGAGAAATTGAAATGGGTGAATGAGAAATTAATTCTCAAAGTAGATGGAAAACGCGGTTGCACGGTTACGTTTAAACAAAACGCGGTTAAGTTTGATAAGGCGTTCGGTTATGGTTTAAATCGAACGGTTGTTTAAATCTGATTCAAACGGTATCCTTCGATATAAGATAAGATCAATCTGGTTTGATCTAATGGTGGTAGGGAAGGCAGCTTTAATCTAACGGCCGAGATTTAAACTGTCCTAACCACCCCAACCGAATGTGGTTTCCATCTAACGCTCCAGGTTTAAACCTGCTAATCTATCTTCAATCCAAAGGCTGAGATTAAACCTTCCTAATCTAGATAGGAGGTTTTCATCTAACGGCCTAAATCAAACTTCGGTTTTGATCCAACTTTCACGGTACCTTGTTCTCCAACCGACTCCCCTATATAAAGAGGGCTAAGGGTGCATTTATTCACACACCTTGCTCTAGCATTTCATAGCATTCTGCATTCATAGCATTCGAGGCTTGCATCACGTCCGGGAGAAGTCAGGACATTCGAAGGTTCGAAGTAGTTCAAGTTCAGCAGTGCCGCTCAACTGAACAGGTACCCGTTGTATCCTGGGAGACGATTGCTCACACCGGTTGGGCACAGTATACCGGAGCAATACGTCGTAAGGACAGAGTCCTCGACTCGCTCCGGATTTGATTATTTTTGTATTGTTCATATGCACACATTGAACGACTACGTCTTGGTACAGGATTGATTGTCTCTAACAGAAGCAAGTGCCAAAACGTTGAGCTTTTGCTTATAGTATAGTTGAGGGAGAATTGGATTTAAAGTAGCAGTTGTTGAACAAGCAAAAGAAGCTAAAGGGCTCTTGTTTGAATTCTAGTTTAGAACAAGTTATAATAGTTGTTGTTGTAGTAGTTGTTGTTTCTTTTTAAAGGTAATAAGAAAGTTGTTCATATTCTAAAAATAAAATGGTAGTAGAATAAGTACAAGAGATTCAAACCAATAAATCCTGTGCAATATCCATCGTCTTCCCTTTCTTTTATATTAATTGGACTATTACATTTAAGATTTGTCAATAATAAAAGAATTGGAAAAATTAATAACAATCAATTTTATTTCTTCTAGATTGTTATCCCGTTGGGACCTAACAGCTTGTTGGTGATGCTCCAACCACGTTTTCGGGGTTCAGCTTGTTGGTGATGCTCCAACCACTTTTTAGGGGTTAATCTGACCTTCTTTTCTATGCATTTTTTAGAATTTTTGAGTATACCACATTTCAGATTATCCAGATGCTTACGCTGGATGGAACAAGCTGCATATTTGCTGCATATTTCTGAAGCAGTCCTTATCCAACTAATATATTAGTGTCTCTTGCACTAGAAATTTGGAATTTAAGTGAGACATGTTATATATACATGGTATGCATGACTTAGCACTTATTGTTGTTTATTTCTAATGCCTTGTTGTTTATTTCTAGTGCTTAATCTGCAAGAGCAGAGATGCTTTAGTATGCAGTTCAGTTCTTGCACTTACTCTTTGTTCTTCCTCTGCTTTCATGCTAGTGCATACTTCTCTTTCCAGCCTTGCATGATTGCTGGGTTTTTTTTTTATGGTGATATGCTGATGGGTTTTTTTTTTTTTT
>AP025049.1:18984493-19101757 GCA_036186865.1 Eustoma russellianum
TTTTTTTTTTTTTTTGATGGTGACATGTTGATGGGTTGGAATTATGAGCTGCATAAATTGCTGAATATGGATACAGTGGATGTATATTTGGGATGTACCTTTGCTAAGAACCGATACAATACGTGGAAATAAAGCAGTATGCGAAGTGGAAAGAACTCGCTCTTGTACTTCAGAGGCTTAATTAGGCATCATTGGCGTCTAGGTTTTCTAGATAATTACATATGCTGACAATTTCGAGAAGCTCTTTTTATCATATCTACCTATTCTTTGACCGTTTCTATTTCCAACCGAGTCAAAGACACATTCTTTTTTTATTGAATAAATCAAAATGTCTCACTAAATTGGATGTGCTTATATTGTTAAGTATCAGTTGATCGACACAGCTTACGAAATTTTTATTATGGGTCATCGGGAAACAACCTGTGTGTGTTTCTAACACATGGGTATGATTGTGTACATCCGATCCCTCCATACCCTGCCATAAGCGGTAGCTTTTCTAGATAATGACTATAGGTATGTTGTTGTTGTACCCATCCTTTGATCCCCTATCCCTTTACACAATTGAAGTCTGGCATATTTACTTACAAAACGATTAACATACTAAGCATCAAGAGTTTTGATATTATTTTATCATTAGACAATGCATATTAGGCATACACCTACCATCACCATCCATAAGTATTTTAGTACACAAACCAGCATCATCAGTTAAAGATCACGAAAAGCTCACTTTTCAGTGGAGAAAAGTCCCAAGACCGAGCATTGGGTAACCACATAAAACCGATAATTAATGAACAAAAATTATCTATACTCAATTAATTCATGAACCTGACTACTCCACTATTTAGTTACGTAAAAACATTGATGAGACCCTGGAAATTCCTTTTTTTTTCTTTGTCTTATTTTGTTTCTCCTACTTTATTTTCTCTTGTTCTAAATGTTCCGTCTACTTTCTATAAATACATAAAAAAGAAATTATTCGGTTTAACAAAATGCCAAGCCTATAGGAAAGCATATACAAGCAAGAAGTCGGCAAATCGATGGTTGCGCAGAGTCTAAACGTGTACATATAAAGCCTACAAGTAGATGACAAGCATTGAAATACAACATTTAAATAATTATAGTGGAAGATTTGACTGTACAATTTTAAGCTTACGAAGTATACTTTATCATTACCAAAATTTTTGTATAATAAATAAATGAAAATAGAGATAGTCATTAACAAAAATAAAGAATATATAATAAAAGTTTTTCATTACCCAAAAACAGAATACCACAAATAAATTCAACTCCTTTCTCTCCCAAAGATAAAAAGAAAAACCTATTACTATAATGTGTCCTCTTCCAAAGTCAGGGGGGCCAATTGACTCCCTGGTGTATAAGTTTTAGAGTTACTTGTCTTACGACACGGTATGTCATTGTTCTTAGTTTATATCTTCTGGGTGCTTGTGCCTCAGGAGAAAGAAAAAGAAAGTGATTTGCATAACTTGTTACACGACAGCCACATATGGGAGTCCCATCTCCTTCCATAGGTAACCTCCAACTCCCTCTTTCTAAGACATTTGAGACTTTTGGTCATCAGTAATATTGAGTTTTCTCCTATGTTTAGGATAGTTACAGTCTAAGATACCGTAAGAGTGTAAGAGATCACGCCAAAATGATGTAGTTTGTCAGTTACCTATCTTCTTTCCAATGCAACGACTATATAGATCTCTGATCCGTAGCATTCTTTTCCATAACCAAGAGCCAGAGGGTCTTGGCTTGGCCTCCCATGTTGATTTTTCCTATAAAATCAGTGTGTGCACCCATTTAATCCATATAACCTTTTTTTTGTTCACAGATATTCCAAACAGATTTCATGAGGTAGGCATTGTTAACTGTACCCAGATCATGAATACCCAGACCATCCTTTTTCTTTTAGAAGACAGACGGTAGACCATTTTATTCCTGCTTTTCTAGCACTTCCCTACAAGAACGTTTTAAAGATTCTCTCCACTTTCCTGATGATCTTCCTCGGGAGAAAGAAAGAGGCAGTCAAGAAATGACATACAACCATTAGCATGTAATTAATAAGATGCAATCTACCTCTGTATGAGAGGTTTTTATTTGCTCAACCATGTACCATGTTAGACAGCCTATCTAGTATCTAGGAGGATGGCACAGCTAGAGAAAAATAACTTCCCTGCCACCAGGGGAACACCAAGGTATCTTATAGAGAGGCTGCCTACAGAAATACCAAGGATTCCCGCTAGGTTATCACTATCATGGGGCTTGATTCTTGATGTAAAGATCTCCCACTTTTGGAAGTTACGCAGGAGCCCCGACAGGCTCTGGAATTCAACTATTGCCTCTTTCATTAACCGAATGGGTTGTGTATCTATTTTGGACAATATCATGAGAGCGTATGTGAAGGCTACGGTGTTAGTGTATGTGCCATAAGCCATTGATTTGGTTTTTTATGTTATACATTTGTTATTAATAAAGAAGTTTTATTATCATTACTGTCGGTTAGTACGTTACACAATTATGGTATATGTCTCTGGTTCATTATTGTTATAGAGATAAAATAATTTATAACCGGTATGAGTATTGATTTGATAATCATGAGATGATTATGTGTATGATGATAGAAATCAATTTCATAGACACTTGTTAAAGAACAATGTATTGGATAAACACATCATGAGATTACTGCATGGATTAGCATCATAAATAAATCTCATGATAGTTATGTTTTAATCTTTAGACTTGAGATTGTCATAGTTTCCAACATGAGGACTATTATATTTTGACATGATCAAACATTGTTCATATCTGGATAATAATAAAGGTCATAATTGAATATGATAGAAATTATGTAAAGGATGTTGAATAATCAAGATAGAATTTGTCCCTCTTTTTTGAGAGAGATATCTTTTGGGCCCCTCGATTAGTGAGACTATGAAATGCATGTCCATGCTCAAATATATTGATAGAGTGATTACTATCATTTGTTTTATCAGTTTACTTGGAGATTGAGTAATCATACGTTTGAACAATATAAGTATGTAGTTGTCCATGACTTATGTTCAAAGTAGATATAGTATGATAAAGGGATTAATACATGTACCGTTATTAGGCTAGTTGGATTGTACTCGTATTAATTGGATAATCGTAATGTCTTGCTAAAGGCCAATTACAACTTGCTGGTTTAATATAGATTTAACCAACTGCCAATTAATATGGGCCTATCAGGTCACACACAAGAATACATATAGGCTGAGATTAACATTAGTAATATTAATAATATTAATATTATATATTTATTATTATTATTATTAATTTCCGTTTTTCTTTAAATATATTTATATATATATTATTGGATAATATTAACAGAATCCATATCTGATATCGATTTTGATTGGTCTTATCCAATCTTGACAGAATCCATATATAATATGGATTTTGATTGGCCTTAACCAATTTGATTTTGACTCGGATTTAAGGTCTATATATATGCATATACAGAGCTCCATCTCCTCCAACAGAGAGATCAGAAAGAGATTACAAGAAAAACAGAAATCCTAACTCGGTTTTGGAGAAAACCGAGTTCTTTCAGCCACGCTGTTCTAGAGAGTTAGCAATCCAGTGAAAGCATTTGTGTGAATACCCATAGAGGGTGGTCGTATCATTGCACCTCCTTCGTTTTCAAATTTCGAATATACAAATGTTAGTATTTTGAATTTCTTTTATCGAATTAAACGAACAATCATGGATCCTTAGTAGAAAATCAGAGATCGATTGTTTCCCTTGTGTGTGTTTTATAGCAGTGATCGCGTTGATTTTCTAACAGTGGCATCAGAGCCACTTGTTGTTTTCATTTAAGTCGAATATACCATGCTGATGTGATTATATATGATACGTTGGATTCGTATGGCATGATATATGAACAAACCCTAAGTTGGATTTCATATGATAAGAGAAGAATGGTGTTTTTAATTCGTTTTCATGAGATGATGTAATCCGAGAGTAATGTATATGTCAGAATTCGTTTGTCATGTGATGATTAAAGCTATTCGGTTTATATCATATAAAAATATACGATAATGATTTTGTAAGGGTTCATGCATATTCAAAACAGTTAGATTGTTAATACGACTGATGATTCTGTTTACGGTTTCGAATGACAAATATCAATTCGATCGATGCTTCTGTTTTAGGGTTTCCAGTGAGAAATATTAATTTGATTGATGTTTTCTGTTTGCTTCGAGGGGCGTTGCCCCTCAATCGCGCCAGGAGAGCTACCCCTTCGGAACCTCGTCTGATGACCGGACAGCAGGAGCCTCGTCCGCTAACCGGCTAGCAGGACTGCTGTATGCATACGTCCTATAGTTCGTTACCGTAACATTGAGAATGTCAAAATATTTATTTGTTATAATGTGTTTGTGTAAATATGTTACGATTGTTTGATGTCTTTGCATAGTTCATAGCATGGCCTTAGGACCTATGTAATTGATTTATTCATATTTCTAATTTTGGGTAAATACGGCTTGCACGTCGTTTACTATGTTGTATTTTATTTTGCAAGTAGTTAGGTTTTCTTTATTATTATAATAAATGATTCTGTGGGGATGGTGAGACATACCAAGGACAAGTGGATTACATGGAGATAGAGGCACTAGCTCAAGATTAGAAGATATGTCTTATTGCAAATGTTATACTAGATAGTCTTTCACATAGGGTTGCCTTTATGATCTTCATTTGGACTAATGAAGGTCATATTTAGTTTGGTCATGCTATGTCATGTTTACATATTTATCATTTGGTATGCGATGTGTGGATGATATATTATATACGCATATAAGATGCTTGAATACAATGATATGTAATGCAAAACATGATTTAAGTTCAACCCTCATTAATAATTTAAGTCTTAATCCCATCCATATATTAAACACCTATTAAACCAGGATTGTATTAAAGTATGTATTACCAAAGCAATGTTCTTTAAACATTCCTGGCTAAATAGGATGAGTAATAGTGTTACTCATATATTTAAAATTCGTTAGACTTATTTAGGCTATCAAAATGGTTTTGGGCCTAAGGCATTAGATGAAATTTAACATACTATGACATATGATGTCATTATTCCATAAATTTTAAGAGTCACATGAGATGTAATTAATAAAGAAGTTACCTACTTAAATAACTTAATTTTAAGCGTCATGCCAAAGCTGAGTTTAGAATTAAAAGAAGTATGGATCTTAGCTCACTAAAATATTTCTTTAGAGAGTTGTGTTTTAGTGGGAGTTTAATAAATTTTAACTGATTATTAATTAAAATGTGACTTTTCATATTTTGTAGATCAAACAGGGTTGCTAATAACAATTTCACCTTATCACTTTGATCTATACTTGAGAAGGAAAAACTGAGAGAATGTGGGACTAATTTTGTTGGCTGGTTTCAGAACCTGAGAATTGTTCTCAAGTAAAAGAAGTAATACGTGCTCGATGAAGCTGTCCCTGAAACCCGTCCTGCTGATGCTCCTACTGCTGTTAAGAATAAGCATAAGAAGTATGTGGAAGATTCAAATGATATAGGATGTCTTATGTTGGCAACTATGTGTCTAGGACTTCAGAAGAACCTGGAACACTTAGAGGCTTATGAGATGGGTATCCATCTTGTTGAGAAAAAAGGGTTTGAGTAATTACAAAATGCATGATTTAAATAACGTGTATGCATGATACGTTTTATGACTTGACACGTTTTTGCATGAAACCTGCCTCATATAGTTCATATATATTGTTGCCGTACTAACGAGCCATAAAGCTATAAAACTTACATCAAATGGCGAACATTTGTTGTGTTTAACTATTTTCAGGTGCCACCATTAATGAAATAAACTAGTTCACTAAGTGAAGTACTTAGTTAAATGAACTAAGTAGTTCATTAAATGGTGATATAATTGGAGAAGGCACAAAGGCAACAAATTGAAGAATGAAAAGTTTTCTCCTCTCCTTTATACACGCCTTTTTAACACACACACACACACGTGCACATATATATATATATATATATATATATATATATATATTCAGATTTTTGTAAAAGGCATTATACACATATATTCGAACGTACTACCAACACGTTATATATTTTACAAACGTACGTTAACGTCACACCACTATATTTACCTCATATTTATGAGTATATTCAGGTCTTATATCATATGATATAAGTCATAGTGATGACAAAATTATTACGACACGTTAAAAGATTTTAAAACAAAAATTGTCGTATCGGGTGAATACCGAAACTTCGCAAACGTGTCACATACTTGCCATATATAGATGGCCGGTCCCTACACTTCAAAAATAGCCACAAATTTCGTGGCTTACATAGTATATACAGCCATAAAATCATTTCATGTTGGCACACACAAATCACCCCTAATTAAGGCAAAATTGTGGAGATTTCAAATTCAACATTTTTGTCACATGGGGTGCCACTTACTTCAGCCATTAAAGCTGAATTTTCAAGTTATTCTATGTATATTATGTGTGACATAATATATATAGCATGTGCAAAAAGTTTGAATTCAATCGGAGAAAAATCGCGTAATCGACAAAAGTCGAAAATTCGGTTTTCTACGAACACGACAAATGGAACATTTTTGGCATGACATATAACATGTATCTAGACACTTTTTACATATTTTATACATTCTAAAGTGTTCTAGAAAAATCAATTAAGTGTTGATTGGAATATACCATATGTGTATAATTATTGTGCACTATTTTACAAAGTTTGCAAAAATAAAATTCATCACATGCACAAGATATAGCACACACCTACTTCAGCCTTGTTGGAGCATATGTGGAGCTTTGTTGGCATCTTGATTGGCCAAGAATGAAGCATACAAGGTTGGTGACATAAAGGAAGGAGCTACACAAGGTAACATTTCCAACTATGTCACATTTGTAACACATGTTAAAAATTTCAGCATGTGTGCCTTGAGTTGGCCGAAATTATTAGGCTTAATTGTGCCATATTTACTTCTTTGAATTAAATGGATTGATTGGAAGATAAAATAGCAATTTTTTAAAATTGTTATGGAAATAATATGATGATATTTTGAAATATCACAAATGCTGAAAATTTCAGCACGTGTTGAATGTATATGGCCGATTTTATGGTCATGAAGATTACCAATTTTATTCCAAAAATTAGTAGAAATGCTATGTACTAAATGATGATTGATTTCTTCTACATTTTCAAGGAATTAATCTATACCAACATGGCAAGAATTTGAATGAGTCTTGGATAGTGCACATGCTGAAAATTTCAGCATGTGTTAAAATAAGGTGGCTGAATTTTTGGAAGAAAATATGACAAATTATCTTGCAAATTTTATGGAATTTAATACGAGACTTATGGCAACATTTTTATGGCTAATTGGCAAATGTTTTTAAGTGTTATTTTCAGATTTATCTAGTCATCAAATGATGACAACTTTCATCCAATTAATGAGTGCCAAGTAAGCAAGGGCTTAATGATCATCCAATGAGGAGTTGCCAAGTGAGCAAGTAAATGTCACAATGATGCAAGATATTCTTCCAAGGACTTAAGAGATAATTTTCAAGAGGAAGAAAAGGCATAGGGGGCGGCCATATGTTGATAAAAATAGAAGAAGGAGAACAAGCAAAATACAAGACAAGTCTTACAACTTCCAAGAGCAAAAACGTTTTCATCTCCTTCTCCTTCTACACTTCTTTCTTTCTCTCTTAAAGCCTATTGTATTCATATTCATACATCTTGAATAGGCTTCATCTATACCACCATACACTCTATATTGTTGTAAAAGATTGATCAATGTGTGATCAATCTTGCATCCGCTAGGTGGTGGTGTTCGTGATCGTTGTAATAACTTACAAGGTTTGTAAAGGGTTGGAGTGGGTGTGTAACTCCATCAACCCAGTGTGGTAAGGTGTTGTTTGTTGTTTTGTAATTAGTGATAACCGAGGAAGGTGTCCTCGAAGACTGGAGTAGGTTGATTTAACCGAACCAGTATAAAATTCCTTGTGTTCTTTACTTTTCAGCACTTACTTTCAGTTTCTAATACAATGCATCATTTTCATCACGTTCTTAAAAATAGTAAACGAACTTCAAAAATCACAAATCTTTCCAGAAACATAGCCACACGTCTTAAGGTTCATTTGGTGCAAGTTTCAACCCTTTTGGACAAGTATAAGTCATCCAAACATCAAAAGTTCTGAGACTAGTGCAGTATGATTTTCAGGCTTGCAAAGATTGAGACTTTGAACGTATTTGACTAACTTCCCAAGAGAATTTTTCAAAACTGTTTCAACCCAATTAAATAAATATAATAAGGGGTGTCATTAAATTTTCAGAGCATTTGGAGTCACGATTTAATTGGAATTAATTTTTTAAATCAGACTACCGTTTCTGGCAGATTTGCGCAATCTGACCACTAACGATTTTTAAAGGGGTTAAAGATTGAATTTTAATCTGAAATTTTTAAGAGATACTGAGAACATCTGAGACTAAGATCTCTCCAAATTTCCGAATTTTTGAAGACATGTAACCTAGTTTTCAAAACGTTTCAAAATAGGTCCTGAAAACAGAAACTGTTTTTAGAAGTTGGGTTTTTGGTTCAAAACAATTTTAAAAACCAAATTTTCCGCACCCACTATTCAACCCCCCTTCTAGTGGTGCCTTGTAGATCCTACAAGTGGCATCAGAGTGCAGGAACACTCACAACAAAAGGATCCAACGATCTAAGTGAGATGGCAACTACAAACTTCAAAACCGAGCAAGAAGGTATATCCAGTCAAAGGACTCCTCTCTTTGACGGTGAGTCTTTTATTCAATGGAAGTTAAGAATGAAACTTTTCCTTATGGATATTGATATTGATCTATGGTCCATTATAGAAGATCGTCCATTTGTTCCGTCAAAATTATCCACTGTAGATGGAGTCACGCTAGAGGTTGTTAAGCCTAAACAAGAGTATACTAGTGATGATAAAAAGAGACTGAGTATGAACGCTAGAGCCATGCAATTACTTCTAAATGGGCTATGTAAAAGTGAATCTAGCTATGTGTCAAATTGCTCTAGTGCTCAAGAAATGTAGAGAATTCTTGAAATGAAACATGAAGGAACTAGCCAAGTAAAGGAGTCCAAGATTAATATGCTTATGTCCACACTTGAGTCTTTTAAATTGTTGCGAAATGAGTCTATTGTTGAGATGGATTTACGATTGACAAACATCTATAATTCTCTTGAGTCTCTTGGAAAAGCTTTCTCTATGCAAGAAAAGGTGCAGAAGGTACTACGAAGTCTTCCATCTGAATGGGACCCTAAAGTCACAGCAATAGAGGAAAGTAAAGAAACCAAATCAATAAAAATGGAGGAGCTAATCGGATCTTTAAAGGTATATGAAAACAAACTCGCTTTAAGAAATTCTGAGTCTATTTCTAAAAATGATAAGGCTATAGCATTTAAATCAAATGAATACGTCATAGATGATAGTGACACAGATTCCGATGATGAGGATTTAATCACAATGGCTAAAAGATTAAGAAAAATCTTGAGAAAATCGATTGAAAATAAACATAAGTCTACTTCATCTAAGGATCATAAAAATAAAAATAAGGAAATAAAGTGTTATGAATGTGGACAACCTGGACACTTGTCATATGATTGTCCGAACAAGGACAAACAAACGAACAAATACCTTGACAAGGATCGGACCAAAACTAGACTCGTCTCAGAACCTAAACAAAGGAGAAGAGCCTTCAAAGCCTCCACTTGGAGTGACACATCCGACTCTGAGACTGACGATACGGAAGAACAATAGGCACAAGTATGCTTTACATCTAAGGCATCAAATGAGGTATCTTCCAACTCTGATTCTGATTCTGAATGTTCTTACAATGATTTGTTTAGTCGATATTTAGAGTTGCATAAGTTCTCAAAGACTCATGCAAAAGAAAAGAAGCGATTAATGGAAGACAAGAAATTGTTAGAATGTTCTAACACAAATCTTGTGTCTCAATTAAACGATTCAAAAGAAGAGTCGTCCTGCATAATAAATTCATTAAAGTCTGAAATTTCATCATTGACATCCTAGAACACTGAACTGAAAGCCGAGATTTCAAAGTTGAAATCAAGAAACGAAGATCTAGAAAAGACTAGAAAACAATTCGATACGGATGCTTGTATTCTAGATCGTCTTATCTCTTCTCAGAAGCATGAAAATGATAAAACCGGAGTAGGATACATTGAAGAGAATAAAGTACAAAATAAGGCTACAAAATTGATTTTATCTACATCTATGAAACCGCGTGAAACTATACAACCTAAGAAGAAGACTAGTACACCACTCATCTCATCTCATCGTGCTTCTTATTCTTCATATCATACAAAGTACAATTATGTGCCATATAGATATGAAAGAAAGCCATTGATGCATATGCGACATTCATATCATAAAAATGCATCTAGATCATGCCCCGTACATGCAGACCGACAGAAACCATACTATATGCATGATGGGATTCTCGGCCAAAGGCCAAACGCATTTGCCCCTAACGTATGTTATGTTGCGTCTTCATCACCTATCTCACCTTTTGAAAGACCTAGAAAGGTCAGCCAAATTTGGGTACTAAAAGGAACATTTTCAAAGGGTTGAATAAATAACCCTTACGAACGCACGTTTGATATTATTTGAAATGCATGATTTTTTTTATTGTTATCTCTACATGCTCTTTTGATTTTCTTTCCAAAATAAAGGGGGAGAGAATGCATGCTTTAAGGGGAAGAGCGAGATTGATTGCACAAATCAAGGGGGAGAGAATTCAAAATTCAAGATCTGAAATTTGTCCATGATTGGAGGGGGAGCGACAAAATTTAAATCATGAACTTATGTTATTTTGTAATCAAAAGGGGAAGACTGTTGAGGAAAAGGGGTTTGAGTAATTACAAAATGCATGATTTAAATAATGTGTATGCATGATACGTTTTATGACTTGACATGTTTTTGCATGAAACCTGCCTTATATAGTTCATATATATTGTTGCCGTACTAGCGAGCCATGAAGCTTTAAAGCTTACATCAAATGGCAAACATTTGTTGTGTTTGAACTATTTTCAGGTGCCACCGTTAATGAACTAAACTAGTTCACTAAGTGAAGTACTTAATTAAATGAACTAAGTAGTTCATTAAATGGTGATATATTTGGAGAAGGCACAAAGGCAACAAATTGAAGAATGAAAAGTTTTCTCCTCTCTTTTATACACGCCTTTTTAACACACACACACACACACACACACACACACATATATATATATATATATATTCAGATTTTTTTTAAAGGCACTATACTCATATATTCCAACGTACTACCAACACGTTATATATTTTACAAACGTACGTTAACGTCACACCACTATATTTACCTCATATTTATGAGTATATTCAGGTCTTATATCATATGATATAAGTCATGGTGATGAAAAAATTATTACGACACGTTAAAAGGTTCTAAACCGAAAATTGTCATATCGGGTGAATACCGAAACTTCGCCAACGTGTCACGTAATTGCCATATATAGATGGCCAGCCCCTACACTTAAAAAATGGCCACAAATTTCGTGGCTTATATGGTATATACAGCCATAAAATCATTACATGTTGGCACACACAAATCACCCCCAATTAAGGCCAATTTGTGGAGATTTCAAATTCAACATTTTTGTCACATGGGGCGCCACTTACTTCAGCCATTAGAGCTGAATTTTCAAGTTATTCTATGTATATTATGTGTGACATAATATATATAACATGTGCAAAAAGTTTGAATTCAATCGGAGAAAAATCGCGTAATCGACAAAAGTCGAAAATTCGGTTTTCTACGAACACGACACATGGAACATTTTTGGCATGACATATAAAATGTATCTAGAAACTTTTTACATATTTTATACATTCTAAAGTGTTCTAGAAAAATCAATTAATGGCTGATTGGAATATATCATATGTGTATAATTATTGTGCACTATTTTACAAAGTTTGCAAAAATAAAATTCAGCACATGCACAAGATATAGCACATGCCTACTTCAGCCTTGTTGGAGCATATGTGGAGCTTTGTTGGCATCTTGATTGGCCAAGAATGAAGCATACAAGGTTGGTGATATAAAGGAAGGAGCTACACAAGGTAACATTTCGAACTATGTCACATTTGTAACACATACTGAAAATTTCAGCATGTGTGCCTTGAGTTGGCCGAAATTATTAGGCTTAATTGTGCCATATTTACTTCTTTGAATTAAATGGATAGATTGGAAGATAAAATGGCAATATTTTAAAATTGTTATGGAAATAATGTGCTGATATTTTGAAATATCACACATGCTGAAAATTTCAGCATGTGTTGAATGTATATGGCCGATTTTATGGTCATGAAGATTACCAATTTTATTCCAAAAATTAGTAGAAATGCTATGTACTAAATGATGATTGATTTCTTCTACATTTTCAAGGAAATAATCTATACCAACATGGCAAGAATTTGAATGAGTCTTGGATAGTGCACATGCTGAAAATTTCAGCATGTGTTAAAACAAGGTGGCCGAATTTTTGGAAGAAAATATGACGAATTATCTTGCAAATTTTATGGAATTTAATACGAGACTTATGGCAACATTTTTATGGCTAATTGGCAAATGTTTTTAAGTGTTATTTTCAGATTTATCTAGTCATCAAACAATGACAACTTTCATCCAATTAATGAGTGCCAAGTAAACAAGGGCTTAATGATCATCCAATGAGGAGTTGCCAAGTGAGCAAGTAAATGTCACAATAATGCAAGATATTCTTCCAAGGACTTAAGAGATAATTTTCAAGAGGAAGAAAAGGCATAGGGGGCGGCCATATGTTGATAAAAATAGAAGAAGGAGAACATGCAAAATACAAGACAAGATTTACAACTTCTAAGAGAAAAACGTTTTCATCTCCTTCTCCTTCTACACTTCTTTCTTCTACACTTCTTTCTTTCTCTCTTAAAGCCTATTGTATTCATATTCATACATCTTGAATAGGCTTCATCTGTACCACACTCTATATTGTTGTAAAAGATTGATCAAGGTGTGATCAATCTTGCATCCGCTAGGTGGTGGTGTTCGTGATCGTTGTAATCACTTACAAGGTTTGTAAAAGGTCAGAGTTGGTGTGTAACTCTATCAACCATGTGTGGTAAGGTGTTGTTTGTTGTTTTGTGATTAGTGATAAACGAGGAAGGTGTCCTAGAAGACTGGAGTAGGTTGATTTAACCGAACCAGTATAAAATTCCTTGTGTTCTTTACTTTTCAGAACTTACTTTCAGTTTCTAACACAGTGGATCATTTTCATCACGTTCTTAAAAATAGTAACGAACTTCAAAAATCACAAATCTTTCCAGAAACATAGACACACGTCTTATGGTTCATTTGGCGCAAGTTTCAACCCTTTTGGACAAGTATAAGTCATCCAAACGTCAAAAGTTCTGAGACTAGTGTAGTCTGATTTTCAGGCTTGCAAAGGTTGAGCCTTTGAACGTATCTGACTAACTTCCCAAGAGAATTTTTCAAAACTGTTTCAACCCAATTAAATACACATAATAAGGGGTGCGTCATTAAATTTTCAGAGCATTTGGAGTCACGGTTTAATTGGAATTAATTTTTCAAATCAGACTACCGTTTCTGGCAGATTAGCGCAATCTGACCACCAACAATTTTTAAAGGGGTTAAAGGTTGAATTTTAATCTGAAATTTTTATGAGATACTCAGAACATCTGAGACTAAGATCTCTCCAAATTTCAGAATTTTTGAAGACATGTAACCTAGTTTTCAAAACGTTTCAGAACAGGTCCTGAAAACAAAAACTGTTTTCAGAAGTTGGGTTTTTGGTTCAAAACAATTTTAAAAACCAAATTTTCCGCACCCACTATTCAACCCCCCCTTCTAGTGGTGCCTTGCAGATCCTACACATCTCAAACAGGCATTCTAACAACAGGCTAGGTAAGATAGGTTTGACACCGCTGTTGCATTATTTGATTGTAAGATGTCTGAAGGTGAATCTGTTAGTGCTCATACTTTGAAGATGAAAGGCTATATAGATCACCTTGCAAGACTTGAATATCCCCTGAGTTTCGGACTCGCAACAGATTTGATTCTATACTCTTTACCTAGCAAAGTGATTGATGCATGTACTATTATCAGGCTAGTTGGACTGTATTCGTACTAATTAGGTAGTCGTAATGTCTTGCTAGAGGTCGATTACGACTTGTCGGTTTAATAGAGATTTAACCGACTGTCAATTAATATGGGCCTATCGGATCACATACAAGAATGCATATAGGCTGAGATTAATATTAGTAATATTAATAATATTAATATTAGATATTAATTATTATTAGTATCATTATTATTATTATTATTATTAATTTTGTTTTTCTTTATATATATACACACACACATATATATGTATCATTGGTGTGCTAAAAATTGTAGTTCCTTCTATTATTGTGTATAATATCTGGCGTACCTACACATCATTAGTCTATGGGGATTTGACGGATTTTACGATGACATCATTTAGAGCGGGAATGCATTCGGATATTTTTATGTGGGGTAAAACTATGGATGGCTCAAGGCTTGCTTCTAGATCTCACTCACTTCAGCACATTTGTTGGCTGCCGCGTATTAGGATTTCACGTCCCCACGTTGTCAAATGGTTATCACCTCCTTCAGGTCGATTAAAACTTAATGTGGATGCGGAAGTTGGCAAGCATTATGCCACAGGTGGAGCAATTTTAAGGGACCATACTGGTGCATGCGTAAGAGCTATATCCTTTCGGCTGCCTCCTAATACTCCGCTTATGCCAGAAATTCAAGCTGTTGTTTTTGGTTTGCTGTACTTTTTGCCTTTGTATCGGAATGTTATACTAGAGTCTGATTGTTCACATCTACATATGACCTGGACTAGTTTCTGGAAATTACCATTTGAGGCTACTGCACTCCTTGAAATATCATCATAGACTGGTTTTTCAGCATACTTACAGAGAAGCCAATATGGCAGCTCACTACTTAGCGCAATAGGGAATGATCAACCCTCGAACGACCAGTTATTCTCCATGCACACTCCCATCCTGGGTGCGTGGAACCATACGCTTAGATGTCACCTCTGCACATCTTCGCTTACCTTGACTTTCTGTGCCATTGAAGCTGCTTGCAATGTCTTCCACATGGATTGGCTATCTTTGATGTCTTCTACCTGTATCTAGATGGATGCAGGAAGACTCGGTATGATTACGTTCTCTATGGTTTGCCTGTTTTTACAGTATCCCTTTATTTCGCTTTCTCATGGATCTCTCTTTGTATTTGCATGGTTTGCACCGAGCTACGCTGCTGTGATTCGGATCTTCCCTGCTGACTATCTTCAGGCACACTGCGTTATGGCTATATCACATAGGCTGCGACGTTTCATTATGTCTGTTTTAAAAGTGATAAATATGTACTCTTTTTCCTTCGCGCAAGATTTTATCCACAAGGGTGGTTTTGCTTACTAAGGTTTTAATGAGGCATATCATATCACTTTTGAACACACACCCCACCCCATAGACTGTTTCTGGATTTCAGCTTTTCGTCCTTTGAGTTGTTTTATTCAATTATGCTACGAATTTTTATGTAATAACGGTATTCCTCTGCCATAAGTGAGGGTTATAATTCTAATAAAACATAGAGACCTGGTTTATTTTATCAAAAAAATGTAGCATTGGATAATATTAACAGAATCCATATCTGATATAGATTTTGATTAGCCTTAACCAATCCGATTTTGAAGTTTCCATTTAAAGCTCCATTGAGGTTTAAGGAGAAGGAGGCAGTGGAGATGCAGATCTTAACCCAATTCAAGAACCTTTGTGGAAAATTCATTCCTTCAAGTATGTTCAGTAAATAAATCAATCTCACGGTATCAAATGCTTTCATGATATCTATCTTCATGGCACAAGACTTAGGCCCACCTTTCCTCTTATATTTTTTCACCACCTCATGCATTAAGAGTATGTTGTTTTGTATTTTACTGTCCTTAAGAAAGACTAACTAGTTGCCATCGACAAGGTGTGGGATGAGAGGTTTTAGTCTATTTGCGAGGATCTTGGAAATGACCTTGTAAATGACATTACAATAGGAAATGGGTCTGAATTGCTTAGTATTAATAGGATTGTCTACTTTAGGTATTAGAGAAATAGTTGTGGCATTAATTTGGTAGTATATAAAGTCTTTTTTAAGAAAGAACTCTAGTGCTTCTATAAATTTCTCCCCAAGTATGTCCCAGTTGGCTTTAAAAAATTCAGTAGTAAGTCTATCAGGATAAGGAGCACTTCATGCCCTCATGTAAAAGAGAGCATGCTTGATTTCAGCCCTAGATATTGGTTGGTCCATAGTATAAGATTACATATTGAAAGAGTTTTTTCCAGCCAACTGTTGTGAATATTAGGTTGAGGGTCTGTGAATATGTTCTTGAAGAAATATATGGTAAGTCGTTGGACCTCTTGGTAATCCTCTATCATGGTCCATTCTTCATTCTGTAGCTTCAAGATTTTATTTCAAGCATTATTAATTTTACTGTTCTATGGAAGAGGAGGTACTCCTATCACCCTCCTTCATCTACTTTATCCTAGACTTTTTTTTAAAGAAGGATTCTTCAAAGGATAAAAGGTTTATGTAAGATTCTCTAGCATTCCTAGCATAGGTCTATAGTTAGGTATTTGTGGGATTCTTAACAAGCTCAGCCTGTGTGGCTTCCAACTTGGCTCTAGCAATCCCGACTCTAGCAAAGGTGTTACTGTACTTTTCTTTCTTTAGCTTTCTTAGGGAGTGTTTTAGTCTTTTCAGTTTTCTAGATAGTCTTGCCATTGCATTGCCTATTTCAGGCTAAACCCAGCTTTCTCTAAGAATGCTTTTGAAGCTAGGATGCTTCATCCAGCCACCCGTGAACTTAAATGGTTTATAATCAATCTTAATATTCTTATGGATTATGAGGACTTCAAGGGAGTGACCTGAACTGAGAGGGGCTTGGTAATCTAGCTGAAAATGCGCGTTGTGACTTTTTCAATGTTCATTGCAGAACATGTGCATTCTAACATACAGGTATGGTTGCGTACATCCGACCCCCATACCCCGTTATAGGCGGGAGCCGCTAAGGCAATGGAGTAATGTTGTTGTTATTGTTGTTGTATCATCATCTCTATTATTTGACTAAGTGTATTCAAATCTTCTAGAGGGATTGTTGATCATATCCATGTCTTTAATCCAGCCATTGAACTTCATTATAGCATTTATGTATACCTTTTTCCTGCCTATTTTTCCTTGGCTGTCAAGATTGATATTGAAATCACTCATGACCAGCTAAGGCATGGTACCATATAGCTGGTTTTGATATCTCAACTCCCGCCAGAGCTCCTTTCTATTACTTCTCTCAGTGTAACCATAGACTATCGTAAGAATAAGGGTTTCATCCTTAGTAGAGAGTGGTCTTATACTACATGTAACAGCTTGTTCGATGTTGTGTAACAGTTTTCCCTTAAAGAGCTTAGGGTTCCACGCCACCCTAATTCTAGCAACTGAGTTAAGAAGAGTATCACTGACAATATCTCAATCCCTCGGCCTTTTCTTAGAGATGGTAGTAAATTTTTTGTCTAACTTTGAGTTCCACTAGGCCTATGAGACCTGTTTGCATATCATTTATAAAGTTCTTAACATCATATTGTCTAAGATGGAAATTAAATCATCTTACATTCCAGCATGCTTAGCCTTATCATTTCTTAATTTTAGAACCCTTAGGCCTATCCCTACTACCCCCTCTACTAAGTTGTTTAGTTTTTAGAGGCCTCTTTTTCAACTATGAGTAAGTTGTCCCTCTTGGGGGAAAGTTCCTCAAGGTCCAAGTCTACTCTTAAGAAGGAAGTCTCAGGTTGAGCTTTTTGTGTATCTAGGCTCTTGTCCTTTGTTCTAGCTCTTGATGGTGTTCTATCTAGAACTTGTCCCATAGGAATATAGCTATTGATGACTCCTCATCGGAGAGTTGATGGCTTTCCACGTCTGATTTTGAAGGAAAAGTTGATTAGTAATCGGACTCCCCTTTGCTAAGCACGCCCCTGTCATTACCTACCTTCCAATCCGCCTTCAAACTTCCATGTTTAAATATAACCTGGTCATTACCCTTACACACCTGAGTTAGAAGAGCAAACATGTTACCATGTTTAGCAGGAGAAAGGGAGGGTATCACATGATTGTTGCATGGGTTCTCTGTACTGGTCTCCTGGAAGAACTGGACTGCGGGCCTTCATCAACAAGTATCTTGTTGCCACTAATTTTGCTCGAGGACTCTTGTTCTTCAGCTTGATCCTGTGCTATGTGCAATTCACCTGGTTGGTCATGTGGAGCTTCAAGCATTCTGGAGTCTTTATCCTCACTATCCTCCTTGCTGTCAACCATTAGACCATGGGCAGTCCTGTTTTTGCCATCCACTTTGACCTATATTTTGCTCTTACCTTTGTTAAACCTTAATTCCCTTGTTGGAACTGAAGTTTGCCACATAGTTGTATGCCTTACACTGTCGTTACCACCATCCTTAAATTGCATAGTTTGGGTGTATATTTGGTATTTGCTAGCTTGCTTTATGTTAGGATCGCTGACAGCTTCCTTGTATGTTGTGCTTCCTATGAATGGAATCTTGTTCTCCAGTTTCTGTTTAACCTCGCAGGAATGCCCAAAAGTCTTGCACTTAGGGTGTTGTGTTGGAATCCATTTATAGATAACCTCTTGAGAGCATTCCTGCCTATACTCATCCTTAAAGGTGATCCATTTCGGTAGAGGTTTTCCGGCTTGCATTTCTACACATATCCTGGCATAAGCCACTCTGGCTTGTTTAGTGGTAAGCTTATCCATGAATAAAGATTTACCAATGAGTTTTTCGAGCACCCTAAGAACATAGACGTTAAATTAACGGGCATGTAGGCCTAGAAATGTCACCTAGACTGAAATAGTGTCCAGTTCAAGTCTCTGGATGGGTTTATCTGTGGTCCAAGGCTAGAGGAAGAGGACTCTATTGCCGAAAGGCATGGGAGAGAGTTCAAGGATGCTCATTTTGGAGTCATCTGAATGGAATCTGAATATAAAGAGTTCTTCATCAATCCGTTGCACTTCAAGTAGGCCCTTGGAGGTCCACCTTTGCTCAGCAAAATTCTTCATTTTGAAAAATGTGGCATTATTCCCAATTACCTGACCTACAATCACGAAGTTCCATCTGCTTTTACCTTCTGCAACTTTTTGGGGGTTGATAAAGAAGTGGAAGCTATCATAGTCATCCTTCAAAGCCGAGGAAAGATTTGAAGATAACTCTAGGCTAAAATCAGGCTTGAGCAAGGAAGCCCAAGATGATTTAGCCATTACAAGATGTTGCATGTTGAAGGATTTGAACAATCTATACTCGAAGCTCAATTGCACAAGCTACTCATGGAGAACTAGCCATTTTGAGGTAAGAAGCAGTAGCAAATTTTCCTCTGGCCACTTATACAGCGGCCGAAAAGACCTGGGTGGCCTGGTTAAGTGGTGGAGATTCTAAATCAGATGTATCGTTCAAGAAATGAAGATTTAGCTGAAGGAAAGAATGGAATTAAAGAACCAGATAGAGTAAAAAGGAAAGGTGGGAGAGGGAGGAAGAACGTTGGAAAGTTAACTTAGTGAGAAAATGAGACCAATAAGAGTTGAATAAGCGGAGGAGGTGAGGAGAGAGAGTAGATAGGATGGAAGAAGTGAGAGAAAAAATCTGAGTCTGTCCCAATTCTAGAGGGAAGGGAGTGCACCAAACTAAGAGAGAGAACTTTTTTTGATCCTAGACTTGAGCTTGTTTATCTTTAAATTTCATAGCTTCATAATTTTAGAAAATTAATTTGCCAACATTCATAACTGATTTTCTGACACATCACTCTAAAGTGGAAAAAAAATTGTGGATGTGGAAACATCATTGGCCTGATTACATTGTTTCAGAGAGAGGCTGAAAACACCCTGATAAATGGCATACTGATGGGCATACCATACCAGGGATGGGCATAGGGTACCATCTAATTTACCAGTAGATGTGAGATACTGCCGTTTCGTCATTCGTTCCGCGTTCAAATAAGGTTGGCGATGGAGGAAAGCTGATGTACTAACAATAACGGTAATAGGGAGACTGAAAATGTTAAACATGTTCGATGGTGGTGAATTTGCCATGGACGACATGGATATTGGTATCGGAATGGATCAAACTTTTTTTTAAGTAAAATTTCATATATCAGCCAAATTGACAACTATTGTCAAAGATAGACAACAGCTTGCTCAAAATACAAATGACGCATATTTATTCCTACATAATCAGGCTTCTGGTGCACTATTCTATAATAACAACACCCCCCCCCCCCCCCTCTTCGGGGGAGGAGAGGGGGTGAAGACACCCAGAATAGGAAATAAAGAAATCAATATGGAGAAATGACAAAAGAAAAACTATAGCTTTAACTAGATTTATGAAAGCGAAAGGCAGAGCGAACAGTGCATCTGCTACCTACATGTTAGATGTGGACTCAGCAACAGACTCATAAAACAGAGTACCTGTTTCCCCCACTTGTCTAAGGCAAATCAATCTTTCTACTTCCCAGTTGCCTTCTCCAAACCCCTACTCCAATTCTATTTGCATTATGTCAAAAGCACTTGACGATATTATAGCCAGAGAAGAGAGCATGGTGTTACTCCTCCTCGTCATAATCTTCCTCCTCATCCATTGTCTGATTCAGCTTGGAGAGTTGAACAGGATCAATGGTCATAGCTTCCATATCATCAATGGACCAGCCAGGGTAATCCTCATGCTTGGTCTCGACTGGCATTGGCGTTTTCGCTATTGAAGTAGAAGGTGCTCCGGCCACCGTCGTTGTGGAACCTCCACCCCCACTTAAGTCCACGTTAAGATCAAAATTCCGCGACGATGCTTCAGCGTTCTTTAGTGCTAAAGAAGTCTTTGAATTTGCTGGATCTGCTCCATTGTCTCCCTTTTCAAAATTAATATATTTCTCTGCATCACTCTGTTGTAAGTTGTTTGAATCGTCTTCGTATTTCTCAAACTGAGAAGTCGACTCTTTCTCTGCTGTCCGACTACCCCTCCCTCTACCTCGACCTCTTCCTCTTCCCCGCCCTCTTCCGTTGCTGCTGGTATGTCCAGAATCAAGCTGCAAGATGAAGATATCAATTGGCAAATGCACACAGATGAGTGGAAACCCCTTCTGACAAAAAAAAAATCACAGCACATATTTTGTCATCACTACAGCATGTAGAGGTTTGACTATTCAGCAGTCTCAACCTTCAAGAATTCAGTCTCGAGATTGGCAGACTTCACTAAATAGTTTCTCTCATCTCCAGAGAGGTATTAACATCCTTCGTTCAACAAGCAGAGGTTCCGCAGAACTTTGCCATAATTCGTAAAAGGGAGAGATCCTGCTCTGCCCACAGGAGACACCATCAGAACATTAATTGTTCTGTACAAGATTCAAAAAGCCTATAACATGATTCTTACATGTTGCAATACCCATTATTGCTCCTTTATTTTACTTCAATATTTTAAGAACTTTGAATTAGCACACAAAACGTTATCATTCTAAATTCTTATGATCCATTTAAGCATCTTTCTGTATTTGCGATCAACTTAATTCATCTTCAATAACTTTCTTAAATTCTTGCACAAAATATGTCAGTGAAGATAAGGAAAGCGCATTTTGGAGTTTACTTTATCAAAATTCAATCCTCGGTGTCATGCAATCAGTTCTACATCAAGCTCTAGCAATCAGCATAGCAAAATCACATGTTTAGCACGGGAAGCAGGACATTAGCTTACCACAGTGCTTTTCTTGTGCTCATCGTCACTGTCATGATCTTCATCTGCATTAACCTTCCTGTATGAACATAAAACCAAAAAGAAGTATGTATTATTTTAGCATAGACAAATGTAATGACTGCAAAACCAGCAAAGATGTGTCAAAACCTCCTCTTGGTAGCAGACCCTTCAGCGGCTTCTGAACCGCCTAAGTCAGGAACCTTGCTAACAACATCTTTCAGGAAGTCAAATACATTATAACTCTGTACACATTGTTTTCTGCAAATTAACAATAAATACACAATAAGAAGATCCCAAAAAAAGGCTAATGTCTAACATACAATTAAAAGAAAATATAGGAACTGAAAAGAAGCTCACAAATGCAATGAGTTGACTGTTTTTGCTCCCCTTTGAAGGGTTATCTCATAAGTTCGATCACAGAGATCTTGCAAGAACAATTCTAGCGCTTTGGCTGCATATTGAAAACTCGTTATGTGAATCCAAGAAATGACTAGCAGTAGAAAGAAATGATAATTTCGCTGAAACAACTCACAAACTAGCAAAGGTACAGCCATGGCAATTTTTCCCACATCCTCATCAGCTTGCATAATTTTTTTGATCCTGGCCTGCAGACGATCATAACAATCAGATAACACAGGCCTGAATGTTGCAGATAAGAATATTTCACAAATGCAGTATCACCTATGGATGTTATTTACACTTTCCAAGAAGTAATAAAAAATAAGTAATTTTATTACGATTCACAATTGAGAAAACCACTTCCCATTGCATATAAACTCCAGACTAACAAATCACGGGAACAATAATATACAATGAATATGAATCTAAACACGACAATGAAACCAGAGTTAGTTTGTCAAGAGAAATTAAACCCCTTCAGCATTTTCCAATTGTTAAAAGCTGATAAAGAATAGAAATCAGAGAGAAGCTGACTACAAAAGAGTTTAGAACTTATAAAATGATATATGATTTGTGATGGTTAACAAAGCTGTCATTGACATTTTAATAAAAGCTTTTCAATTAGAAAACAGTTAAACATATTGCTGAATTGACCATGCCATTTGAGATACATGTGTACATCATTTCTTTTCCTTAAACAATTCACTTGTGGCAAGACATTATGGGAAGTAGCTTATTCACTATTTTGAATGTAGAAAACACATTAGACAACTCTCCTGGATTAGCAGACATGTGCATGCCCTATGCTTTACATGCATCCAAATTTTATTTTATTTTTTTATATGTAAGATAAATGAGAAGTGGGAATGCATTTGAAGTGGAAGACAAGTATCCCATCAGCTGCAAACAAACAGTATTGTCACAAATGAATAGGAGATGAATATATAGCCATTCAACAAAATATTGCTAGCCCCCTAACTTCCACGCATCTGTTAACTGATGAAGTAGAGTGGGCCGTATGGTACAGATGGTGGAACATTATCCAGTGAGGAAGAGAAAGTGACGAAGAATTCTTTTCTTTTTTTTCCTTTTCTTTTTCCTGGAGGAAGGGGGGTATGGAAGGTTGGTGAGGCTGCGAATTGCGGAGTAAATTAAAAACATGAGCAAAAGATGAGAGTAGTGGAAAGAAGAAAGCTAAAGTAAATGTATGTAAAAAAAAAAGAATAAAAGTAAGTACAGACGCATAAGGAAGAAAGTTGAAGTAGCACCTACTGATGACAACAAAAAATTCACAAAAGATGGTATGAATGATTACAGACGCAACCTTTAGATACAACTGTTATACAATGCAAAGTGCTAGAGGATCACGGACAGCGGCCAGTGGGGAAGGGTGGGGACAATAGAAGAAGTGGGGATATCATTAACAGAGGTAAGATAAACTTTGGTTATTAGGGAGGGCATTGATGTTGACAGAGAGCAACAGAAACAGAGGATCCATAGAGCTGCACTACAAGGTGGGAATAAGGCTCGAATGTTGTCCTTGATGTTTTAAGTGTTATAAGATTTAGTTTGGGGAGGAAAAGCGGTATTCAGGCAGAAGTAAAGAGCCCATTTGTTCATTTTTCAAGAGAGGTTCGAGGAAATTATCCCTCCATGCCAATTTCCTAGTCTATCTTGGAAAATAGAAATTATTTGCCACGTCATTCAACGGATTGTACAATTCTCAGTTTTACATTTAGATGCATTACTCGCTTACAATTAATATATAGTCTTCATTGATTGTTTGCAAAGATAATATTAGAGCTAAATATAAGGTTTACCACGAAAAGCAAACATGAGGCAACTTCCTAAAATAGGGACACAGACTACAAGCTGGGACAAGGGAGTAGCAAATTTCTTTTAACTCGAAACTAGAACAAACCTATATAGAACCACACAGCCCCTCCCTTAAGATTTACCCCCAAGGCCAAAAATAAAATTAAAATATATATATATATATATCTTCTGCCTTGATTCTAAATGTTCTTGTATGTGGTTTGGTAGTGTCAGTTTTCTTCTCTCACTGTCCCACAACCCACACCCCCAAACATTAGAAACAAAAGAATAATTGCTTTCAGCCTTCATTTTAAATTCAATTCTGCTTTGCAGAATCATGTCTCCATAATCCTTGCTAGAGCCAAATATTTCATTTCTATTTGTTAATATTTGAACTCATTGTTTAATGAAAAGTTTACACACTGCCAAATCATCGGCCAAAAAAAATGAGCAATGACAATACATTATTCTACGGCTCCTATTTCCGGATCTTCTCAAAAAACAGTTTGACACAAACATAACAATGAGGAAAACACAAGGACTTTGTCTAAAACAAACAATGCATATTTATTTAGTTTACTAGGCTCATGAGACAATAACCATATGAACCCAAAGACACACAGCCAATTTAAGAAATGTGCATCCTTTGCGCCTCAACTTTATTCCCACATGTAAGGATAGGCTAATGAATCCTTCCTTTTCACAAGTCTTCATTATAAACTATCCTCCCCTAGCCACAAGAATGTCATATTTAACTGTTTCCCTCCACCTCTTTTTGTGGCATGCTTTCCATCCTTAGTATAAGCATCTTCCTGAGTTGCTTCCAAAATGTATGTACTGTCTTAAGCATGACTGCTTCATTTTCTCACCAACACGCACTACTTCAGCTTTCTTCCAGTAAATTCATTTCTTAATTTATCAGTTCCTATATGCTTGCAAATCCATATAAACATTATCATTTTAATCACACCCGCATTTTGTTCACATTCAATTTTTGATCGTCTAACCATCAGATTACTAGAGCACAACTCTTTCAATAAGCTTCCAACGAAGCTTGCTTTTCAATCCAAGAGCAACTTAAAGAGAGCATAAATCAATAGTGATAATGATAATGTAATTTTTCATAAATCAATAATGAGAGTATAAATCAATAAAGAGAGCATAAATCAATAATGATAATCCTTATGCTCTGCCTTACAGAGAGCATAAATCAATAATGATGATGTAATTTTATATTTCAACTATACTACATGAATCAAATGGTTAATCCTTATCTTTCTAGTCTCTTTTGAAAAAACTAATCCTACATCACGAAAATGTTCAATGATAGCCACCTTTTCATCCAGGGACTTCAAAGAAAAGAACTCAAACTTTTGCCTCTTACTGCTCACTTTTAATTTCATATACTGTTTTTGTTATACTCAATGCAAAACCTTTCACCTATAACTGATCTCTGAATGCAACACCTTTTGCCCGTAACCTTTGTTTGCAGCACTTGAGTTTAGTACTTAGCCAGACATACTGTCATCTATATCACCATCAGACAACATACATCAAGTGAATTTCTTCTGTGAGTCATTACACCTTTCCTTAAGCATTTCAGTACTTCAATTGGATGTCAAATGATCCAACCTTCTTTTTATTTATCATCCACTTTCAAGCATCTTAGACCTGCAATAATTTACAATTCTTACACTCTCCCACATCAAGTCTCTTCCACTTAGAAAAAAAAAAAAGATGCTAGTACCTTCTCCTCTTGAATTGCGTCATTGTCCATTATAATCTTCTTTCGTCCTCGAAGCATTCGAATTAGAGATAGAATCTTCCTTTCTCCGGTTCTAAACATTCCATACCATTCACTTTCTCTACTATCTAACCTTCTAATAAACTACTCAAAAGCCCTCATTTTAGTTTCATTTATCACCTTCTCTTGCTCTTTTCTTAGCGTGTATGTTTTTTGTTTACCATTCCAACAAATACGAGGTGTCCCATATCTAGCTCTCTCAAAGTCCATACCTTATACGCTTCCATTTTCCATAACCATGATTATCCATGTTCCTGTGCACTATTCTCCACTCTCCACGTATCTTCTTAGCTGCCATTGTCACATGAAATCCCAACATGTGAAATGAGACTCGGGGTACGGATCTCATTCAACATTCTTGCATGACAGTCTTAAGAATGATTTATTTGTCTTCATTTCATTATTACCATATATACTTCATATGTATTCGACATTTGCACTTTTCAACTTCCCAGTATCACAATCCACACAAGTATTTCCATACCTGAGTTTAGTTCATAAAGTAATCGATCTTTGAGTTGCATAAGTTTCAGATTTCACACTTTGTTGACCGTCAGATATTCAATCACCTAATTCCATTATTTTGCTTTAATTTAAAACCCCTAACTTTGACAATGCGATTTGGAACTTCACAATAGAATCACTTAAGTTTGATTTGATTGGAATTAGGTACCCGGCAGTAGAACCCACCAAAAATTCCAATCTGCAGGGAGAACCAAAGACGCGCAAGGGAAAGATCACAGACAACACAAAATTATTCACATACACTAGCAGCGTGTGTTACTAACTGGAGTCAGTAACTTGGCCACTGACTCCGTATAGAAAATGGCATAATAATACACCGCCAGCCCTCCACCAATACAATATGGGGAAAAAAAAGCAATAATAATATAATAAAAAACACATAAATACAGTGATCACTAGCAATTGCGACATAAAACCCTACAACAACAACATTTCTCCATTGTCACGCTCCCACCTATATCGGGGTAGCAAACCTAGCCCACATGATAGAAATACATAGACTGTTTCCATGACCCATAATCAAAATTGCATCAAATATTGTGTCAATGGACTGCTTCAAGTTACCAGAACCGCACCGCATGACTCATAATCAAAATTCAAGTTACAAGAACCGCAAACAATTTAGTGACTCATTTTGCTTTATTTCATCATTATTTCAAAATCAAAATAGTTTATCGACTCCAAATGAAAAGATGCGACATAAAACCTTATCCAACTTTCTATCACTCGTATCCCTATCCATGCCCACTAAATTTACGGGAAATAGAGTATACATAGAAAATTTGTGGAAAAAACTTCAGAAACCCGAAACGTAAACTCACGCAAATCATCAAATAGACGCCAATAATAAACGAATTCGTCAACATCTTCAAATTCAACTCTTCTGTGAGATACTTGGATCCTCCAAAAGTTCAATTTTTTGAACTCAACGAACCTCAAAAAGAAAAAGAGGGAAAAAGAAGAAAACACCGCATAACAGAAGTGGCTGCAGATAATTTATCACACAGAACCCTAAGCTTAGGAACCATCGAGATCCACTTGAGGATTAAAAAAAAAACAGACTGAAAGAAAACTTACTGCAGGGAATCGCGTATTAAGCTTCTTCCTCATGATGTTAATCCAACCCTAGATTTTTTGTAGCTGGAAGGCAGACTATGTGTGTAGATCTCTATGTTGGCGAAAAAGCTGGATGAAGAAGAAGATGAAGTATTAAAGTAAAACTAGGGCACGATAAGGAATTGAAGGTTTTTTTAGCGAACACTGATCCTTGGTCACCCCTCCTGTAGATTTTCACTTTTGCTGATTGTTGCCGATCCCCTTTTGGGATTGCCAGTGTTGCAAAGACACTTTTATCCCCTCTAGCTATATGTTCGATGAGAATCTTTTCGTCATTTCACAAAGCGTTTTGCTTTCCCATTCTATATGCAAAAATGAACGTTGACACGCCTCCAATTCCAATGACCCAACTAGTCAAAGTTTGACTCAGATTGTTTCTTAGTTTCATACTTCCAAAGCAGGTTTTGGAGAAAGTGGTAAGATTGTTATTTTATGAATTGGAGGTCACAGATTTAAGTCGGATAAACAACTTCTTACAAAAAGTATAAAGTAATACTGCGTACATCAGATTGCGGACGTACATCAGATCCCGAAACGATTCAACTTATTGGACCCTACGCAAACGCAGGAGACTATTATAGCGAAAACGTCCTTTTTTTACTAGTTTGATAGTTTAATAGTCATCACTAGTTTAATACTTTATCCGTATGAAAAATATTATCCTCTTTAACTTTTCAATATGTGTAATTACACATGTTGAAAACTCAAAAAGATATAATACAATGTTTCAAAGATAAAAAAGACAACATTTTTGAGAAAAAAGAGTAACAAATAATATTTGTACCCATTGAACTTTTGTTCTGAAATACCATTAAACTATTTTTAAATAAATGTTTGTTTCTCTTTTAGCTGCTTTCCTTAGCTTTTTTGCCACTATATTTTTAAAATCATAACACAAGAGCCATTCCAGTGACTTTTTCCGGAAAGTAAACCAAATTGAATACTATTATTGTTTTTTTCTATAGTTCTAATACGTGTAAACAGTTTTTTCAGCTTCGATTGAATATTTAAAAAAAGTTAGAGCAATAACAGAAATAAAAATGTCATTTCACCCAAGCCATATACAATGAGCGGTTGATTTAGAGGTCATAACAACTAAGAAATCTTATTTATAATATACTTCTTTGAATTTAACTTAAAATAAAGACATTAAAGAGCTGAATTCTATGATGTCCAAGGCCTATTTGGGTGTTTTTGTCAAATACATCTTTACTATATTTCAATTGATGGAATGTCACTTATTAGCCTAACGTTTGGCGCATTACTCAGTTAGCAGCTTAATATTGATGAAACTCACTTAACACACAGTCTTTGTCGATAATGGCTCACTTGTAGCCAGTCACCGGAAAACAAATAAAGTTTGTACGTTTTTATCTTACTTCGATGATGAGGGATGTGGATTTTTTGAATGGATAGATGGACCGATTTGTGCGCGAGCTTGCGATATAATACCTGGGCTGCTGCGAAAGTGTAGTCGTTATGAGAAGAAAATACAGCAATTTAAAGGGAATGAGGAGAAGATTAGGAAGATGGTTTGGAAAGGAAAGATTTTAACTAGGTTGTTGATTTGTTCATGGATATTTTTCTTCATTATATTGGGAATGAAATAGTGGTGATGCAAGTTAAGGATGTCAAACGGATAAAACGAATACGGTAACACAATATCCGTATTCGAATTCGTTTTTGTTTAACTATATCCGAATTCGTATCCGAATCCGGACGGATATTTAGGAAGTCATCCGAATTCGAATTTGTTCGGATTCGAATTCGGTGCCGGATATCCGAATCCGTATTATATCTATTTCAAATTTGTTTGAATATCCGAATCCGGATATCCGAATTCGAAATCAGCAAATTTACAACAGTGCTTCCAGTTTCCTCTAAGTCTAAGGCCTAAGCGTATAGCGGCCATATACATATTTTCATATATATTTTTTTAAAATTTTAAAAATAAATATTTTTACATATTTTTTATATATTATTATATATTTTTATTTAATTTTAAAAATATTTATTCGGATACGGATATTCGGATACGGTAATGACTATACCATATTCGTATTTGTTTTTCTAATACTATTCGGATACGAATTCGAATACGGTGAAACGAATATACAGCTCTTACCATATTCGATTCGGACAGCCGAATTCGAATTCGAATGTCGGATATCTGGTAAGTTTTGACAGGCCTAATGCAAGTAATGTAATTTGTTCGTTGTGTTGGATATTAGGTGTGTTTTGGACCGGGCATGTGTGATGGAAGTAGTTTGGATTGCTGCAAGAGTGCGGTTGTGGTTTTAATTAGTAGGCTTTTGTAATAATTGTTGGTGCTATTGGGTTTGTGTAACAGTTTTTGGTGATGCTCAAATGCAGTGGTGAATGGAATATGTATTATGGGTTATTGGTGTGAATCTTGTGTTTTAATGTCATTGTTTATTATGCAGTACATTGTTTGCTATGAATTGTCAATAAAAAAAGACATAATACATGAAAAACAAAGAAAGACACAATACCCATAAACAAAGAAATGAAGTTTTGCTCCCTGCAATCTAGGTTGTCAAGAATTTGGAGAAAGATGCTTACATATACAAAAGCCAACACAAATGTGATGCATAGTTCCAAGCATCTTGCCCAAATACAAAAAAAGATCCTAACAATTAAATGCAAGACCTATGCTAAATCATAAGAATCATCATCTTCAACATTCTTTCTTCTACTGCTTTCAGCCACAAATGTGTGTCCCATGTAAATGGTTCCATTTCGTAGAATTAAATTAGGAATAAGCTTGTCAGTCTCCGGTTGTTTCCTGTAATATGACCACTTTTTTGGGACTTCATCTGGACTCTTTATGTATGTATTCAGCACGTTGTCTTTGACCACTTTTGGAGATGGGACACTTGACACATCACGCATTTGGGGCTGGGCATCAGCAGCATTCACATTCGAATTAGATACATGACATGGTGGTGCAATACTCACAGGGGTCTTCTCATTATCCGGATCATCTATCTCAATGACTTTGTCAATTAGTTTTCTCCACGGATACTTTATAATGAACAAAACAGTTAAGGAATATCTAGACGTCATACTTAAATACAATCAATCATATTCACATACCTGGAATGATACCCTGGGCATTCTCTTTTTATGTGGCCTTAAACCATCAGTTTTTTTCATTCTCTGTGGCCTTAATCCATCACTTTTACTTAAAGTCTGTGAATCAAACACAATCAACATATGTCTCATATGAACCAAATATAAGCACTTACAAATACAGTTTTTTACCTCAGAAACAACAGAGGGTACATCATGTAAATTGTGTTCACCGAACGCCGGCATGTTTTCTTCATCATTAATCTACATCATGAGGACTACACAAACGCATAGCAAATAACTAGTATTATCTGAGACATCACTTGTTCTGGAACATCATTAAGCCCTGGATAGTTCATATCAACATTCCCATCATCAGGACTACGTTTCCTCCGGACAGGCTGTAACAGTTAAAATTATTATTGTAGGACCTCAGGCGCTACCATATCTTCCAAAACCAATTGGTGACAGGAGATGCACATACCCTAGCCTTATAGTGCATTCATCACACAAGCGTCCATGGCATTCGACTGTGACTTGGCCCACACGACCTACGCCCACCGGCCTACGCCACAGGACAATTGATGCACCTAACAATCCCCCCTCAACAATTGCTCCTGCTGGGAATCAAACCCGTGACCTCGCTCTGATACCACTTGTAGGACCTCAGGCGCTACCATATCTCTCAAAACCAATTGGTGACAGGAGATGCGCATACCCTAGCCTTATAGTGCATTTAGCACACAAGCGCACACGGCATTCGACTGTGACTTGGCCCACACGACCTACGCCCACCGGCCTACGCCACGGGACAATTGCTGCACCTAACAATTATTATGTTAGGTGGCTAATATAATGTACATTATTCATATGTTATCTCACCATCTTCTTAGGTCTAGAATGTTCTTTCTTGAAGGAGGTATGTTTCTGACCTCATCTGATTGTGATACTTCAGTTCTGACAACAAGAGGGGGGGCACTTGACGTTGCAACAAACTCATCAACACCGGTCCGTCCCTCTTCTGGTAGGCTTAACTGTATATTGACACGGGTTGGACAAGTTCTTTTGTTGTGACCTTTTTGATTGCATAGTCTACAGAGTTGCAGCTGTCTAACTCTCCTCAATTTCTACACAGTTGACGTTGTAGTCCTGTGTTCCTTTATTACTTCTTTCTCACCGACTGAAGGCCTTCTTATCCTCTTGGGTCTACCTGCCTTTTTTGAACAATTGGTGGGTTAACTGGCTCATGTTCTGTTTCCCTTAGCTGCTTGAGTCCTACACACGGCTGTATTGGTACTTCATACATTTCTTATACGTCCGCACGTAATAACACTCATCAACATAGTTTACAGGATCCTCACGATCAAATGCAAGTGCTGCACATGCATGGGAACAGGGAATGCCTGTCAATTCCCATTTCCGACAAATGCATGTGTATTCTCTCAAGTCCACACAAAAATTTCTTCCATCAAACATCTGACACTGAAACTTCTTAGTGTCTGCCTTGTATGGGATACAATCTCCAGAATCCTCTATATTCTTACTCAACCTCGACATAATCCTGGGGCATATTGTTTTTCCAACCCATTTTTCAGCTCTTTCTCTGTTTTCTTTGAAATCTCACCATATTATAGTTTTGGATCCATTCAAACATTGATAAAATTGGCATTTCCCTAGCTGGAAGGATCAATGAGTTGTAACTCTCGCAGACGTTGTTTAATACCATATCACACTTTGGCATGGGGCTGAAGTGAGATCGACTCCACTGATGTGCTGGTTTGTCCTCAAACCATTTTGCCGCTTCAACATTCAATTTCTCTATCTTGTTCATTGCTTTTCCGAAGTCAATGACAGTGATTGCCATGGCTGCCTCGTAGAAGGTTTTTTTCGGCTGCACAGTACTGTACCCTGCCAAGGCCCAATTCCCATGTAGATGTCTTACACAAAATCTATGATGCGCGTATGGAAGAATTTCCTCACAAGCCTGAATAAGACCTTTCTGCTTGTCTGATATCAAGGTCCATTCGTAGTCGTGCACAATTTCTATATCTTTTCTTACTTTCTACAGAAACCATCCCCATAAATCCTTTGACTCAACCTCTACAGCTGCATACGCTATGGGGAAGAGGTTATTGTTTGGGTCGATGACAACAGCTGTTAGCAACACCCTCCCGAACTTTGATTTTATATGGCAGCCGTCAATTCCAAATGTCTTCCTATTTCCATTCAACATCCCTTTATTCATCGCAATAAAACAACAATACATCCTCTGAAATCTTGGTTTATCTATCACCAGTGGTGTATTTGCTTCCCTCAGTATCATGTCTTCCTCACGAACTTGGACATCATCATTTGACGGGTTTTTCGTTATAACCATCATGCTGACAGTTTGATCACTTCTCTTGATCTCTGCAACGTAGGCCCAAATCAATTTGTATTCATCATCCTGCATTCCACGAAGCAACTGCAACGCCTTTTCCTTAGCTCTAAATGCCTGGTTTCTACTAATCTGACACCTCGTTTCCATTATTACCTTCTGCCTGAATTTTTTCAAGTTTAAGTTTTTATCAGCTGCAAAATCATTTAGATATTTCGTCGCAATCCAACTTGATCTGACACTTGTGTTTCGACTGTTGAAGGCACACATGTGTTTTGAATTCACTGTCCGAACCACATACTTCCCAGAACTCCTATCCAAACTGACATACACATTGAACTCACAACCATCATTTTTACAAGCCACATGGCATCGAAAGTTATCCCTTCTTTTCACTATAATTGGTCTGCCTATATTCATTGAATACACCCTCACATCTTCTTGAAATGTTTCAATATCATTAAACACCAACCCACAAATAAATTCTCGATGCTCCATGTCTCTACGTGGATTAAATTTCTTATACTGTTTATCTTTGAGCTCTTCCTCCTCACTGTTAGCAACATCAGGGGGGCCTTCATCGGATATATATCCTTGTGAAACCTGAGCAACAACAGGGGGCCCTTCACCCGCATCCTCACCCAAATCAATATTTTCCTCATCACCGGAATCATTGTAAGTACCTTCTGAATCCATAACTCCATCTCCATTGTACTCTGAATCAGAAGAGCAAACATCTTCATTCGCACTCAAATCTTCACTCGCACTCACATCTTCTACATCATTACCCATTTGTTCAACCTGATCACCTGCTTCATTAGTATTGCGTACAATTATTTGTTCCACATAGACACCCAATACCTTTATTCCATCACCCAAACCTAATGCCGTTGCATACAGTTCTCCGCCATTTTGAATACGAACAAACTTCCCTTCTCTCTTCAAGTAGTACCTTTTGTATCCTATTATTCCATTTTAGTTACACATTTCCTCCAGGTATACCAAAGAAATCTCGTCAGCTTCAACATCATCATAAATGCAGGTCTCACCACCATGATACTCTGCCTTAGGCAAATTAAGTAACAAACCCCTATAATGTATAATTAAAGTGAACTTCTTACTTTCTGTACCTGCATGTTGAACAATTGAAACAGGGGATGTTCACCATCAAAGGTATTATGACTAACGATAATCTGCCTATATCGAAGCAGCAGTCACATGCACCCTATTTCTACAAAATGACCATTCGATCATAAAAACCTATCGATTACACAGATTATTCACAATATCTTCCGACATAACTCCAACAACGTAAAATTTAACACTAAAATAAAACATCACTTACCATATACAGGATGCTTATCATTCGGTAGGTGTGGAAACCTCATACTCATTGTTCCCATGGTAAGTTGCACAGACAAACGGAGCGAAATCAATTTCTTCACACAAATGCAACCAACGCTCTCCCGATGATCGAAATATCCAACAGCTCTAAGCAATTTTTTACAAAAAATGTCTTCTTTTTGTCAGCCTAGGTTGTCTTCTTCAAGGGCGAAAACAACCGTTGCTTCAGCAATATTAATTTTCGAATGGGGGAAGAGGAAGGGGAAAAGGTGGACACCTTTTGTCTTTTTTATATCCCTCCACAATAAATACATAATAAAGTGGGGTCTTTTTTGAGAGTCAACGGTAATCTTAATGGGTCAACAATTTTCTTCCGGTTGTACGGCTACAAGTGAGCCATTATCGACAAAGACTGGGTGTTAAGTGAGCTTCATCAACGTTAGGTTGCTAACTGAGTAATGCGCCAAACATTAGGCTAATAAGTGAGATTCCCTCGTAACACGAGTGTAGATTTTTTTATTTAAACTACAATTTTTTTTGTTTTGTTTTTTCCCCTTACGTTTGGTATACAGAAATCTTTGAAGAATCTTTCTAACTAAGCAAATTTGGCGTTTAGTCAATGATCCAAACTCGTTGGTCAGTATCATTTTGAAAAGGTAAATATTATTCTCAATCTACTGTCGAGTATGAAGTCATTGGCGCCAGTCTCTATATATAGAATCTCTTTGAAAATCATAAGTTTTCATTTTCAAGAGTCAATACCCACTATTCCTTAAATTTAGAATAGGATAGAATAAAGTAAAAAGACTCACTAAATTGGTTGCGTTTCTTATATTGTGAAAATCAGTTAATCGGCATAGCTTGACGCAATTTTTATTATGAGTCATTAGAAAACAACCTCTGTGTGTTTGTAACACATGAGTATGGTTGCGTACATCCGACCCTCTCATACTCCTCTATAGATGGGAGTCTCTAAGTTGTTTGAAAAGCATAAACTTATTTGCAATGGACTTTATTGGCGTATCGACACCCTAAAACATATCAAATTCTATGAAGAGCCACGATTGCCTTGGCAAACATTTTTCCAACTAATTTAAACGCTCTACATAGTATACTCACACAACTGTACGTACGCTTTTTCTGCGAAATCAAAAAAAAGAAAAAATCATGGAATGTCGAGCTTATTCCCCAGCTTTTATGTGCTTTTGAAGAGAAAAAACTTATTGTTTCTTTTGACTAATATTTAGCGTTCTTCTGACATTATCACTATGGGCTACTCCATTATAAAGTTGGAATATAAAAATTTGACATTAGATTGGGGATTCCTGAGTGTTTCTCCGGTGGATGTCGTCTGGCTATTCCACCAGTCGGCGTATCTCACAAGAAGGAAGCATGCATCTTTGATGTGCTTTTCTTCTGAGCACCGTGAACTTCCTCCTCTCCCTCGCGTGGCACCGTTCCTCGCCACCAATCCGCACCTCAATGATGTATCACTTTCTACTGAGGGATCACTTCGCAAAATATTGATTCTTGCCTCCTCTCATCTGATTAGACTGTATGCTTGCTCTACCGATGGCAGTGGTTCTCGTTTCAAAATCTCTCTTTTCGCTAACTCAAATTTATCATCCATAGCAGTCAGAAATTGGAAGAATCTTTGTTCTCGTAATTATTGATGGTAGACTCGTATGTCATCTCGATCCTTCATTGGGTTTGAGTCTTTTACATCTATAGTCATCCAATAACAACAACAACAACAATCATACCCAGTATATCCCAATGACAGCAAAAACTATCGCTAGGGTCTGAGGAGCAGGAAGAAGACAGTTTACACGTATTGAGAGGATGTTTTTGGGCAAGTGGTATCTGGCGATTGCTGCTTTGGTCAGTTGCGGCAGCGTCCATTCTTTCGTCCATTGCAGATTCAAGAATGAGTGCAATTGAATTTGGGCAACTCGCGACATTTCTTCAATGGACATGGAGAATGACGATATATCTTTCGTACAGTAGTACACAACATTTGGTTTTGGCGGAATCAATTTGAGCATGGTAGTGTTACTTATCTTCCTCCTCCAATAGCCGTTGCTAGTGAGATTACACGGCGTGCGCGTAATATAGAGTGCGTAGTTGGTAGTATACAAGAGAATATAACGTGTAATGAGATTGGTTTAGCTGTACCTAGTTAACTTTTGATGTAAACTTTGAAACATTACACAGTCAACAAAACGATCCTTTCTTCGGAAAAAAATAATTGTTTGAACACACAAGATATATGGGTTCTTTTTTTTTAAAAAAGAATTGTGTTAAGTATCAAAAGAAAAAGTTTCTCAAAAAAGAAAGAAACAATTCTCTTTTTTTTTTCTTGGTAGAGAAAAAAAAACACATTAACAGTCAAATCGAACCCTTCTTCTCATAAAGAAAAAAGAAAAACTCGAAATCCAAATAGATTTAATAAAGAAAACCCTAACTCGTCCCTTTGAATTTCATATCGGCCTCGCATTGCCTATCACACCCCCCACCACTACTAAGCCAACCTCAGTTTTCCCTTTTTTCTCTCCATACCTATATCCATCTATCTTTCTTTTCGTACATTTTCTCTGCATCAACACCACAATATTAAAAGCCAAGTTTGCTCTTTGTCTGCCGAGTTTCATCCTCGCCGACTCGATCGAATTTGCTCTTTTTCATCTGTCCCTCACCTTCGTCATCGTTTCAGGTATTCAATTTTATGACCTTTCTTCCTCTCCCCGTGGATCTTTCTGCTGCCCTTGTCATGATTTTTTCTGTGTATGCGTGAATGTATTTTATGTTTTCGTGCATGCTGGATCGATGATTTTCGTCTTCCTTTAGTCTGGGTTAGGGTTCCGGGAATTAGGAATTGCGCGACAAATTTGTGGAAATCTCACGATCTTGAGCCTGGAGGTCGATTGTGATTTTGATCTGCATCTTACCATGACCTGCAGCTAAGGATGTGGGTGTACGCAGGTCGGGCTTAGAATTTAATTTTGACTGCGGGCTTTGATTTGGATGAAATAATTATAATGCTTTGTGTAAGTTAATGCCAATGCGCTTTCTGTCATTTCGAAGTATAACTTTCCGTGATGTTTCTTTAACCTTTGCATGCCTATCTTTTTTTTCTTGTCTATGGCATATTTGGCCGTTTCTTACTATCACAATTTAATGATATGAAGGCTGCCCAAGTGTTTCTCATGTTTTGTTGTTCAGAAAGAAAAAAGGCAGGCATTGTAAAACATTTCATTTTGAGGCTCTTTTTTTTTTCCTGGAACTTTGTGAAAGTGTGGGAGATATGTTTCTTAATCTTTTCCCCTCGTCCCTCTTGAGCAATAAACAGTCTCTAGTCATTGACTTTGTGTCAGTTTTTCTTGGTGTTGTTGCTCAGATATATAGTACAAGTAAATGCCAGCTGTTTTCGATTCATCCACTACATGTTTACGCATATGTTGTATGATATGCTTGGTTCCTTGAAAATGGTGGAGATATATCTGTAGCTTGTAAACGGCATGGTAAGGGGGCACACAGCTCAGCTTTGCAACTCAATGTTCAGGTTGGAGAACCCCTCAAGTTGTAGATTTATCTTCAACTTTCTTTATGAAGCTCGTCATAGCTAGCTACGAATTGGCTGAGAAAAAAATTAGCTTTTAGAATACCGATAATTTGTGTTAGTAGCGGAAGTTAGTCTAATTCTTTGATACAAATACAAGTTTTCCATTGAACCGCAAACTTGAGTTCTCAAGGTTTTTAATCTTGAGAATAATATCAGTCAATCTAAAATATACCAGATTCGTGCACTAGCTGTAGCATTGAGTTTGATCCTGTGATACAAACAAAATATCCTGTTGAACACTTCTGTTTTTGTGGTTTGAGTCATGATTCCTGGTAGAGGATTGTGCTGAGGGAAATTTGTTGGTTTTCTTGGTGACATCGTTATTGGTTTCTTGGAGAGAGATAAACTTCGAGACCAGGAGTGATATTACATCGACAGAGACAGAGGTGATATAATATATCTGTTGCACTTTCACGAGACAATTAAATGCGCATCACTGTGGATATGATTTGCCTACCTTGCTCTTGTAATACGTCTATGCTGTTGTCTCCTCGAATTCGCCAAGTGTGTAGTGGTTTGTTTTTTTTGTTACCTGTCCCTTTCAAGCTCGTGGGGTTTAATCATTTATAAGATTTTCAAGAGTAGGGGAAAAGCAGCTTTTTTAATAAAAATCGATTCTTTCTCTCACTCAAATTTTATTCTCCTCCTCCTCTCTAAACTAACGGGCAGAAACACAGACCCCCAACCACCCCAACTTCCTTATTTCTACTCTCTCCTCATCGGTAACGTCTCTGTCTCCTCTCCTCCTCTTCTCTGCATTCGACGGTTTTATCTCCGTCCTTTAAGCCTTCAAACTTCATCTGCTCTCTTTGCTTGTGACTGATTTTGCATCTCCGCTTTCCTCTCCAACTACTGAGGCCACTCCGGCCACCGCAACACATGGTCTCCTTTATCTCCGTCCTTTAAGCCTCCAAACTTCATCTGCTCTCTTTGCTTTTGACTGATTTTGCATCTCCGCTTTCCTCTCCGACTATTAAGGCCACTCCGACCACCGCAACAATTGGTCAGAGAACACGATACTTGCCCAATCCACCTCAAATTGGCTGGATTTTCATGGTCTAGCTTGAATCTTTGACAATCTTCAACATGCAGCCTAGGGTGCATGCGAAATCAGCTTGAGCGTCATTGTTCAAGCCTGTTTCAACCCAGAAGCTTCATCAATGCTCATCTACTTTCAAGAAGACGTTGACAAGAGAAAGCGTTCCTTTTCCATTAACTCCGAAAGAATAGACGAAGATCAGCGAAATTGGACGCGTCCTACTTCAACATGTAAAACTTTGTTAAACAAAGATAGAACTCAAAGGGTCTGTTGGAAGTATAAAGAGTTGAAGTTCTCTTTATTTTCAAATTTCAATCCGAAGATTCAAAGAAAGACATACTAGAACTCTCTCCGATGCCTTTTGGGATTAGAATTCTCGTTTTATGGCCCTGGATAACTGACAAGTTCATTCGACGCTTGAATCTGGATGCAATTCCTGTGTGGGTACAATTCCTTAAAACTTCGCATGCACTACTTCAACTCGTATGTTCTAAGTGGCATCGGTAGCCTTATTGAGAAGCCTATGTTCATGGACAAACTGAAAACTTTTCAATCATGGATAGCTTTCGTTAGAATCTGTGTGGAGATTAAAGTTGACGAGATTTCCCCTCAGTACATAAAGTTCATTGATGAGTATGTTAAGGTATGTATGCAGGAGGTCAACCACAAATGGATTTCAACATAATGCCTAAAGTGTATGACTTTTGGTCATCCATGCGAAAGAAAAGTACCACAAGGAAAGAAGGAATGCCACAAAGGGGCTCAAGTTTATGCTAAAGCTACTGGTAATTTACAATAAACAATATGCTAAAAGACAAAACAACAGAAGGAGGGTACATGTTAGCAAATAAGCTACCACTTTCCCTGAGAGAGAATAGATACCCGATAAGGCCAAAGAAAAAGTTAATGAAGCTGAGGGTAAAGGAAAGGTTAATGAAGCTGAAGGTAATATGGAGAACAGATACCTGATAAGTGGAAAGGAAGGGTTAATGAAGCTGAAGGTAATATTGAGAAAGTAGGTCACAATAAGGTTGGATATAACGTGGATACAAACACCAGTGATGAAGAAATTCTCCCTCTGGAACAACCAATACAAGGAAGGAACTGGAAAAAGACGCTGACAAGAACAACTCCTCATCAAAGAGAAGCTCAAACAAGAGCAATAAAGATAAGTATCAAAATGAAGAAACCAATGTGTTGGTTTCTTTTTCTTTGAATAATGTAAACTATACTAGCAAATTTAGTTTGCTTGCAGGACTGGACACGAACGCTATAAAGGACACTCAGCTCCAAAGTGTGAAATTAGGTGATCTGAACAAGGATTAGATTCACTCTAACTTCATACCTCCTCTTTAGAGCAACCTGAGGATGTCCTGAAAAGGTGGATGTAGAGGATCAGGAGCAACATATGTTTGAAATTGATTTCTTATATAGTTCTGCTCTCTTAGGACAAATATTTGATAAAACAAGGCCAAATGTCAAAGTAAAAGGGAAGAGAGGGAGCCAAAGTGCAAAGGCGAGTAATGATGTAAGTATTAATACTGATGTAGGTATTAGTCCTTCAGAGGAAGAGGATATAGAGAGATACTTTATTGGGTAAAATCACATCCTAACCAGAAGAGCATGTAACTGTGGTAGTCTCTGACCATAATTTAGAGATACTTCAGGAGTGGTAGTCTTTGACCAGAACTAAGAGATACTTTAGGAACTGGACTAGGAAGAAGAGGTACCCACAAAAAGGATAGTGGTAGCACCTAGAAAAGGTGTTGCCCTGTCAGGGAGTCCCACTTTTTTCCAAAAAGGGATGAGAGTGTTGGCTGATTTACGGGAAGTTTAAGGTAGGAGGAAGGGGGATAAAGATCCTCCTTAGCTTCGGGAATATAGTAGTGGAAGGAGTAGACGTAGGCCTACAAAGTCATCTCTAAGGTCTTAGTTAACAGACTCATACCTCTGCTACTTTGCCCTATAGATGAAAATCAATCGGCCTTTGTCAAAGATATTCACATTCAAAACAACATCTTTCTAATGCATGAACTGCAAAAATTACAAAAGATATGGGGTCCAAAGTGTTGTGCAATAAAGGTTGACATTATGAAGGCATTTGATACTGTGAGTTGGCAATATCTTATGAGAATATTAAAGCTGATGAACTTCCCATACATGTATCTCAAATGTATTTGACTGTGTATCTCTACCTCTTCATTCTCTTTAACCTGAATGTAGCTCTGATTGGCGACTTTAAAGCATCAAGAGGACCCAGGCAAAGGGACCCCTATCCCCTATCCCTTCATTCTCATTGTGGAAGGGTTTACCTAATTGTTAAAAGGGAAGATTCATAACCCTTCTTTCAGATTTCATCCTAAATGTGAACTTATAAATCTTTCCTCTTTGGCTTTTATATGATCTCTTCATCTTATCAAATGCTGATCCTATTTCTGGTGAAGTCATAAAAGAGACACTTGAGGAGTTTCAAGTACTCTCAGGCATTAAACTAAACCTACAAAAATGTGAATTTTCAATTCAGCTCAACTCTCAGGAAAAAGATGTGATAGCTGATATATTGGGAATGAAACTGGGACGGTTACCTATTAAGTACTTAGGTGTGCCACTTATAGCTGGAAACTATCTTATGCGGATTGTGAAGCACTGTTGGACAAAATATCCTGTAGAGTTAAAAGTTGGATTGATTGTACACTTTCATATGGGGGAAGATTGCAATTGATAAATTCAATACTCATAGCCATATTGCAGTTGATAAATTCTGTACTCATAGCTATAGTTGGATACTGGACTGGCTCTTATTTTCTACCTAGTAGTGTTAAGGAAATTGAGAAATTACTCAAGTCTTTTCTTTAGGGTGGGGCTAGGAAAGCTAAAGTGAAATGGTCTACTGTCTGCCAACCAAAAAAGAATGGTGGATTGGGTATATCAAACTTGGGACTAGTGAGTCATGCTTTTATCATGAAAATTATTTAGAACATCAGTGAGCATAAGGAGATTTTGGGTAAAAAGAGTTCATACAATTATCTTGAAGGGAAAATCTATCTGGAAAGGCAAGTCAAGGGCATCTCTCTCTTGGCTTTAGAAAAAAATCCTTATATGTTAGGGATATGTATGCTCACTGTATTGTAAGAGTAATTGGAAATGGAGCTACTTCTTTTTGGAATGACCCATGACATCCATGGGGTGACTTAATCATTAACCATCAAGAGCTAAGGAGGAAACTTAACATACCGGAAAAAGCCGGAGTATCGATGGTGGACCAAGGAAATGAAATATAGAATGTCATACAGTAGACTTTGGGATGATCAAGTCTTCCAATTTAACCTGGCTTGAAGAAATATATGTAGAAGACAAGGACTGGATCTGAAACCCAACTCTACTTTTTTATGAAAAATGAAATTAAATTCCAGCAAACTTTACTTCCCAAAGTTGGTTGGTACATAATTGTTTGGTGCATTCATTATTTTCCATGCTATGCAATCATCCTTTGTCTTACATGTTGGGAGAGGATGAATACCCAAGACAAATTATTGAATTGGAGTTTGATTTATTCCAACTCATGTGTCTTGTGTGGCAGGTTCTTGGAAGATCACGATCATCTGTTCTTCGAACGACCCTACACTGCCAAAGTGTGGAATGCCGTCTTGAAGCAGACCAAATGCAAGGACATGATCTTCATATGACTGGACATTATTAGCTGGCTTACTACTTCAAATTCCTTCAAACTCTTGGGATTCAAAGTTTGAGAAAGACGCGGTGTTTTTTTGTTCTCTCCATAATCTACAACATATGAAGTGAAAGAAACAAATGCCTCTATCAACAATGTGAGAAAGACTCTCAAGCTATGTCTAAAGACATTTTTCAGTGTATTAGATACTCTGCGGGCTTTTGGAGGGGCTACTAGTCAAGTAAGTTCAACTGGGAGCTTGCTATCAACTTGGGCATCTCATAATTTGGTGCTCCATTTCTGGTACGGAAGGCCCCTCTGTTCTTGTGTCTATTCTGTGTATCTATACTGTGTGTCTCACTATGGTTGAGGATTGGAGACCTGTGGTACAGAATAAGGAAGGCACTGTGGAATTTGTACTGTTTGAGTATCAAAGTATCCAATTTCCTGTTTCGTTTCGGATGATGTTTTGTACTTTCGCGAGTCTTTCTCTGGGCTGGTGCGTAAGGCCAAGATCAAATGGAGCTGAGTTTGTCTACCTAAGGATGCTGGTGGTTTGAGTATTCCCAACATTGTCTATGTTAATAATGGATACCTAATAAAAATCACATGGAACATTTGTGAAGGGAAAGAAAGCTTATTGGTCAACTGGGTACATTCTATTATCTTAAAGCAGAAATATGTTTGGGAAGTTAAACCCAGACTGTTGGACTCTTAAATGTGAAAGAGGCTATTATGGCTAAGGGATCTAAATTCATCAAGAGAACCATTGGACATGGAAATTCAACCTCTTTCTAGTTTGATCATCGACATCCTTGGGGTGTTCTGGAGGAAAACCCTCCTGTGCTAAGAAGGAAGTTAAATTTCAATTTACATGCCAAAGTAGCTGATGTACTATAGGGGGACAATGGAGCTTGCCTTTTGGTAGAGGCTGAGATTCCCAAGTTGTGAGCTTTCAAAATATCTGTAGCAGTTTACACAGGTCTTAAGGAGGTTCTAATTGAAAATGGCTCCCTTCACCAAATTTCACAGTCCAAAGTGCTACAACATCAATCATGCCATCAACACCTTCAGTGTCTTGGGCCAATATTGTCTGGAGTAAACATCATCTTCTTAGATATGCATTTATCCTTTCGATTGTATGTTGGAAGAGGATGTTTATTTAAGACAAACTTTTATTATGGGGCATTATTGAGACTAACATCTGTTTGCTTTGTAACAAGGCTACCGAGGACCATGATCAACAATTCCCACAATGTATATTCTCACAAAACATGTGGTAGGTTGTTTTGAAACAGTTGAGATGCAAGAACTTCGTCTTCTCATGGGATAGTTTGTTGAATTGGCTTCAACATAACCAATGGTCCTCAAAATTTCAAAAAGATCTAGTGTATTTTATCTTGACAACCACTTCGTACGCAATGTGAACTTCACCGTTCTACTTAAAAAAATGGGAAAAGTATACTAAAGGAAAATCTACAAAATATTATGTATTTTGAACTTTATGGAAGAATTTCAAAATGAAAGCTGGGAATTAGCTATAAATATGGGCTTGCCAGTGAAGATCCTCATCAACTAGATTCTACACCCTCCTTATTGTTTTCTACTTCTTTCTGTATCCTAGTTGGCTCCTGATTTTGGTTTGGGTTACAAACTATGTTTACTTTATATGGGAACTAAGCTTGGACAATGTTGCCTTAGTCAGGTAGTCTTTTGTAAAGATTAACATTAGATGTGAGGTATATTGTAAGTCACCTATTGTTGTCCATGCATTAATAGCTGCTAAATTATATGCATCACATTTTGTAAATTTGTCAGTTGGCCTTATATAAAAGTTTACTTACAAAAAGGGTTACAAATCATCTGGTATATTTCTGGGTCTATTTTTCACTTTTCCATCAGTTGGAACTTCCTCAGTTGTTTTTGGTAGTCTTTTGTAAAGATTGACATTAGATGTGAGGAATATTGTAAGTCACTTGTTGTTGTTTTCTGGGAATTAGCTATAAATATGGGCTTGCCAGTGAAGATCCTCATCAACTAGATTCTACACCCTCCTTATTGTTTTCTACTTCTTTCTGTATCCTAGTTGGCTCCTGATTTTGGTTTGGGTTACAAACTATGTTTACTTTATATGGGAACTAAGCTTGGACAATGTTGCCTTAGTCAGGTAGTCTTTTGTAAAGATTAACATTAGATGTGAGGTATATTGTAAGTCACCTATTGTTGTCCATGCATTAATAGCTGCTAAATTATATGCATCACATTTTGTAAATTTGTCAGTTGGCCTTATATAAAAGTTTACTTACAAAAAGGGTTACAAATCATCTGGTATATTTCTGGGTCTATTTTTCACTTTTCCATCAGTTGGAACTTCCTCAGTTGTTTTTGGTAGTCTTTTGTAAAGATTGACATTAGATGTGAGGAATATTGTAAGTCACTTGTTGTTGTCCATGCCATTAATAACTGCTAAATTATATGCAGCACATTTTGTAAATTTGCCAGTTGGCCTTATATAAAAAGTTACTTACAAAAAGGGTTATAAATCATCTAGTTTATTTCTGGGTCTATTTTTCACTTTTCCATCAGTTGGAACTTCCTCAGTTGTTTTTGGTAGTCTTTTGTAAAGATTGACATTAGATGTGAGGAATATTGTAAGTCACCTGTTGTTGTCATGCTATTAATAGCTGCTAAATTATATGCAACACATTTTGTAAATTTGCCAGTTGGCCTTATATAAAAGTTTACTTACAAAAAGAGTTACAAATCATCTAGTCTATTTCTGGGTCTATTTTTCACTTTTCCATCAGTTGGAACTTCCTCAGTTGTTTTTGGAGGATCCATTTCCATTGGGGGGAGGGGGTTGGTGTCTTTTTGTTTTGAAATATGGAAAGTGGCCAAATTTGGCACTAGAATATGGTTACAACATCATGGTTGGATAAATTTTTGGGAACCTGACAGTATAGCTGCTGCACATTTGTTTATACTTTTAGTCTTGCATCCAGCTTATAAGAATTTGCATATGCTTCTGTTTTGATTGTTTTGATATGGAAGCATGGAAGGCTTGCTTTTATACATTTATCTCACTTTTACACCAGCAGAGTTTCTTTCTGCTGTTTTTGAAGCTCCTTTGCTTTACTCATCTGGCGAGTCTTATGTTTTTCTTTTGGTTTTGTTTTGGAATAGGGAAAGTGGCTTTGTTTGGCACTAGACTATGGATACCCTTGGCAAACACTTTGTAAAACTGCCTAATTTGGCTTATATATGAAATTTTAACTTACAAAAAAAAAAAAAAACCTTGTTAGACCTTTTGATGAACGCAGTTTTGTAACGAATCTTATTAGACCTGCTGTTTATCCACATTGATCAATTCTGTTTGATCAACAACCTTCTTGCCAAGAATCTTGGTAGACTCTTGGACAGCTTCTTGAACAATCTTGGGGATGAATTCAGATCACAATTTTTGCTCAAAGAACTTATTGAATTCAAAATGCGAAGTTTTAGCAAAACAAACTTCCAAACACAAAGCAATTTTGGAAAGCACAAGTTTGATGTTTTCAAATTTTATTGATGAAAGGGATGTTGAAAATAATGTATAAAGGGACCTATTTATAAGCTCTAATGTAGCGCTCCGTCCCGAACCCTAGGGTTAGAACCGGTACGCCCACCGTATTCCACTAAGGGATATACAAGGTGTCTGCACGAATCCATGCACTTATCAAAACGACAGAGTATTCGATTGCGGAAGCGAAATAAATCAATTCAAAACCTTAAATTGAAAGTAAAATCCCCAAAATCATATATAGTCAAAATCAAGTCACAATCCTCAGAACGACATCGTAAAGTACGAAAAATGAAATCCCCTAAGCTAAGTCCTCAATGAAATAATAAATAAAATAAAACTTCCTCTTTTCTTGATCATCGGTCATCAACCAGTCTACGTGTCCCAATGTGCCCATTCAGAGTCCTCTCCAACCCATATGTAATCATACCCTGAATCGTCTGCAATAAAACAAAACGAACGGTGTGAGCAACAAAAACGTCACTCAGTAGGTACCCTGCCTGCATCGGCCCTGTGAGATCATACATGCTAGGACAGTAGTGAAATACATATAAGTACGGTAATACGAAAATAGACTGTCCATGTTTTCACAAATACGTATAACGGTTATAACTTCTTAAAACAAGCAAAACACATAATCATGCGAAATGAGCGTGAAATGCAATGTCACATATATGATGCATGATAAGCCTACATTCTTGAAAACATACATACTATCGTGCAATGCATGACCCTGGAACCTAACAAAACGGAACGGAACAGAACGGAACAGATATGCGACTTAGGTCTCGCATATCCTAACAGAACAGAACAGATATGCGACTTAGGTCTCGCATATCCTAACAGAACAGAACAGAACAGATATGCGACTTAGGTCTCGCATACCTTAACATAACAGAACAGATATGCGACTTAGGTCTCGCATACCCTAACAGAACAGATATCGACTTAGGTCTCGCATACCCTAATGCAATGTCGTGATGCATGGATGCACAGAAATCACATACGGAATCCTTCCTTTATTTTCTTTTTCTTTTTTCCTTTTCTTTTTCTTTCGTTATTCTTTTTCCTACGTTCTCAGATCCTCAAACTTTCCATCATGCAATTCCTTCTTTTCTGTGTTGTTTCGTTCCCAACACCCTCTCCCCTCCTTTCCAACCCCCGGTCCCTCTCCCTCACCCCACCCCCCAACTCACCACCCCCTCCAGCGCCCCCCCTCCAGTCAACCCCCCCACCAGTCAGGCCCCCCAGCCGCCCCCCTCCAGCCCCACTCCCTCAATCCGGCACCAATACGGCAACACGTGGCCATAGCCCACCACCACCGGCCACGAGCCGCCATCACCATCACCTCCAAACTGATTCCATTACTCATATAAACATCAAAAAGTATCACCTTTTCATACTATTCATACGAAAATAACATCATACATATATACCGATATACAATTCATCATATACACATATAATCAAATAAACGGTCATCTATACAATCACAATTACTTATGCACGATCTCGGTTTCGTATGGAAATTAAAGATTATCATTTTTACATTCAAACGGATGTTAAGGGGGCACCTACCTGGTAATTGATACGCGTTGAAGAGCGTGATTGAGTGGTGTTTCCTCCTCCTTAAAAGCGGCGCTCGGTTTGGAAGCAAGAATGCGTCGCTACCCTTGTTCCTGCGGCGTTCGGTTTTTTAGTGAGGGGAGAGTGTCTAAGCGCTTGTTTAAAAAGAATTTGATTAGGGTTTAGGAAAAATTATCAAATCCAATTAGGTTTTCTAATTAGGCCCAATTGACCTTTTTGCCCTTATTAAAAAAAGCAGGATATAACATTCTCTCCCCCTTACAAAAAGTTTCGTCCTCGAAACTTGTGTGTTACGAAGTCAATAACTTAGTATAGTCCCACATAATTCATTTACCTAGATCAAAACCAAATTTAGTATCCCTTGTGTATTCCGATACGTTACGCATTGCACTTCCTCGATACAGGACTAAGTCCTCAATTCATTTTGTGTGTATATTTACAATGTAATCTTTAAATCCATTGTCTTCCGCCTGATAGATCGTAACCAATTCTTTCTATAGCTCTCGATTCAACCTTAAGGGTATCGTCATTATATTGGCATCATAACTTAATAGTCGGTCTATATCGTACTTATATTTGATGTCACGAGCAACCTCTAAAATCAGTTCCTAAGTGTAGTACAATCTTTAACTTAATGTCTTGTTCACAAAACTCATCCCTGAAGCTGTATGTGTTTGTCGGAATACGTTGTACTCTATTACGATTTAATTTAGTCATCACTAGCATCTCACCAGATGATATAGTCCTTATAAGGTTTAATCCGTATTTAATTCTCTATGATTAGCGCTTACAAACTTCCACTTATATTACTTGACGTGTATCGTTCAGCTTCCTACAATCTAGAATATCGGATTTTGAACTTACCACATATGATTCATCCCCTAGATAATTAACCATACCGACATCCTTTGTGTATGCCAATATGGTAACCGTTACTCTTCCTTAACACAACCAAGTCTTCAAATCAGTTCTTATATACTTACGAACTAGCTCTATAATCATGCTCTTAATTTCTCAGAGATATCGTCAGCAGCCTGGTATACGAAATATGTGTATGAACATATTTTTCTTCAAGTTATAAGAAAAGTAGCTTACGTAGCTATGATTTTGAATATCGCTTTAACTATTTAAAATACTGAACCTTCTAATATATATATATTTTTTTTTGCTAAACACAAAACCCAAAGTATTATAGGTTTGTTTTCGCAACGCGATATCTTAAATAACCATTTTAAAAATGATGACATAACTTGTTCGCAAGGCATTTTGGTAAAATTGTGTCAAAACAATTGAAAACGTAATAATGTAAGGTTTTATGAAACAATTTGAATATGGTACCTTCCGTTTTCAAAAGCATGTATATATTTTGAAAGCTGCCCCTTTTTTTTTTCACCAAAAGTTAATTAAGTCCATCGCAAGTGGGTAAATAACTTTGAAACATTTAAACGGTTGAACTGCTTGCGATATCGATAGTCGTCAAATTAAATTAATTTCGACTAAAAATATAGGTAACAGAATGGAAATTTGAAATATTGTGTAACAAATATATATAAACACATCGTTTGCAAGAACATCAACATTTTAAAAGGTTTTTTTTTTTTTTCAAGGTTGTCAAAAGAATTGAAATTTTTATTATGCTGATTTACAAGTACGGAAAAAAATTAGTCTCGTAAAGTTTAGTAGACTATATAAAGAAATAAGACTCAATAAGGTATTTTCGAAAACAAAATGTCTCTTGAAGTCCTTGTAAAATGTAGGTATAACTCGGTGTACGTGCTTATATAAAATATTTATCCACCAGAGAAATAATAGTCCAATCTTTCGTATAATTTCTATAATCCATCCTTACTTTCAAAAGAAACAATCCGTCTATGTATCGTTTCTTATAAGTCTATCTTTCGTCTACTATGATAAAATCACTAACTTAAATTGTCTAATCTTAGCATGGCACACTAAATATTTATCGACTTAAGGTGTTCTAATTCACCATGCTCCGGCGCGCCATACTGATCCATTGTATTTCTCTACTTGGTTATTCGAACTGCTAATTATCCTAGTTAAATCTCACCCGAACAAGCAACCACTACTGGTTCATGCTTACTCTTTTTCAATTCAAGCTTACTAGATTCAAACCAAATGTTCTGATGTCGACACTTAACCCACAGTTTGTAATGATATAGTATTGCAAGGCACATACTATAGTTGATTCTCGCATATCGCTATTGTTCAATACCTCTACTAAGACTAATATTGTCGAACTATTTTGATCATCTTAACCCTAGACTATAAATTCCTTCGTACAATATCCTTAACTAAACTCTACTTATTATAACGCTAATCGCTATTTACTTTCTATCATTCTACTATAAATCATCCATTGATATTTATTATACTATTTTAATTCATTTCTTTGTAGCTATGGTCCCAACTTAGACCTAATCCTGCTCTGATGTTACCGTCCAAGTAGGGATAGGGACCCGCTTTACTTTACCCTAATGGTACCGAGTACCATGTTGCAGTTATGGTAAGGCAGCCGAGACACTGCCTGACCCATTAATATGTCAACTAACGTTTGTAGTAGGGTATTCTGGTTAACATTGTAATTCATTCAAATCAATTATATAGTATTCAACTAGGGTTACTAAGATCACGGCTTAGAGAGTTATGATCAACCTTCGATAAGGAAGAATTGTATGGGATATTCTAGGTATACGCGTTTCAAACCGATCGACTTCTTAAGTTTAAGATCATAACTTATTTCTAGGATCGTTCTTAGCATCATCATTTCTTAAGTCTAAGATAACGTCATATTTCCAAATCATAATCAGTACCTAATCAACACATTACTAAATCAGTTCTTATGCCTAAAGTCAACTCATAATCGAGATCGTTATTTATGTCTAAGATCATGACTTATGTTCAGGATCATCGCTTATAACTGAGACCAATACCTACATTCATGATCATCACTTATGTTCAAATCATCACTTATGTCTAAGATTGTGACTTAGAGGCAAAATCGTAACTTATTTTCTAATATCATAGCCTAATTCTACATTTCCGCCGTGGATCTAGAGTTATGCTCTGAAGATCGCACTGTCGGCACGTAATACCTCTTGAACTCATTCTGAAATTAGATCCAAGTGATAAGCGGCGTCATTTGTGCTGCGCCACCATTCCTCCGCATCTACTTAAAGAAGAATCTCAAGTCCGAGTGCGGTGGTGGCGGAGCCTGTGGCTGTTGATGTGGTTGTGCCACAGCTTGGGCCATGACCCGTAGTGCATCAGTCAGGGTCTGGGGAAGCACGACCTGTCGTGGGGCCCAATCCTCAGAGTGGTTTCCATTGTCGTTCCTACTGTTCTCTTCTCGACGGCGTATTTGCTACGACAAGGAAATTTTGGTTTTTTTGTCAAGGGCATTTTAGGAAATATATAAATTTAAGATACAGAAAACAGACAAATACAGACAAATAAAAAAATAAAAACCAACCGTGCCCCCAGTCCGATCATCACTTAGTCTAAATTAAACTTATTCTAAGATCAAACTTAGTCTCATATCATAACTTATGTCTATAATCAAACTTAGTCTAATATCAAACTTACATCTACGATCAAAACTTAAGTCAAACTTAGTCTCAGATCACAACTTACGTCTAGGATCAAACTTAGTCTAATATCAAACTTACATCTACGATCAAAACTTAATTCTATAGTCATCTCTTACGTCTATGATCATTTCTTAATTCTATGTTTTTCCGCAGTAGATCTAGAGCCTCGGGCTCTGATACCACCTGTAGCGCCCCGTCCCGAACCCTAGGGTTAGAACCGGTACGCCCACCGTATTCCACTAAGGGATATACAAGGTGTCTGCACGAATCCATGCACTTATCAAAACGACAGAGTATTCGATTGCGGAAGCGAAATAAATCAATTCAAAACCTTAAATTGAAAGTAAAATCCCCAAAATCATATATAGTCAAAATCAAGTCACAATCCTCAGAACGACATCGTAAAGTACGAAAAATGAAATCCCCTAAGCTAAGTCCTCAATGAAATAATAAATAAAATAAAACTTCCTCTTTTCTTGATCATCGGTCATCAACCAGTCTACGTGTCCCAATGTGCCCATTCAGAGTCCTCTCCAACCCATATGTAATCATACCCTGAATCGTCTGCAATAAAACAAAACGAACGGTGTGAGCAACAAAAACGTCACTCAGTAGGTACCCTGCCTGCATCGGCCCTGTGAGATCATACATGCTAGGACAGTAGTGAAATACATATAAGTACGGTAATACGAAAATAGACTGTCCATGTTTTCACAAATACGTATAACGGTTATAACTTCTTAAAACAAGCAAAACACATAATCATGCGAAATGAGCGTGAAATGCAATGTCACATATATGATGCATGATAAGCCTACATTCTTGAAAACATACATACTATCGTGCAATGCATGACCCTGGAACCTAACAAAACGGAACGGAACAGAACGGAACAGATATGCGACTTAGGTCTCGCATATCCTAACAGAACAGAACAGATATGCGACTTAGGTCTCGCATATCCTAACAGAACAGAACAGAACAGATATGCGACTTAGGTCTCGCATACCTTAACATAACAGAACAGATATGCGACTTAGGTCTCGCATACCCTAACAGAACAGATATGCGACTTAGGTCTCGCATACCCTAATGCAATGTCGTGATGCATGGATGCACAGAAATCACATACGGAATCCTTCCTTTATTTTCTTTTTCTTTTTTCCTTTTCTTTTTCTTTCGTTATTCTTTTTCCTACGTTCTCAGATCCTCAAACTTTCCATCATGCAATTCCTTCTTTTCTGTGTTGTTTCGTTCCCAACACCCTCTCCCCTCCTTTCCAACCCCCGGTCCCTCTCCCTCACCCCACCCCCCAACTCACCACCCCCTCCAGCGCCCCCCCTCCAGTCAACCCCCACACCAGTCAGGCCCCCCAGCCGCCCCCCTCCAGCCCCACTCCCTCAATCCGGCACCAATACGGCAACACGTGGCCATAGCCCACCACCACCGGCCACGAGCCGCCATCACCATCACCTCCAAACTGATTCCATTACTCATATAAACATCAAAAAGTATCACCTTTTCATACTATTCATACGAAAATAACATCATACATATATACCGATATACAATTCATCATATACACATATAATCAAATAAACGGTCATCTATACAATCACAATTACTTATGCACGATCTCGGTTTCGTATGGAAATTAAAGATTATCATTTTTACATTCAAACAGATGTTAAGGGGGCACCTACCTGGTAATTGATACGCGTTGAAGAGCGTGATTGAGTGGTGTTTCCTCCTCCTTAAAAGCGGCGCTCGGTTTGGAAGCAAGAATGCGTCGCTACCCTTGTTCCTGCGGCGTACGGTTTTTTAGTGAGGGGAGAGTGTCTAAGCGCTTGTTTAAAAAGAATTTGATTAGGGTTTAGGAAAAATTATCAAATCCAATTAGGTTTTCTAATTAGGCCCAATTGACCTTTTTGCCCTTATTAAAAAAAGCAGGATATAACATCTAAAAACTCTTAAAACTTAACCAATAAGGGCAGAAATTTCTTATCTAATTAAATTGGCCTAAAATGATTATAAAAAATGACAAAATGCGGCTTGAAGAACAGCTGCGTCTAAGCTATCGCCCTGCTTCTGTCGTCCATTCAGAGTAGAGGGAGACGGTGATGAAGGTTCCAAGAATGAATTAGAAGGCACTGATCCAGCCCTTGACAGATTAGTCTGCGGTAATCCAATAGCAGATCGCAACAGACTTGATGCTCCAGTCTCCGTTTGGTTAAGTCTTCTGTGTTCTTCATGACTTTTAACAAAATCAAGCAATGCCTTTATCCCAACAAATAGTATTTTCTGTTTTCCGTCAAACCTTTCAACGGGAGACTCCAATTCTGTGTGAGTAGCGTCAAAAATTAATTTAGTCAAGCATATGTTGCCTCTGATTGCAACACATTTTGTATATTGAACACCAGCCAATTTGGCCTTTTATGAAAGTTTAAATTACAAAAAAAATCAATTAATTTAGTCTCCTTCAGAGTTATGTGACTGGTGGTCTTGTTATACTTCTTGATGGCGCATCAGTAGTAGACTAGGGTTATGAACATGTGATGAGGTAAAGGAGATCTGGGTCTTAATAAGCTATATGGGTTTGAATATTTGCATAAGATGACGCTTGATGCACCAGTTAGGCATTTAACATGCATCAGATTACTCGTGACAAATCCTGGAAGGGGGAAAACTATCCAAAGGAAAGGAAAAAGAGGAAGAGGGGGGTGGGGGGATAAAAGGGGAAGTTTTTTTAGTTGTCCTGATTTCCTTATTTTTCTCTTTTGAGGAATTAGCAAGTTCATGTGATTTGGATTCATGAAATGTGTTTGCTGAGGGTACGAAAAGGGACTCGTTTTGGCTGGAAGATAAAAATGTAATGGAAGTATAATCCGCCTGTATTTTCCCATTGGTTAGCAATATTGGTTGCCTTTTGTGTGTTCTTAATTCTTATTGAGTTCGAAAGCAAATCCGATTTTGTATTTGTTAGTGTGTTCTTTTGGTTATTATTTTAAATCTTTTGTGAAGTTGGCAAACGCCATAAACTTTGTGGAGGTGGCAGTCTGGGTTTCATTAATTTGAATTGAGAAAAGAAGGGGAACTACTTGGCCTCTAGTAGATAAGAAAAAGTTATCAAGAAGAAAAAGGACAACTGCCTGCATTTGGTTATTGAGAACTTGAATTGCTGAGACATCACTATAGGGGAGTTTGTGTTACCGTGTTTGATTGTTGTTGTCTATGCCTCTGGTGAAACATATCATGGTGAAAAAGGACAGATGGTGCTCACGTAATTGCGTTTACAGCAGTTATTAGGTCAAAAGAGTTTAGACTAGATTGGATGTAAGTAGTTGGACTTATATGTGTAGAAGTTGTAAACGCTTTTTTAAGCTTTGCATGAATGCAGCAGATCCTTCTGATCAAGGATTATTAGTAGATGAGACGGATTGCCATTCTGATCCAAGTAATAATGCAGTGCCCAACATGGCACTTCAGGGATTCGTAGGAGAATTGGGAGTGAAACCTCCATAGAAACAGAAGCAGCGCACCAGCTGATAAATTTGAAATAATGAAAAATGTAAGATGTCGAGGGCGTATTTAAATTGAAATGCAACGTGGTGAATCAGACAAACCGTACCCTGAGTAGCTGGACAAATTTGAACAAATTAAATCAGATTTTCCAGATATGTTGAAAAGCAGTTTAGAGATGTGTTGCCAGAGGCTGCGCTTGTTTTGTTGGCAAAAGGAAAATAACCCGAATTAAATGAAGCTGTTCAAATTGTTAGAAAGCCATCCCAGAAGCTTTATGAACGGCTGCCTTGAAATCATCCATATTCAGCTAAAAGAAGCCTTATGGATGAAAATCAAAGAGACCACCATTTATCTATCATGACGACAAGGAGGATCTATTTTTTTTTTTTTTTTTTGGTACTTGAGCTGCTCAAAGGTGCAATCGGTGCTTATGCTAATTTGAGTTTCTGTTATGTGGTGGATTTTATTTTCTGGGAAGGGATTATTGTGTGCCTGTTTCTATATGTCTCTCTAGTATTGGTGTCTTTCTCATCAGTCATCATTGTGTGTGTGTGTGTTTTTTTCTTTTGGTTCATTAACTATTATAAATCGGCATATTTATGGATGTAAAGAAGATGACACTGTTTAGTGCATGTGTTAAAGATTGATGCACTCTTTTTTGACTTTGGGCTATGATGGAATAAAGCAAAATGACTCACCAAATTGGCTACGCTTCTTATATAGTGAAGTAGCAGTCGGTCGACACAACTTGACGCAATTTTCATTATGGTCATCCAGAAACAACCTCTTTGTGTTTTCATTAATACTATTCTCAAACTAGTCACACCTTGTTTCAATGGTAAGAGTGTGTGGCACTCTTGTGCATGTGCACTGTGATATCTCGGTTCTTTTACCTGTATAAAGCTTATATGGTCTGATGCATTTGGTTGCAAGTTGCAAATACAGCTTTCCACTTTGTTGTCATGGTCTCTTTGCTTCTACTTGACTAAATTATGGTGTTCAACATTGTGTAGAATCTCATTCAGAGGTTTTGGAGATGTCTCCAGCATCCAAATCTAGGTCCAAGGACAAAAAGGCTGGAAAGGAACCCTCAAAGGCTACTTCTAAGTCTTCAGTCCATGTTAATACAGGTGGGCCTGCTGCTAGTGGATACAATCCACTTTTAGGAACTTTCCATTCAATTGAAACAACACCTGGATCTACCCCTGCTCTTCAAGTCAATGGTCGATTCAGAAATATAGAGGAGTCGGATGATCATACTGGAAACTCCTCAGGAACAGGCGTTGAGTGTGACTCGATTTCGAATAATGGAAGTTGGTCTGGTGAATCAGAGGATCATAAAGAGAAAGTGTCTCATCCACCTGTGCGTCAAGAGACGGTACCTGGGGCTGACAATGATAAACGAGAAAAAATCCGCCAAAAGAATGAGAAGAAACATCAACGTCAGAAGGAAAGGCGAGCCCAAGAGTTGCATGAACGGTGCAGTGGTTACCTTATGTCAAGAAAATTGGAAGCGTTGGCACAGCAGCTCGTGGCAATGGGATTTCCTCAGGAACGGGCTACAATGGCTCTCATTCTCAATGAAGGCAGAGTAGAACAATCTGTAGCATGGCTGTTTGAAGGAGGTGAAGAAGCAGATAAGCATAGTGAACCAAATTTTGATAATGGGAATAACTTAAAAATCGACATATCCGAGGAGCTTGCTCGTATGGCAGAAATGGAGATCAGGTGTAAGTGTTCCAGGCAGGACGTTGAGAGGGCGGTTGTTGCTAGTGAGGGTGATCTTGAAAAAGCAGAAGAGTCTCTGAGGATACTAAAGGAGGATCCCCCTTCTGCTCCCCCAAAGCCAGAAGAAAGTGGTGATCCTCCTACTCTAGGCAACGGTAAGCTTCCTGTAGCTTCTAGCCAGAACTGGATGAGGATGCCTCAAAAGACTGCTGCAACTATTATCCAGCAACAAAGGAATGAAAGAGATTTTAATTACACAAAACTTGCAGGCACAGCTGGGTCTCCTGTGGATTTCACGAGTAAAAATCCGCTGTCCTTGGAAAGGACGCAACCAAAATTGGAGTGGGCTAAACCGCAGGAAATTAGCATTACAGCAGACAAAAGGTTGCCGGTTGCAACATCCACGACTTCTGCTTCCTTGTCACCAGCATTGCAGGCATCTTCTTCACTGCCCAAATCAGAGGGACATTTTCTCATGGTTGGAAATGAACCTAAGGGCCATCAAGGGCCTATCAGAGAACCAATAAATGCAATGCAGCGGCCTCAATCTATAAACAGGAAGACGAGCCCTAACACAACTGTTAGTTCCTCTTCGTTAGGGATACCGACAAGTTGGTACCCAGATACTGTGGAGACTATGAAGTCGAATGGCTTTATCTCGACAGTTCCTGGAACGAGGAACGTAAGGCCTGGCAGTGTCGCTACAAACCAATTGTACAATCAATTTTCTTCTCAACCTTCACAGCTGTTTGTGTCGAGCAGTGCATCAGTGGATTCAATTGGGATGAGTCGCGGCAATGGTTTGTGGAGCCGAACAAGTGCATCTCCGACAATTACTGCAGCTTCTTCTCTAGGACTCTTCTCTGGACTTGGTGCTAATGTTTCATCAGGATACTCATCCCCATTGGATTGGAACTCAGGAAGCTCAATGTCGCAGTTCGACTACAGCAATATTGACTGGAGCTTGGAGCGTGGGTCTTCCATGTCAAGGGCAAGTGCTATGTGTGCTGGCACGAACAGGTTTATGCAACAGGAGACGCGTATATATGATTCTTTTTCTTCAGGAGTGGGTGCAGAATCTGCCGTGAGAACAGTCCTTCCTAACGGAACAAGTGTTCGATTGCAGGAAGGGGTAGGCTCTGCTGAAATGTCGTCTACCAGCGGTTCTCGTGAGTGGACTTCTCCCTTCGAAGAAAAGGATCTTTTTAGTTTACCAAGACAGTTTGTTTCGTCGCCCTCTCGGTAAAGAGGGGCTAAAGAAGGAAATAAAAGACGATTGAGTAAACAAGAAACAAAGCTTGAATCTGATGTTGGTGTTTGGTTAATAGTGATGCTTTGCCCATGTGATTGTTGCTGTCGATTATAGTGCAAAATGCATCCTTCAGTGTTGTTTTCTTCGCATCTATATTATCTTCTCTTTACATCTATCTACACGATCAAAGAATAACTTCCCTTCTTCCCTCTTCTTCTTCTGCCTCTTTCATCTTAAAGCTCCTTCCTACTTTCCAATAATAAAAAAAATAAAAAATCATTATGCTTTAGGCCACTTATGCTGATCTAAGCAAGCTCCAAATCTTTGAACTAAAAAACTAAAACTAATAGTATGATAGTAGTAGTAGTGTTCATAGCAGGCTGCTAAAAACATCCGGAATCTAAAATTGCTTAGGGAGATCTGGAGGGTCATGGTTTTGATTTCTTTTTTTGTAATGCAGGTGATCTAGTGTACTGCAGAGAAATTTTGGATTGCGTTATCAGTATTAGATACAACTTCAATAAAGCTCGACTTGTTCTTTTTCATTCCCAAGAGGATAATTCAGCCCCGTTTTCTAAATTTTTTGGTTTAGACCTGGCTCCACTTCCATCTTAACCAAAATTGTAGCGTTTTTACGAATGCCAGCATTAGGTTTAGTTACCAGTTTCAAGTTTTTTTCTTTTTTTAAAAAAAAATTAAAGTTAATATATGGGACAAACAGGCGAATTTACAAAATGTGCTATCGAACATACCACCCAGGAAATAGTCGGGACAAATGAAGGTAAGATGGCTTACAATATGAACGCTATAGTTAGTACCAACCTTTAAACAAAAGGTGGTTCTCTATGACCACAATTCTAGGATAAAATAAAGATGAGTGCCAACCCAAATCCTTTTCCTGGGGATATAGGTGGCTTACAAAACAGTAGTGTGCTGATTTCTTCTAAGGGAGCAAAGGAGATGATGGTTATCTCGCGTGTTGCAAAGTTATGGCAGACATTCCATCCTGATGTGGAATAGTGTAGGAGACAAATGGCAGTACCGTTTCCACAGGAGTTTCCTGAACCATTATCCAACTAAACTACTCCAATCTTTAATAGTGAAAAGGAAGTCCAATCAACGACATCTGGAATGCCCCCCCCCTGCCCCCCCTTTTCGTGTCATCTGCTGGCTGTGGCCGCCAAGTCTTCAACGCTGGGATAGGAACCTGCACAGTGAATCAAGACCAGTTTCAAGTTTCAACCATGCACTCCCAGAAATCACCAATCTGCAGTTTATCCAATATCATCTCATAAATGTGGCAAAAGATGCCAAGGATCCATCAATTGAACAGTCAACAAGACAACTTAAATATCTGTATCCCCAAGTCAATGAAGCCTGCCCAATTGGGTAGAGCTATGAGATCCTTGGGATTATGAGGGTTCGGGTTCGGGTTCGATTCCTGTCTCTCCCCTCGCTTCACCATATGATCTTAAAGTAGTGTATCCTAAGGGAAAAAATATAAATGATCTAACATGAATAAAGTAGACAAGCTTTATAAGCTCAGACAAAGACGTGTACAAAGTACAAAGCTTTATAAGCCCCAATGACATTGGTTGATAATCGATCAGTGGACTTTGATGGCGCAAGAGAGAAGTTTATCTTGTCACCTTGACTAATTACCTATCAAGTCTAACAGCCATATAGCTTAAGAATTAGGAAGCCCTAAAATTGGACAAAAAAAAGGACAAACAAGATTCATGCCGGAATATAATGCAATTACAATTTTGTATGAAACTATTTACATGAAAGAGACGTTATGTATATGTTTGAATGATTTTAAAAGTATGATTTTATTAAGTGATAAAATGTTGATCAAGTACAAAAAGATGTTAAAAAAACTACTTTATATCATGAAAATATCAAACGATTTAGATACACAAGAAGTAACATCGATCTCTCAATTTGAAACACGTTAATCGATTGATGTGAACATTGTTCTCTCAAACGATAAATAGACCGATCGATGTATATATTGACCAAAATTGAAAATCTTTGTAAGACATCGATATCTCAACTTGAAACACATTGATCAATCAATGTACACATCATACCCTACATAGATCGATTGATGTAAGACTGATTAAAACTGAAACAATACCGTGAGACATCGATATCTCAAACAGAGCAACATCGATTGATCGATGTATAAATTAGTCTCTAAATTTGAGACGTAGATTGATCAATGTCAGTATAATTTAAAATAATTTCTTTAATATGTGATAAGTATGTAAGCATTTTTGGTATACATATTATTTCTTATATATGATAACTTTTTGTAACGTCTCATATATGTTCGTAATGATTCTATGCTTAAACTTGATATAATGCTATGTCACTAACGTGACATGGAAGTTCTAAAAACTTACCACAAGGGCAAAAGAATAATTTTGAACTTTGATAGGGCTATATCTCAAGAAAGATATATAAGAACAAAAAGACACAAAGGAGTATCATTACAAGTTTACTTGACGTAATTGGTTTTCAAGGGTATTTTGGTCATTCTGGAGACAAGGGCATCTTGGTCATCTACACAAGCTTATATTTTTGTGTAATGCTGAAATGTTTACTATATCGATTTCTTATATATACAAACATATATACATACATACATACATACATACATATATATATACACACACATATATATACACACATATATATACACATATACATATATATATATATATATATATATATATATACACACATACACACACATACATACATACATACATACATACATACATACATACATACATACATACATATATATATATATATATATATATATATATATATATATATATATATATATATATATATATATATATATATATATTAGTGGAAGGACGAGCGGTACCATCCGTTGTTTTATTAATAATAAAAGTCCTCACTTGTGGCAGAGGAATACCGTGGTTACAATAAAATCCTATTTCCTACGGGAGACTCTCCCAAAAAGCAGAATAAAAACCAATTGAAATGTACATAAGTGCAAATTTAATACGGTAAGTAACCTGCATAATACAAATAGAAATTAACTAGCCTGTAATGGTAGCTGCCTCTCAGTTGTAAGATCCAGTGTCTCGCACCCATGAGTCATCGTAGATGAGTATACACAAACAAATCGTGAGTAGTATGTTTAGTGCAACAAGAAATATACGAATACAGTAATGAATAAACAAAGTCATACCATGTGTGCCTGTATCCATATGAATACATGCGACGCGAATGATTGAATTGCATCTTATGTATGATGTTACGTCAAATTTCCTCAACAAACAGAAGAAAAAATGTGTCATTAACCTATGGCAACTGTAAATGTGTAAAGGACCGTAAAAGAGAAAAGCATTGTACCGCTGTTGCCTGTATCTGGGTGATACAAGCAACATCCTTTGAAAGCACGCTAGTCTAATCGAACGAAATATTTGGCCCCACAAAGTATGGAAAGAATGGTCCATCAAGTAAATCTGTCCAACATCCGGGGGTCCTCAGCGAACATAGAATAAAACAGTGTCATAAACATATGGCAACAGAAAATATGTAAGACTGTGAGTGAGAAAGGTCATACCGCTATTGCCTGTATCACATCTTTTTATATTGCGCAAGTCCATATGAATGCAAGTTTAGTGACGCAAAGTGGGTAGAGTGGTCCGTCCAACAAAAGCCTCGGACAACCGGAGGGAGAGAGGAAACTGAGCATAGGATATAGTGTGTGGAAACATACTGTCTTGCTGAGCCAGATGATGGGCTACTATGTTTATTTCACGCGGAATATGATGTAGCGAGCTGCCCGTCAAATTCAGAAATAGCTCTAAACGCATGTAATCAGTCAAAGGCGTGCTTGTAGAATGGACTTATATATATATATGTATATGTATATGTATATATATATGTATATGTATGTATGTATATATGTATGTATATATGTGTGTGTGTATAAACCGTATTTTGTACGGACTTCAGTTTTCTTCGTATTATTAAAGAGTGGCATTTATTTTGTCATATTATATTGTCTTCATGGTATTCTTATATACATTATTCTGTGCTTCCCATTGTTATTTTTAAGAGAATATTGATCATATTTTTAAAGAGAATATCGGCTATACTTGAAGGAGAGAAAAGACGAAGTAGTTTGGATAAAATAATGATATTTACAATGCAATTTCTCTTCACCATTATCCAATCTTTCTTATATGAGATCTTTTTTAGAAGTTTTAAACCAAATTCCTCCCGGAGTCCATGATGTCGTGCGGAATGTTTGAGTTGGCCTTGCACTTTATTTGCTTCAAGATGGATCTTCAAACCACTGAAGAGTGTGGACATTGGAAAAGGAAGAGTTGGCCTTGCACTTTATTTGCTTTAAGATGGATCTTCAAACCACTGAAGAGTGTGGACATTGGAAAAGAAAAGAGATCATGTGTCTCAGTATTTCTGTTACATAAAACACATGTAGCAGTTAGAATAAGCCTCCAATTTAAAAGTTTGTCTTGTATAGACATCTTCTTTCAGCATGCCAACCAAAAAATGATATACCAGATATTACACCAGGAAATTTTCGAATTAGTCGTGATGTGTTAATTTAGGAATTAAATAGCCGTGGGATGTATATCCGGAATTAAGTTAAATGTAGCGTGTCGATCGTGTTCAAGAAATTGTGGAATGATATAAGGAAGTTACATGGGTATATGATAAAAGAAAATGTAAAAGGTAAATAGTGTATATATATAATAATAATAAAAAAATCCCGTAGGACAAAAAAATGATAATAATAAAAAAAAATAAAATAATGCTTAAGGAATAAACGTGGGTTTGAGAATTAAATATCATTTGAATTAAAATAAAAAAATAATAATAAAGCAACATGGATTACGTGGGGGATAACCGTTCCCCCCAGAAATGGCGCCTGGGAGTGAATAAAATAAGGGCAGCGGTGGATGGTTAACAAAAATGAAAAAGGAGTAAGTCACAGAGAAGAAAGAATATAGTGAAAGGGTGCAAAAAGAGAACTGAGAAGGGGGCAAACTGAGAAGAGAGAAGGAGAAGGAAAAAGGGGAGAGAAGTCAACAAGGTTTATTCTACTCGCGAAATTTCTTGTCAGCAATCCAGGTAGGTTCCTTTTCCCCCTCCAAATTGGTATAAGTCAAGCATGCTTTAATGGTAGATTATGTGTTTTTGTTGATTGATTGTTGATATCTATATCACGTTGTTGCATCTGTGAAAAGTCTTGCTATTTGGAGTATACCGAATGCGTCTAATTGTTTTGCGTTGCTTGAATTTGATTTTAGGGAAAAATTTGATAATCAAAATTAACCCACTTTTGGACATGATTAGCAGTTTTATTTTTTTGTTTTGGCCTTAGTATAGGTTCCCGTAGATTGGAAATAGGTGGGAATATAGATCGGGGTCGAAAAACAGCCGCCAGAGGCGGCCGGAGCGCCTCATGCGCCACCGGAATGGCAGCGCGTGGACTACACGTGCGCTGGGAGGGGAGGCTGCTGGCGGTTGTCTGGAATTTAAAAAAAAAATATTGAAAAGGGTAATAGGGCCGGCCTGCCAGCAGACCAGGCCAGCCCCCTACTGGGCCGCTGGCTGGCTGCAGCAGAGCCAGCCCATTTAACTGTTTAAAAAAAGGAAGGCTGATAACGGACCGGGCCGGATGGCCAGCGGACCGGGCCAGACATCAGCCGGCCCATTTACGCGAATATGTAAAAAAAAAGAGACTGGTGCAGGCCAGTCCGTTTTCGGACCGGACCAGAGGAAAGGCGGGCCAGGGCTGGCAGAATAGGGCCAGCCCGATTTGTTAATATTAATTATATTCTGGAATTTCTGAAATTAGGTAAATGGTATTTATTTAACTTAAATTAGTAATGATTATGGAAAAATTATAAATAAATATCAGAAAATTATAAATAAATTCCAGAAATTATAAAATATAAAAAGTAAATTATTTTCACTAAATTTCATCAATTGTGATAATTTATTTGATTTGTGTAATTATGAAATAATTAGAAATAAATTAGGAAAAAATGAGAAAAAATACAGAAAATGCATAATGAACGTATACAAGCCATGGAGAAGTAGCTTTGACTCGGAACGACGATAAATCATTAGTCGGGCAATAAAAGAATCTAGAATTGAGTGCTGGAGGATGGTGAGGATGGGCCAGGGGCCTCAGGCGATTATGTTATTTGCATTCATGGCACGTGCATTGCATTTATGGTGGGTCGTGACGAACGGGTCACGGGCGTTCAGTATGGTGTACGGTGGCGGGGCCACGCACACCCAGTATGGTGTATAGTGGCAGGGCCACGCACACCCAATATGGTGACTGTGGGTGGGTACGATCCACAGCCACTCAGTTAGGACCTGGGTTCATGCATTGCATGGTGGAGATATCGGCATTTTGTGTGACATGACTTTGTTGCGTGTGACATGCATAGTAGGGCATGCATCACGTTGTTGCGCATTTCTTAACTGGAGTGAATTACTTTTTCGCATTCATATGCTTATGTGCTATCATGTCTTATGTGCTATGTGCTATATCATTATTGTATGTTTGTCGTGTATTACTTGGAGGCAGGTGCCTACTGAGTGATTTTCCAGTCACTCACCCCTACTTTCCGTCCCCACCAGGTGAGCAGGAAGAGACTTATGACTACGTCTTTGTTGAGGACGGGGCTGATACAGTGGAGTGGACAGACTGATGGTCGCGCTTAGGATATAAGAGGACCATGCGACTATTTGTCTTTATTTTATTGAGATCTCATTAGACATTACCTTGATAGATTTTCAGACTTATGTTATTGTCAGGATTTGGTTTATTATTATATTAAGGAATTTTATTTATCAAGAAAACTTTATGTTATTGTATTTTGTTTCCCCGCGAAAAATTTCTACGTCTTTTTGGACATGTTGGAAATTGATTCGGCGCTTTGTATTCTCGTTAGTGAGATACGGCGGGTGCACTGTTCTCGATGCTAAGGTTCAGGAGCGGGGCGCTACAGGTGGTTTCAGAGCCGATGCTTCAGATCCGCCTCGGGAATGCAGAATTAACTAGATCACCTAGACATAAGCCATGATCTTTTCCTAGAAACGACAAGTATGACCCTAATAAATGGAGTAGACCTAAGTTATGATCGGGTTAAGGGAGGTGTGTGCCGAGGGTGAGCTTTTCTTGTTAATTACCATTTTAAACCGGAATCACCTATTCAGTTTATTTATTTTACTGACCCGCTTGCCTTTCATGAACTCGAACTCCAGGAAATGCCTCCACGACGTGAGCCTGCAGGAAATGGAGGGCACGACGGTGATGACCACCAGGGTCAGGGAGCCATACCCCAAGTCCTTGCAGACACTCTAGCCACCCTGACTACCTTGGTGGCTCAGCAGCAGGTACAGATGGCTCACCTGCAGCAGCAGCTTGAGCAGCAGCAGGAGCAACAGCAGCAGCAGCCACCACCACCACCCCCAGGACTTCGATTCTTTTATAGAGAGATGCAGCATTCCCGAATACCGATGTTTAGTGGCACTACACGGCCAGAGGAGGCCGAGATCTGGCTCCAGAATGTGACCAAGCAGTTGAGGTTATTGTAGGTTCCCGACGACCTAAAGATAGAGGTGGTCGTTTCATTTCTTGAGGGTGATGCGAGGGAATGGTGGCTTGGCGTGCAGCGCCGGTTGACTCCACCGTTGACTTGGGCTCAGTTCCAGGAAGAGTATCAGAAGCACTACATTCTGGAGAGTGCCATCCAGAGGAGGATGACTGAGTTCCAGCTACTTACTCAGGGGTCCATGACCGTGGACCAGTATTCGGAGAGATTTCATGCCCTAGGGAGATATATGCTTTCCGTTATGGATAACAAGAAGGCAAAGATGTCCAAATTCAAGACTGGACTGAATCCTCGCATTCAGTCATTGATTATTTGCGCCAGATCGAAGACCTTTGAGGAATTACTTGAAGTATGCCGGGATGTTGAGAGTGACCTCAGGAAGGGCGTACCAGACGACCGGACGAAGCAACCACGAGAGGAGTATCGTCCTGGGAGATCAGGAAGATGGCTGAAGGTACCCCGCCGCTAACAATCAGGAAGCTCGTTTCGGCCATCTCAATAGCAGAGGCAGTTTACTCAGCCACTTACTATCGGAGGACCTATATTGACTGATGCACAGCCAGTGAGGGCAGTGGCACCCACTACCCCATGTGTCCATTATGGGCGTTTCCATCCGGGTCAGTGCTGGAGGACCAAAGACATGTGCTACAGGTGCGGCGCCCCAGGACACATCGCCAGAGACTGCCCCGCACAGGGACAGGCACCCCCACCCCAGCAGAGCCAGCCACAACAGAAGGGGAGGCCAAAGACGAATGCCCGAGTACATGTCATGTCGCACGCCGACGTCGAGGACACCAGCGATGTCGTAGCAGGTACACTTTAATTAAGTGTTATAAATCCGAATATGCTTTAAATACCTTTCTGTCTTGTGGTTATGTGTTATATTATATAAATCTGCCCGTGTTAGGTGAGATATTGATTAACAAGGTCCCAGCCTACGTCCTTTTCGATAGTGGGGCCAACCATTCATTTATCGCCAGGAGGGTTGTCAAGAGTCTGAATATTCCACCAGAACGGCTGAAGATTCCTTACCGTGTCCAAACCGCTGGTGACCAGGTGTTGGTATCGCACTATCAGTATAGAGATTGTTTGATGGAGATTAATGAGCTGGAGTTCACGCCGACTCTGATTCCGATCCAGATGCAAGATTTTGATGTTATTCTGGGCATGGATTTTCTGGCTAAGCATGAGGCCAAGATCGACTGTCGTCTGAGGCAGGTCCGTATGCAGACACAGAGTAAGCAGGAAACCATCTTTCAAGGAGATTACAAGTTACATAAGGCGCCCAAGAAGATCTACATGAGTGCAGCGCAGGCGCATGAGGCGTTGAGGAAAGGTAATCAATGTTTCCTTGTATATGCTATTGGTGCAGAAAAAGAGGTACCCTTGATAGATTTGATACCAGTGGTGAATGAGTACAAAGACGTATTTCCCGATGAGTTGCCAGGACTACCGCCTAGTCGGGAGGTGTAATTTGAGATTAATTTACTGCCTGGTGCGGAGCCGATATCGAAGGCACCGTACAAGATGGCTCCGGCTGAGCTGAAGGAGCTGAAAGAACAATTGCAGGAGCTACTGGACCGGAAGTTCATTCGACCTAGCGTCTCACCCTGGGGAGCTCCGGTCTTGTTCGTAAAGAAGAAGGACAGCAGTATGAGGCTTTGTATTGATTATCGGGAGATTAATAAGATCACTATCAAGAACAAGTACCCTCTACCTCGGATCGAGGACCTCTTTGACCAACTAAAGGTATCCTTTAATCATTGTGACTTGTAATTGATAATATTGAGTTTTCCAAATGATTCCTCAGTTTTGGCATTCTTCAGGGTGCTAAGGTATTCTCTAAGATCGATCTTCGATCCGGATATCATCAGCTGAGGATTAAAGCCGAAGATGTAGCAAAAACTGCCTTTCGCACCAGATATGGGCATTACGAGTTTTTAGTAATGCCGTTTGGACTGACTAATGCTCCCACAGCCTTCATGGATTTGATGAATGCGATGTTCAGGGATCAGCTTGATAAGTTCGTGGTGGTCTTTATTGATGATATTCTAATCTATTCTTCGGACGAGGAGTCGCACGAAAAGCATTTGAAGGAGGTTCTGGAGATTCTCAGGCAGAAGAAGCTGTATGCTAAGTTTAGTAAGTACGAATTTTGGGTGAAGAGCGTTGCCTTCTTGGGACATGTGGTTTCGGAAGAGGGAATTTCAGTAGATCCCAAGAAGATTGAGGCCATTACCGAATGACCTAGACCGACTAATGTGACTGAAGTGAGGATCTTTCTAGGGTTGGCTGGTTACTATAGGAAATTCGTTGAGGGATTCTCATCGATAGCGGTGCCCTTGAGCAGATTGACACAGAAAAAGTCAAAGTTTGTGTGGACCGCTGAATGCAAACAGAGCTTTACAGAACTTAAGAGACGACTGACGACGACCCCCATACTTGCTCAACCCTCAGGCTCTGAGGGGTTTGTCATATATAGTGATGCATCGAAGAGCGGACTAGGTAATGTATATAACGTCAAAGTTGATTTTATATGCATCACAACTGTGGCCTAACTGTTTCCTTGCAGGATGTGTCCTAATGCAAAACGGCAGAGTTATTGCCTATGCTTCCCGCCAACTGAAGCCTTATGAGCAGAATTACCCGACGCATGATCTGGAATTGGTAGCGGTGGTATTCGCGCTAAAGATTTGGCGCCACTATCTGTATGGGGTGAAGTGTGAAGTTTTCACTGATCATAAGAGTTTGAAGTACTTATTCACACAGAAGGAGCTAAACATGTGTCAGAGGAGATGGCTTGAGTTGTTGAAGGACTACGATTTGACTATTAGCTACCATCCGGGGAAGGCAAACCCAGTTGCGGATGCCCTGAGTAGGAAGTCTAGCCATGCCAGACAGACGCCGTTGGAAAGGGATATGGCGGAGTTAGACCTTGACATTGTGGACTCCACAGCTAAGGTTCTAGCGGCATTGATTATCACTCCATCTTTGATCAAGCAAATCAAAGAGGCGCAGAAGGGAGATGTAGCACTTAGTAAGATTCGGGAGAGGATGATGACTAGTCAAGTTGATGGTTTTCAGATCCATGACGACGGCATCATGTGGTTTCAAGGGATGCTTGTGTTCCGGAGGTTGAGGATCTCAGGAAAGCAGTACTGAAAGAGGCACACAACTCGAAGATGTCTATTCACCCGGGGACTACAAAGATGTATAATGACCTGAAGAAGCATTACTGGTAGAGTGGTATGAAGAGACAAATAGCCGAATTCATTGAGAGATGTCTGGTATGTCAGCAGGTCAAGGCAGAACACCAGAGACCAGGGGCTTCGTTGATGCCATTAGAGATCCCTGAATGGAAATGGGAGCATGTGACGATGGATTTTGTGGTGGGTCTTCCGAGGACAAGGAATGGTAATGACATGATATGGGTGATTGTAGACCGTTTGACTAAGTCCGCACATTTCCTACCTGTGCCAAATGATGTGACCCTGGAGAGGTTAGTTACACTCTATATCGACGACATCATCAGTTTACATAGAGTCCCAGTTAGTATTGTCTCCGATCGTGATTCGAAATTTACTTCCAAGTTTTGGTCAGCATGTCAGAAAAGGATGGGGACTGAAATACGATTGAGTATTGCATTTCACCCGCAGATGGATAGGCAATCAGAGAGGACGATACAGACATTAGAGGATATGTTGAGGGCCTGCGCCATCGATTTCAAGGGGAACTGGGACGATATGATCAAATTGGTGGAGTTCTCTTACAATAATAGTCATCATAGCGCCATCGGCATGGCACCATTTGAGGCGCTTTATGGGCGTAAGTGCAGATCCCCTATTCTTTGGGATAAAGTGGGAGAGCGCGCTATTACAGGTCCAGAGCTGGTTGAGCAAACTAAGGAGAAGGTTAAGTTGATTCGAGAAAGGCTCAAGGTTGCTCAAGACAGAAGTAAGAGCTGGGCTGACTCGAAGAGGCGTCCTTTGGAGTTTGATGTTGGAGACAAGGTATATCTGAAGGTATCGCCGATGAAAGGTGTTGCACATTTTGGTCTAAAGGGTAAGCTGAGACCTCGGTACATTGGCCCCTACGAGGTGCTCGAAAGGATTGGTTCATTAGCTTATCGTTTGGCATTGCCTCTAGCGCTAGCACAGGTGCATGGCGTATTCCATGTCTCTCAGTTGAGAAGGTACGTCCCAGATCCGAGTCACGTACTAGATGCACCGCCTTTGAGAATTAGACCGGACACATCATATGAAGAGACACCAATTCGGATTATAGACCGCAAAGACCAGGTGTTGAGGAGGAGAATCATTCCATACGTCAAGGTGCAATAGAGCAATCACAAAGAGAACGAGGCAACTTGGGAGCTGGAGGATCAGATGCGTGAACGCTATCCTGAACTTTTCGATTAAGGTACATCGAGTCTCCTCAGTCTTTACGATTAAGTTTACGTCAAGTTTCGAGGACGAAACTTTTTGTAAGGTGGGTGGGATGTTACACCCGGAAATTTTCGAATTAGTCGTGATGTGTTAATTTAGGAATTAAATAGCCGTGGGATGTATATCCGGAATTAAGTTAAATGTAGCGTGTCGATCGTGTTCAAGAAATTGTGGAATGATATAAGGAAGTTACATGGGTATATGATAAAAGAAAATGTAAAAGGTAAATAGTGTATATATATAATATAAAAAAAATCCCGTAGGACAAAAAAATGATAATAATAATAATAATAATAAAATAATGCTTAAGGAATAAACGTGGGTTTGAGAATTAAATATCATTTGAATTAAAATAAAAAAAATAAAGCAACATGGATTACGTGGGGGGATAACCGTTCCCCCCACAAATGGCGCCTGGGAGTGAATAAAATAAGGGCAGCGGTGGATGGTTAACAAAAATGAAAAAGGAGTAAGTCACAGAGAAGAAAGAATATAGTGAAAGGGTGCAAAAAGAGAACTGAGAAGGGGGCAAACTGAGAAGAGAGAAGGAGAAGGAAAAAGGGGAGAGAAATCAACAAGGATTATTCTACTCGCGAAATTTCTTGTCTGCAATCCAGGTAGGTTCCTTTTCCCCCTCCAAATTGGTATAAGTCAAGCATACTTTAATGGTAGATTATGTGTTTTTGTTGATTGATTGTTGATATCTATATCACGTTGTTGCATCTGTGAAAAGTCTTGCTATTTGGAGTATACCGAATGCGTCTAATTGTTTTGCGTTGCTTGGATTTGATTTTAGGGAAAAATTTGATAATCAAAATTAACCCACTTTTGGGCATGATTAGCAGTTTTATTTTTTTGTTTTGGCCTTAGTATAGGTTCCCGTAGATTGGAAATAGGTGGGAATATAGATCGGGGTCGAAAAACAGCCGCCGGAGGCGGCCGGAGCGCCTCACGCGCCGCCGGAATGGCAGCGCGTGGACTACACGCGCGCTGGGAGGGGAGGCTGCTGGCGGTTGTCTCGAATTTAAAAAAAATATTGAAAAGGGTAATAGGGCCGGCCTGCCAGCAGACCAGGCCAGCCCCCTACTGGGCCGCTGGCTGGCTGCAGCAGAGCCAGCCCATTTAACTGTTTAAAAAAAAGGAAGGCTGATAACGGACCGGGTCGGATGGCCAGCGGACCGGGCCAGACATCAACCGGCCCATTTACGCGAATATGTAAAAAAAAGAGACTGGTGCAGGCCAGTCCGTTTTCGGACCGGACCAGAGGAAAGGCGGGCCAGGGCTGGCAGAATAGGGCCAGCCCGATTTGTTAATATTAATTATATTCTAGAATTTCTGAAATTAGGTAAATGGTATTTATTTAACTTAAATTAGTAATGATTATGGAAAAATTATAAATAAATATCAGAAAATTATAAATAAATTCCAGAAATTATAAAATATAAAAAGTAAATTATTTTCACTAAATTTCATCAATTGTGATAATTTATTTAATTCGGATAATTAGAAAATAAGTAGAAATAAATTAGGAAAAATTGAGAAAAAATACAGAAAATGCATAATGAACGTATACAAGCCATGGAGAAGTAGCTTTGACTCGGAACGACGATAAATCATTAGTCGGGCAATAAAAGAATCTAGAATTGAGTGCTGGAGGATGATGAGGATGGGCCAGGGGCCTCAGGCGATTGTGTTATTTGCATTCATGGCACGTGCATTGCATTTATGGTGGGTCGTGACGAACGGGTCACGGGCGCTCAGTATGGTGTACAGTGGCGGGGCCACACACACTCAGTATGGTGTATAGTGGCAGGGCCACGCACACCCAGTATGGTGACTGTGGGTGGGTACGACCCACAGCCACTCAGTTAGGACCCGGGTTCATGCATTGCATGGTGGAGATATCGGCATTTTGTGTGACATGAGTTTGTTGCGTGTGACATGCATAGTAGGGCATGCATCACGTTGTTGCGCATTTCTTAACTGGAGTGAATTACTTTTCCGCATTCATATGCTTATGTGCTATCATGTCTTATGTGCTATGTGCTATATCATTATTGTATGTTTGTCTTGTACTACTTGGAGGCAGGTGCCTACTGAGTGATTTCCCAGTCACTCACCCATACTTTTCGTCCCCACCAGGTGAGCAGGAAGAGGCTTATGACTACGTCTTTGTTGAGGACGGGCCTGATACAGTAGAGTGGGCAGACTGATGGTCGCGCTTAGGATATAAGAGGACCCTGCGACTATTTGTCTTTATTTTATTGAGATCTCATTAGACATTACCTTGATAGGTTTTCAGACTTATGTTATTGTCAGGATTTGGTTTATTATTGTATTAAGGAATTTTATTTATCAAGAAAACTTTATGTTATTGTATTTCGTTTCCGCGCGAAAAATTTCTACGTCTTTTTGGACATGTTGGAAATTGATTCGGCGTTTTGTATTCTCCTTAGTGAGATACGGCGGGTGCACTATTCCCGATGCTAAGGTTCGGGAGCGGGGCGCTACACCAGATGAGTTTATAACAATTTACCATTGCATCCACCACTTGTAGAGCTGATGTTACACTTGCAATTGAGAAATTCTTATTAAGGATCCACTTCCATTGATCAAGGCCAATATTAGGCACTTGCAATTGAGAAATTCTTATTAAGGATCCACTTCCATTGATCAAGGCCAATATTAGGCTTGATAGTTCTGCATTCTTGGTAGAAGCTGATAATTTGCTCGTACCACCATCTCCCAAATGGTAGTCTCCATTGGTTTCTTTTAGGACTTAGGGGACTGTAGTATTTGTCCCGATTTTTAGCTTGTTTTTTATTTCAGGAACCATATTATTTAGGATACCCCAAGTGTGTCAGAGATTTTTCCAAAAATAGGGCTCTCTCCATGTCTTCTTCAACCTCTTTCACGTTTAACATACACTTAATTCATTGTCTTACACCATCTAGAGTGGATAGGTTATAATAAAAAGATTTAGCCCAATAAAAACAATATGGAAACTGGTCTTGTTAAGCGCTGCCAAACCCAGAAAAACGAAGAAATGAAAGGCAGAGAAAGCAATGTTAAGCTAGTGAAGGAAATGAAGAAGTTTAGGTGAGAAAAGACAACACATATAAGAGCAATAAAGAAAGAAAAGGAAACCATGTGCGTGCACAAGTAAAGCCAAAGTCAAGTATTGAATTAGCATACAGTTACATATCATGATACTTGAATGTGCTATATGCAGTGAATGTGCTATATGTAGTGAAGTGTAAGTGTAAAATATTGTGGCCTTCTTTTTTTCTTTTCTTTTTTTTAAACTGGGCGTTCAAAATGTTCACCCGTTAAGTTTGTACATAATTGCTTAGATAATATAATTAACTGAAATTGCAGGGATATAATGCCGTTCTCGGTGGGTATACCCCTCAACCGATCGTCACTTAAGTCTAAGTCATTTCTTAATTCTACAATCATGCTTAGAATATAATCATCGCTTATGACTAAAATCAGTACTTATATTCAAGGTCAACTCTTAATCAGAACCGTCACTTATGTATAAGATCGTGACTTATAGGCAAAATCATCACTTAGTTTCTAAGATCATGGTCTAAATCTACGTTTCTGCCGTGGATCTGGAGCCATGCTTAGATACCACATGTAGCGACCCGTTCCGAGCCCTAGTACTTGAAACGACTCACCCGTTGTATTTCACTAAGGAAAATACAAGGCGTCATAAGTCGAAACAATTACACGTCAGCGGAAGTCAAAATTTAAAACCTCGAAATAATCATCATAGTTATTATCAATGTCTAGGCAAATCTAAATCCGATACAAATGTCAAACGTAGATAAATACTAAATCTCCGAAATACAGAAACCTTGAATTACATAAACCTCGAATATCAAAATGTCTGTCTCTACTAAGTCTTCGAAAGTCTCATTGGAATATCATTGACCTCAATATCTTCACTCTTGGTCATCCTCGGATATATTAATTCATTTATCGGTTGTCTATAAAATAACAACGGAGTATAGTATGAGAGACATACATCGCCCAGTAAGTAGCCTCACTTTACTTACCATGGGATGATACACGGAGAAGCAAGTGTAACAAAAATAAATAACAATATAGAAAATAGCATGCTTCTCATTCGCAAATAAAATTACTGTTCTGCCCTTAACATCCAAAACCAAAGATAACATATAGATCCAACGAAGTCATATAACAAAATCCAATCAGGTGTTAGTCCAAACCAAAACGTGATGCAATTTTCCAAATATGCGATGTCAAGCTGTCCATAGTCAAAGGCCCAAAATTTTTAAATGTCCAAAATTACAAAGTCCAAAAGTCTAAAGTTTCCAAATCCAATTTAGCTGGTACAAAGTCCGAAATCCAAATCCGAGTCCAACTCGGTCCAAATCCAAAATTTTTCAAATAACCAAAATATCCAAAACCTGGCTAAAACGCTCCAAATGAATGCAATGACTATAGCACTTTGCCTACAAATGACTTATACCGTAAGACTACGAATTGGCCCCCAATAGTCAATATGTTATAGACTCCCTATCCCAGACTAGGTAGTTGCATCTATGGCACCCTAATGGTGGCCAATATGTTCGTGCTCCCTGTCCCTGACTAGGTAGTTATGTCCGGAACGCTCCGTTTGTTTGGAACCAACCCGGCTTAACAATATATTTCATGTTGTAGGGGTGAATTTTCAAAAATATGCAATGCAACTTTTCAAAATTATTTCAAAGTATCAAGTTAGTCCAAATTACCAAAATGGACCAAAATGTCAAATTTGTCAAAATTACCAAAATGCCTTCCAAATACCAAATAATTCCAAACAAATAATTCAAATAGGCCAAAAATTCCAAAATACCGAAATCATTACTCCCAGTCGTGTATGCATAAATGTATATATGCCCATACCTATACATGCACATATACACGTATATACGTACATGCTACTCCCTTGGCCCACTCCTTCTCCGACCCACTACCCAACTCACCTCAACTCACCCCAATACCCTCAGCGCACCTTACTGCCCCACTGACCAGCAACTACCCCAGCCCCCAAACCCTCGGTCCAGTCCCTCCCCACGCTCCTAAACCCTAATTTCTCAAAAAATAAACCTATCACCTCTCGGCCTCCACCAAAACACCTCACCACCCACAATTTTTCACATCCAACACCTTAGGTCGCTAGGAAATTTCATTCTAAATACAACACCGCAAAAATTGTAGCCATCTGGCCGCCCATGCCCCTGCATGTGCCTCAAGAAGCTCAGCCACGCGCGGCCACTCGCCGCACCGTCGACCACCAAAATTCTCATTTTATTATATCCGACATGTTCCACTATCAAATCATCCAAAATCCCAGCTTAAACCGCTATCAAAATTCTGCCAAAAACAACATTGATACTTGAATTCCATTCACATTCTTACGCTAATTGCATCATATCTTATGTCAAAATTCAGTCCATGTCTAAAAATACTATTGTTCAAATCCCAAATTAATTTCCGGCACACACATGCAATATCACAATTATTATTCACATATGTACACACATATATATAATGCATAACACATATATCATATTCATATAATATTTTTGAAAAACCTTATTCTCCTTTTGAAATTTTCCTTTGGTCAGTGCTCCCAGACCCCACGTCCCACACAACTTCGCACCGCTTTCACATGTACCACGGTACATACACTTATATTTATGCATATACACATATATTCGGCCACATACGAACATATATATACATTCATCTATGCATTGAAATTTACTTATGCATGATTTATATATTCATATGAAAATAATGATACGAATTTCAGAAATTCATAATAAGCACAGGAAAAATACTTACATTCGCCCGTATATGCTGTACCAATTTATCGCCTAGAGTTTTTGGTGGACGAAAAATCACTCCTTCCTCCTCCAATAGGACTGGCGGAAAATTGATAATGTTGGAAATACAAGGGGCAGCCGGCTGGGTATTGCTTTAGGGTGTAGGGAATTTTGTGTGTGTGTGTATAAAGAGTGGATGTCATTGTACTCCTTCCCTGATTCTCTTTCTTTTCTTTTCTTTTCTTGTAAGTTGCTGCCGTCAAAGCAATTTGGGTGGAGGAAAAATTGTAACCAGCTGGCGCTGTGGGTGTTATATATATGTATATATATATACATGTATATATATATATATAGGTCTATGTCGCTAATTTTTAAAAGGTTTAGGAATTATATTTAGATAAAACTCCTAATTTTCATCTCTACATGTATTTCCTATCCTATATTTTTCTATTTCAATTATCCTCTTTCATTTATCTTCCTTTGCTTTATTTAACTTATGTTTATTATATTATATTATATTATATTTTCCTTATGCCCGGTCACGGGCGTAACATTCCTCCCCCTTACAATAAGTTTCGTCCTCAAAACTTGTGTACTATGTAGTCAACTACTTAGTATAGTTATACACAATCCATTACCTAGATAATGATCGAACTAAATGTCGATTGAGTATTCTAATATGTTAGTCATTTCACTCCCTCAACACAGAATTAAGTCTTCAAAATCACTTTTTATATATTTACGAACGCGCTCTATGATCATGCCCTTACTTTTGGCACAATATCAACAATCTAATATACGAAATATATGTACGGACATGTTTTTCTAGAAATGTAGCTTACGTAGCTATGATTTGGAATATAACTTTAGTTATTTAAACCAATATCCATTCTAATTTTTGTAAACACAAGAACCAACGTATTACATATTTGTTTTCGCAAGTGGTGTCTCATGTGACCTCTTATAAAAACAAAGATATAACTTGTTTGTAAAAGTATTACAAGTAAACCACTTCAAAACAATTGAGACACAACAATCGTAAAAATTTTGTTTTATAAAACAATTTAAACACTGTGTCTTTTTCTTTTCAAAAGAAATATACATTTTGAAAGTTAAGTTTTGTTTCGCAAAATTAAATGAATTCATTGCAAGCGGTTAATAACTCCATAAACATTTAATGGATAAATGCTTGCGACATTGTTAGTCGACTAGTAAAATTTATTTCGAAAAAACTGATGTAACCAAAAAGGAAAATTTGAAATATTGTATAAAAAAAATTTAAACACCTCGCTCTTTGAAAAATATCAACGTTCAAAAATATATCTATTTTTCAGAGTTATCAGGGGGAAGTAGAAGTTCTATTGGGTTGATATACAAATACAAAAGAAAATATAGTCTTGTAAAGTTACTGGGCTATGTAAATAAACGAACTAGATGAAATACTTAAAAGCAAAATCTTTGAAAAATCTTTAAAATATGGAATATGTCTTGGTATACGTTCTTATATGGAAACATTTAACTACATGAAAAAGTTTTGTCCGTACTTCGTATAAATTTTTTAAGTCACCCCTTACTGTCAAAGGAAAATCCGCCTATGTAGCATTTCTTATAAACCTAACCTTCGTCTATTATGATAAGATCATTAACTTAAATTGTCCAATCCTAGCATGACACATTAAATATTAATCGACTTAAGGTGTCCTAATTCACCATGCTTCCGCACGCTACATTGATCCACCGTTCCTCTTTAATTGGTTATTTCAACCGCTAAGTTTAACCTAGTTAAATCTCATATGAAAGGCAACCCCTACTTGTTCATGCTTACTATATTTCAATTCGTGTATACTAGATTCAAACCAAGTAACTCAATGTTTCTAAAAATCAGTACTTAACTAAAGATTTTGTGACAATTTATCATTCCTGTAGAGAAAAAGGGGTTTGAGTGATTTTCAAATACATGATTTAAACGTGCACAAAAACAAGCATAAGACAAATGTGCATGATACATTGCTATTACTTGCCTTATATAGTTCATGTATTATGTTTCCGTATTAACGAGCCATGAAGCTACAAAGCTTACATCATATGGCAAACATTTGTTGTGTTTATACTATTTTCAGGTGCCACCATTAATGAACTAAACTAGTTCATTAAGTGAAGTACTTAGTTTATTAAACTAAGTAGTTCATTAAAGGAAGCCACATTTGGAAAAGGCACAAAGGCAACAAGGATAAGGAAGAAAAGTTTTCTCCTCCTCCCCTCTTAATTATACACGCCTATATACATATTATTACATATATTTTCAGATTTGTTGAAAAAGGCACATACACATGTATTCCAATGTACTACCGACACGTTATATATTTTACGTACGTATGTTAACGTCACACCACTATACTTAACTCATATTTATGAGTATATTCAGGTCTTATATCATATGATATAAGATATGGTGTTGACAAATTAAATACGACACGATAAAAGGTTCTAAACCAAAAATTGTCGTATCGGGTGAATACCGAAACTTCGCCAATGTGTCACGTACTTGCCATAAATAGATGGCCAGCCCCTATACCTCAAAAATCATTATTATTTTCGTGGGTTACATGTAATATTCAGCCAAAAATACTTTCCATGTTGGCACACACAAATTACTCCACGTTAAGGCCAAAATGTGAAGATTCCAAGTTTAATTTTGTCACATGTTAATGGTACCACTTTAGACCAGCCAAGTGCTGAGATTTAAAGTATATATTATATATATTATGTATAACATAATATAAATAACATGTGCAAAAGTTTGAATTTAAATTAGAGAAAAATCGGGTAATCGATAAATATCGAAAATTCGGTTTTCTACGCACGCAACACATGGAACGTTTTTGGTACATCATGTGACACGTATCTAGACACTTTTTATATATTTTATATATCTTAAAGTGTTCTAGAAAATTAAATTAAGGGCTGATTGGAATATAACATGTGTGTATTATTAAATGTGCATTATTTTACAAAGTTAGCAAAAATAAATTTTAGCACATGCACATACATATCCAACGCCACCTACAGCTGAGATGGAGCTTATTTGGAGCCTTGTTGGCATATTGATTGGTCAAGGATCAATCATACAATGTTGGTGAATTAAAAAGAGAAGCTACATATGGTAAGAATTCAAACTTTGTCTCACTTATAACACATGCTGAAAATTTCAGCATGTGTGAGCATGGGTGGCCGATTTTTACACATTAATATGATATATTTTATCATCTTTTATTGTGTGATTGATTGGAAGAAGAAATGGAAATAATTTGAATATTATTTAAATTAAATAAAGTGTGATATTCTACATATCACACATGCTGAAATTTTTCAGCATGTGTGTGACTTGTGTAGGCCGAATTGTTGAGCATAAAGGTGTCCTAGTTCATTTCTCATGTGATAAGAATATTTATAATCAATTGGTGATTCATTTTAAAAAGTAAAATCAAAGAAAAATGGTAATATTTTGAACTTTATCTCCGTGTGTCACATGCTGAAAATTCAGCATGGTAACACCACATTATGGGCGATTTCTTGGCTTAGTAAGGAATGAATTATGTCTTGCAATTTATGTGACAATCTTGTGCATTATGAAAATTATTTTGTGATTGATATTGGCACATGTTTTAAGTGTTATTCTCAGATTTTTCCAAGTCATCAATGATGACAACATTCAACCTATCATGAAATGCCAAGTAAGCAAAGTTTAAATGATCATCCAATGAGAAGATGCCAAGCAAGCAAGACCATGTCACAATGATGTTTTACATTCTCCCAAGGACTTAGAAGATAATTTTCAAGAGGGGGATAGCACTATAGGGGGGCGGCCAAAACAAATTAAAAGGAGAGAAAGAAGAGCAAAACAAGAACAAAAACAAGAGTTGCAAGTTCAAGGATCAAAAGTGTTCTAGCCTTCTTCTTCTACATTCTCCTTCTTTCTTTCTTCTTGAAAGCCTATTGTATTCATATCTTTCAATCTTGAATAGGCTTGAGATAGACCACCACATATTCCATATCTTTGTAAAAGATTGATCAAGGTGTGATCAATCTTCATTCTTGTGAGGTGGTGGTGTTCGTGCAAATTGTATTCACCGTACAAGGTTTGTAAAGGGTTGGAGTTAGGTGTAACTCTATCAACCCTGTGGTAAGGTGTGTTGTGTATGTGTTATTAGTGTGAACCAAGGAAGGTGTTCCTTGAATACTGGAGTAGGTTGTTGATAACCGAACCAGTATAAAATTCTTGGTGCCATTTACTTTCAGCATTTACTTTCAGTTACTGTACAGTTTACTCTTTTCGTTGGCGTTCATAAAAATAGTAAACGACTTTCAAAAATCACAAAAATTTACAGAAACATAGCCACGTGTTCTAGGGTTAATTTGACACAAGTTTCAACCCTTTTGGATAAGTATAAGTTGATCAAACATCAAAAGTTCTGAGACTAGTGCAGTCTGATTTTCAGACTTGCAAAGGTTGAGACTTTGATTGTAATTCACCTACAGCCCAAAAGAATTTTGCAAAACTGTTTCAACCCACTTAAATATAGTATATAAAGAGTTAGTGGTTAAATTTTCAGAGCATTTTGACTTACACACAAATAGGAATAAATTTTTCAATACCGTCTACCGTTTCTGGCAGATTCGCGTAATCTGATTACCAACGGTTTTTGAAGGGGTTAAAGGTTGAATTTTAATTTGAAATTTTTAGGGGACCCTCATAACATCTGAGGCTAAGTTCTCTCAAAATTTCAGAATTTTTGGAGACCTATAACCTGGTTTTAAAAACGTTTTAAAACTGGTCCTGGAAACAGAATCTGTTTTCAGAAGTTGAGTTGTTTAGTTTTTAAACAAATTTTAAAAATCACACTTTCCGCACCACCTATTCAACCCCCCCTTCTAGTGGTGCCTTGCAGATCCTACAATTCCATGGCACATACTATGGCCGATTCTCGTATATTGTTATCGATCAATACCTCTAGTAAGACTAATATCGTTGACCTATTTTGATAACAGTACATTCAACATTTTAACTCTAGACTATAATTTCCTTCGTATAATATCTCTCACTAAACTCTATTGATCATTATGTTTATAAATCGTTACTTAGTTTCTATTATACTACTATAAATCATTCATTAGTAGCCATGATCTCAACTTACACCTAGTCGCATTCTGACACTACTATCAAAGAAGAGACATGAACCCACTTCAGTTACTCTAATGGTACCGAGTCTCATGCTGCTGCTATGGGAAAGTAGCCCTAGTAACTATCGGGCGCATCTAATTTTATGCATCAACCAGCGTCTTTGGTAAGGCATCCTGGTTAACATTAAAATTTTTGTAATTTAATTATACACAATCCATTTAGGTTAACTAAAATCACGGCTAAGGAAACGTGCAAAGGTTATGATCGACGCTTAGATAATATAATTAACTGAAATCGCACGGATATAATATTGTTCTCAATCTGTGTATCCATTAACCGATCATCACTTATGTCTAAATCATTTCTTAATTCTACGATCATGCTTAGAACATAATCATCCCTTATGACCAAAATCGATACCTATATTCAAGGTCAACTCTTAATCAGAATCGTTACTTATGTCTAAGATCCTGACTTATGGGCAAAATCATCACTTAGTTTATAAGATCATGGTCTAAATCTATTCCACTGTGGATCTAGAGCCTTGCTCTGATACCACCTATAACAACTCGTTTCGAGCCCTAGTACTCGAAACGACTCACTCACCGTATTTTGCTAAGGAAAATACAAGGCGTCAAAGTCGAAACGATTGCACGTCAGCGGAAGTCAAAATTTAAAACTTCAAAATAATCATCATAGTTATTATCAATGTCTAGGCAAATCTAAATCTGATACAAATATCAAACGTAGATAAATTACTAAATCTCTAAAGTTCATAAACCTCGAATATCAAAATATCTTTCTCTACTAAGTCCTCGAAAGTCTCATCAAAATATCATCGACCTCAATATCTCCACTCTTGATCATCTTCGGGCATACTAATTCATTTACCGGTTTGTCTACAAAATAACAACATAGTATAGTATGAGAGACATACATCGCCCAGTAAGTAGCCTCAATGTACTTACCATGGCATAATAAAGAGAGAAGCAAGTGTAACAAAAATAAATAACAATATAGAAAATAGCATGCTTCTCATTCGAAAATAAAATTATTATTCTGCCCTTAACATCCAAAATCAAAGATAACATATAGACTCAACAAAGTACAATTAGGGGTTAGTCCAAATCAAAACGTGATGCAATTTTCCAAATATGCGATGTCAAGTTGTCCATAGTTAAAGGCCCAAAATTTCTAAATGTGCGGAGTTCCAAAGTCAAAAAGTCGAAAGTTTTCAAATCCGATTTAGCCGGTCCAAAGTCTAAAATCGAAATCCGAGTCCGACTCTGTCCAAATCCAAATATCCGAATCCGGCTTAAACGGTCCAAAATCAAAAATTTTCTAAATAACCAAAATATCCAAAATCCCGGCTAAAGCGGTCCAAATCAATGCAATGGCTATAACACTTTCTCCACAAATGACTTATACCATAAGACTTACGAATTGGTCCCCAATAGTCAATATGCCATAGACTTTCTATCCCAGACTAGGTAGTTACGTCTATATGCCCTAATGGCGTCTAATATGTCTACGCTCCCTGTCCTTGACTTGGTAGTTACGCCCGGGCACTCCATTTGTTTGGATCAACATGGCTTAACAATATATTTCATGTTGTAGGGGTGAATTTCCAAAAATATGCAATGCAACTTTTCAAAATTATTTCAAAGTACCAAAGTTAATCCAAATTACCAAAATGGGCCAAAATGTCAAATTTGCCAAATATTACGAAAATGCCCCCAAATACCAAATAATTCCAAACAAATAATCCAAACAGGCTAAAAAATTTCCAAAATACCAAAACCGTTACTCCCAGCCGTGTATGCATACACGTATATATGCCCACGCCTATACATGCACATGCACACGTATATACGTACTCGTTACTCTCTCGGTCCACTCCTTCCTTGACCCACTACCCAACTCACCTCATCTCGCTCCAATACCTTCAGCCCACCTCACTGCCCCACTGATCAGAAACCACCACAGCCCCCAAACCCTTTGCCCAGCCCCTCCCCAGACTCCCAAACCCTAATTTCTCAAAAAACCCCTATCACCTCTTGGCCTCCACTAAAACACCTCACCACTGGCAATTTTTCACATCCAAAACCTCATGCCGCTAGGAAATTTCATTCTGAACACAACGCCACAAAAATTGCGGCCATCCGACTGCCCACGAGCCCGCACGCACGGCCACTCGCCGGCGCGTGTGCCGCCACTGCCCGCCGGCATCGACTACCAGAATTCTCCTTTTATTATATTTGACCTATTCTCAATATCAAATCATCCGAAATTCCAACTTAAACCGCTATCAAATTCTGCCAAATACGATACCGATACCCCCAATTTATTTCACGCAAAATCACCTAAATTTCATTCACATTCTTACGCTAATTGCATCATATCTTATGTCAAAATACAGTCCACGTCTGAAAATACTATTCTTCAAATCCCAAATTAATTTCCAGTTCAAACATGCAATATCACAATTATTATTCACATATGTATACACATATATATAATGTATAACATACATATGATATTCATATAATATTTTTGCAAAACCTTATTCCCCTTTTGAAATTTTCCTTTGGTCAATGCTCCCAGACCCCACGTCACACACAAATTCACACCACGTTCACATATACCACGGCACATCGACTTATATTTATACATAAACACATATATTTGGCCACATATGAACATGTATATACATTTATCTGTGCATTCAAATTTACTTATGCACGATCCACATTTTGATATGAAAATAATGATACGAATTTCACAAATTCATTATAAGCATAGAAAGAGCTTACATTTCGCATGATATACTATACCGATTTGTCGCCTAAAGTTTTCGGTGGACGAAAAATCACTCCTTCCTCCAATAGGGCTGTCCGAAAATTGATAATATTGAAAACACAAGGAGCAGCCGGCTGAGTATTGCTTTAGGATATAGGGGGTTGTGTGTGTATATATAAATATCAATATATATAAATATATATAAAAAAAGAGTGGATGTCGCGGTACTCCTTCCCTGATTCTTTTTCTTTTCTTTTCTTGTAAGTTGCTGGCGCCAAAGCAATTTGGGTGGGGGAAAAATTATAACCGGCTGGGGCTGTGGGTGTTATTGCAAGGTGAGGTGGGATTTTATGTAAGGTGTGTGTGTGTCTATATATATATATATATATATATATATATATATATATATATATATATATATAATTTCCTAGTAGGTTTATGTATTATTTTTAGGGTGAAACTCATAATTTCCATCTCTATCATGTATTTCTTATCCTATATTTTTTTTTCAAAAAGAAATTTTATTTTATTGAAGCCTCACTTAAGGCGGAGTAAAACCATAGTACTACTGATCATCATATGATAAAGTGAATGTAGAGAACTAATGATAGTCAACCTCCAATCATATATGATTTGTATTATTAAAACCTTGCCAAGTAAAACCATCTTTGTGGATAAAAACTTAAGTGAAAGAAAAAACGTACACATTTAGATAGCAGCAAAAATAGATGAGGAAAAGGGGATTGGCAATGTCCACAGAAACCCCCTATAGATGTTGTCGTGTAGTGAAGCTGATAATGTTCTTTGTTTGAAGAAGGCAAGAATGACAAGGCAGTGTCTTGATGCTAGTAGCCAATCCGTGTGGTCTCCAATATCTCGGACGCCATGAATCCATACAAGAAAGACATAACAAGGATGCCAGCAACAACAATAGGCTGATACCCTCATGTAATGAAAAACCAGCGATTGATGGGAAACTATCCGTGTTGTCTGCATCCGCGGACACATGCAACAACAAGCTGGAATGTGCCAAAAACCATCGATGTAAAGAGATCAAATGGAAGTGAGAACCATAGTATGAGATTGAAATTACCCAGGTTGCCCGTATCATATCATGATACGGGCAACACCTATGAAAAGCAGTATTATCCATGCCGCAAATTTGGAATCGCATCAGTCTGAATTGTAGCTCGAACTAATGGTGGTAAATCTGAAGTGCTGCGAAATATTGAGAGTAGATCCTGTATCTGACCATGTGCTATGCTAGAAAATGTGCTGCTTTATTCGATTCCCTTGGTATATAAGACAGGGATAAAGAAAGATTATGCAAAACGTCACGAAGACAATGGCTATCTGCGAAAGACAATGAATACTCTTTAAATCTGACAGTACTAAATGCCAAATTTTGAGGCCACATTATAACATGACCAAAAATGGTTAACCAAAGTTAACTTAAGATACTTAAGTTCTTTCTTATATACCCTGTCAGCTTTCATCCTTCTTCAAATATGGGACAAGAAGTGTTACTGTGTTCAATCTATTCCAGAGGAATCAATGATTTAATTATGAGATTGATTTAGTAATCAAGAAGTGTTACTGTGTTAATGATCTATCCCTTGACTTTGGAATTTGATGGAATAAAACAACATGACTCACTAAATTGACTGCGCTTCTTATATTGTGAAGTATCAGTTGATCGACACACAATTTTCATCATAGGTCATTGGGAAACAACCTCTGTGTGTTCCTAATATATGTGTATGGTTACGTATATCTGATCCCTTAATATCCCGTCATAGGCTCTAAGGCAATGAGATAATGATGCTGTGTCGTTGTTGCCCAAGGGATTGTTTGAACACCTTCTGCAGGAAAAGATCCATTATCAGAATCCTCAATCTATTGAGAGAAACTCTGAAGCAACGCATATCGATCAAACCATACGAAGTATAAGACATAGGATGATGAACCGAAATAATCATCTGTTAGTCAGCAATAGTCAACGACAGACTTTGAGTATAAAGGGTTAAGTCCCGCAGGTCGGCACAAAAGCACTGTTGCTCGGCCAAACTACATTTTGGTTATACTCTTATCATCAAGGGTTTGCACCCCGGCATCCGGTCTGAACTGCAGCTCGGCGAAGATGCACTTCTTCACAAGCTTCCTAAAGTTTATTGAAATGGCGAAGGCAAAATCCACTATAAATCCTGTTCAGCTTGGCCACGTGCCTAAGTCGGGCCGACACTTGTTGATACATGGTCAAGAATTATATAAGTGAAGGTTTGCATAACACTTCAGAATATTTCATCTCGGCACGGCAAAGTCATAGTCAACCTCGGCAGAACAATTCATCTCGGCCTCGGCTGCATATTAGCTCTACTACACTAAACACTATCGGATAAGATCAAGAGAAGATATTCTCTATCATCTGCTGGGACCCACTAAGTGGCTCTGCAGAATAACTTTCCAAATGACAAACGATGATTGGTCCAGGACAAGGACATCATTACAAGCCGACCTACACAACAGCTACGGTCTCAGGCTTTAGTCCCATTGCGCTGCATCTCTGCAACGGATTAGACCGCCATCTCAGCCACATCACCGTCTCATCAACCAGGCAGGAGGTCAGACCTGCACAATCTCAAGTATAAATACCCTTCTACCCAGACGAGGAAGGGGATTCGAATTCTTGGAGAACAGCTGGAGCAGTACTTCTAGAACTCCATCTCGGCCATAACACTAAACTCATAAACTCAGTGAGGTCCTTTTCAGGTTTTATCTAAACCTCTATTCCAGCATAAATTGCATAGGCAAAACACCCATAACTGACTTAAGCATCGGAGGGTTTTTCCCGGGGCAGCGCGCTGGGACCTCTAACGTTTTTCTTCTCTTTCAGGGTCCATAGACGGATTCATACAGAGGATTAACGGTATATTTCTCGGGTCGTCTCTGATCCACCCGGTGAACGATTCAGGCTTCATCATAGGATAAGCACAAGAGGAATAGAAAAACAACTAAGTATTCTAATGAAATAAGAATGCCAAATAAGTTGAGTAGATTGCTTTCTTACTCATAAATAGGTGGTTCTCCAAGCTTCCTTATGGCTTGAACTCGTAGACCATAAGTCTGTTCTCAGATTCAGAGCTGTAGCCTATAAGTTTCACAAGATTCTTGATGAAGCCGGATCTTCACCAAGGGTCTAGATGACCTCGAAATAGATTCGTCAGTTAACTTGAAGAGTTGTTAACTAGGATCGAAAGTGTGTAGCTGGAATAGCGCCAAATATCCTGCACAAAGAAACCCAGGTCAGAGGTCCCGGGGGGTTGGCCCCGGGAAAAACCCTCCGACGCTCAAGTCAGTTTGGGCCATATCTCACTGAGATTATAATTTAAAGGGAGAGTTAGGAATTTCTCACAGTATTTGCCGAGGAGCAGAGTGTATGAATTGACTTTAGGGTATGAAAGATTGAGTTCCGGATCCTCTCCTTTGTCTTGATTGGTCTGCCTTTATAGATCTTTTTTCTGCTTTAAGCCCCTGATAGTAGCTTGGAGAAGACGCTTGTTTAGGACAGAAAACCTAAGATGCAATAGGTCTGCTGATGTGATCAATAGTCTGACTGATGTAATCAATAGGTCGGCCTGGTTGATGTAACTAGTAGACCGGCTGCTGTGACCTTGGCGTGTTCAGGAAGAATAGCCAGCTGTAGTCACTATATTTGAAGAGTATCTATGTTTGAGGGTCCCACGAAATAATATCTTAGCAAGGTTCATTTGCTGTGGTACACAGCTGAACCTTGCTGAAGTGAATGACTTGCTGTGGTACACAGCTGAACCTTGCTGAAGTGCATGGCTTGCTGTGGTACACAGCTGAATTCTGCCGAAGTGTGTGACTAGGCCTTGCCGAAGTGCGCGACTTGGCCTTATCCCGTGGAAACGGTTTGAAGTGCGGCATTTTAACATAAACTAAAGTTGGTGCCGAGGCTGAGACCGAGGTGCAGCTGAGGCCAGACAGCCATGCTTAGGCGCTGAACTGCTGAACTGCAGTACTTTGAATGCTGAGCTACTGAAATTGAGCCGTTGACTGTTGTTGACTAATAGATGGTTTAGTTATGGTTTATCATTTGCCCCCAGATTTTGTGTGGCTGAGCTGAACTGCGAAGGCGGACAAATCTTGTTCCTGTGACGTGGCAGTCCTTCATTGATTGCGTAGCTATCCTTTTACGCGCTCAGTAATTCCAACTTTCAATGTAAGCGCTACTTTCGATACCTTATTATTGCTTTTTCGACGGTTCCATTCCCCGAGGGAGGGAAATGCATGAACCTCTGTCTTCCGAATTTCAAATTTTCAAACGAAAAGGAGCGCCTTTTCGTCTTCCCCTGCTCATAAATAGAGATGATTTCTCCCCCTCATTCTGCATTCTCCATTTAACTTTCCCGTCTTTGATGCCTGTCTTGGTTTCCCACAGTGTTCCTCCTTACAATCCAGTCCTTAATTTTTATGTAATCATTTCCAAAACATGTATACTTCCTCTTACCCAGAGATTCTGGAAGGTGACCGTGAAGTTCAGTCCTTTCATGGAGAATTTGATTCTAATGGGGATTCTGACAGACCTTCTTTGGTTACTGTCATATCTTCCGCTTTAGCGTCCCTGTCATTTCTTTATAGGGATTCTTCTTTAACACGTCCCTTTCCAGCAAAGGATTCACTTCGCTGCACTTCAAGAATGGATAGGATAGATAAATCAGTCCTCTTTTCACTTTCTGCAAAACAAGCATCCCCCTCTATGGTTACATGGCAGAGCAAAACTTTGCTGCTTCCATATCTTGAAGATGGCCTGCGAAGAATGTAGTCGCAATTGTTTCTTGCTTCACTGGAAGAAGAGGGATTTGTGTGACTGATGCCTGTTAAGGAATCTGTCCAGATCTGGATAAGGAGCATTCTGAGCTTGCTGACCTCCATAGTCTTAAGACTAAAGATGTAGTTGAAAACCGAAGTGTTTAATCCCAAAAATGGAATTGATCTCTGAGAAGATGAAGAAGTTGTAACATACAATAAGATTTTCTGTAGTTGTAATAGATTTTGTATTTCAATGAAAATCCATTTTCCCCAACTTTTTGCTCTTCAGCTTCCTTCAGCTTCTTTAAATGTCTTTGTCTTCAGCATGCGAATTTGTATTTGCTTCGTCTCAATAGTGAATGCAAATATTTGTATTCGGCTCTGCAAAGTTTTACTTGCTCTTTTTCCCATAGTTGCAAGTGTTTGTCTTCAGCACTGCGAAGTTTTACTTGTTTTCGACTTGCTCTATTTTGATAGTTTGCAAGTATTGTCTTCAGCACTGGCAAAAGAATATCTTTCGTATAATGGCTTTTAGCCTGGCTCTTCAGCTCTGCTGTGCCTTGATGAATTTCAACATGTGGGAAAACTTTCATCCCCTTTTCTTTGATCCTTTAGGCAAACTTGTCTTATTGTTGAGACTTGCTGAACTCCTCAGTTCTGTTGGGGTGAAGATATAGGGAACTTATCCCGCTGTTGAGTCCTGCTCAACCTCTCAGACCTGCTGAGGTGAAAATATAGGGAACTTATCCCGCTGTTGAGTCCTGCTCAACCTCTCAGTCCTGCTGAGGTGAAAATATAGGGAATTTATCCCGCTGTTGAGTCTTGCTCAACCTCTCAGACCTGCTGAGGTGAAGATAATGTTGAGACCTGCTCAACCTCCCAGACCTGCTGGGGTAACGATAATGTTGAGACCTGCTCAACCTCCCACACCTGCTGGGGTAAAGATAATGTTGAGACCTGCTCAACCTCCCAGACCTGCTGAGGTAAAGAATATCGGGAAACCTGTCCCATCCTGCTGTGACCTGCTCAGCCTCCCAGACCTGCTGGGGTAAAGATAATCGGGAAACCTGTCCCATCCAGCTGAGACCTGCTCAGCCTCCCAGACCTGCTGGGGTAAAGATAACGTTGAGACCTGCTCAACCTCCCAGACCTGCTGGGGTAAAGATAATGTTGAGACCTGCTCAACCTCCCAGACCTGCTGGGGTAAAGATAATGTTGAGACCTGCTCAACCTCCCAGACCTGCTGGGGTAAAGATAATGTTGAGACCTGCTCAACCTCCCAGACCTGCTGGGGTAAAGATAACCGAGAAACCTGTCCCATCCCGCTGAGACCTGCTCAGCCTCCCAGACCTGATGGGGTAAAGATAATGTTGAGACCTGCTCAACCTCCCAGACCTGCTGGGGTAAAGATAATGTTGAGACCTGCTCAACCTCCCAGACCTGCTGGGGTAAAGATAATCGGGAAACCTGTCCCATCCTGCTGAGACCTGCTCAGCCTCCCAGACCTGCTGGGGTAAAGATAATATTGAGACCTGCTCAACCTCTCAGACCTGCTGGGGTAAAGATAATGTTGAGACCTGCTCAACCTCCCAGATCTGCTGGGGTAAAGATAATGTTGAGACCTGCTCAACCTCCCAGACCTGTTAGGGTAAAGATAATCGGGAAACCTGTCCCATCATGCTGAGACCTGCTCAGCCTCCCAGACCTGCTGGGGTAAAGATAATGTTGAGACCTGCTCAACCTCCCAGACCTGCTGGGGTAAAGATAATGTTGAGACCTGCTCAACCTCCCAGACCTGCTGGGGTAAAGATAATGTTGAGACCTGCTCAACCTCCCGGACCTGCTGGGGTAAAGATAATCGGGAAATCTGTCCCATCCTGCTGAGACCTGCTCAGCCTCCCAGACCTGCTGGGGTAAAGATAATGTTGAGACCTACTCAACTTCCCAGACCTGCTGGGGTAACGATAATGTTGAGACCTGCTCAACCTCCCAGACCTGCTGGGGTAAAGATAATCGGGAAACCTGTCCCATCCTGCTGAGACCTGCTCAGCCTCCCAGACCTGCTGGGGTAAAGATAATGTTGAGACCTGCTCAACCTCCCAGACCTGCTGGGGTAAAGATAATGTTGAGACCTGCTCACCCTCCCAGACCTGCTGGGGTAAAGATAAATATGCCTCCACTTTCGCCGTGGGTGATATATAGGCATATTATTGATCCATGCTCCATAGGGTGACTTAACTTTCCTGGCTGAATGCCAAATAATAATATCCAGTTGAATAATAGAAATTGGTCCCTTGATAACATAAGGCTGAGCGAGAAGATACCAGATGAGCGCAAGAAGAGATAAGCCATGATTCGATTGAATCAGGGACTATTGCCGTTATATCAGCCTTATATGCTCGGGAACTCATATCCCCCTTTCATTAGAATCTGAATCCTCATCACTTAGGAAACTTTGATGAGACCCAGGTTTACAACTCTCATCTCGAGGGGGTCTACCAAAGTCTAGCCTGTTGTGGAGCCTAGACCTTGGATTATAAAAACGTTGCAGGTGACCTAACTCAATAAGATGCCCAATCTCTTGCCCGAGTTGTCTACAATCTTCTGTATCATGACCAATATCATGATGATAAAGGCAGTACAGTTGATGGTTTATTTTATGGACTGGTCCAGCAAGGGGCTGGGGCTCTTTTGCCAGAGATTTTTTCCTCATGTAGGAAAGGATATGAGCTTTTGAAGCCAGCAGAGAATTCATTTCCTTTCCTTGGCCTCCTAACCGAATCTTGACAGAGCACCTTTCTTGCAACGGTGCTTTGCCTTTATTGTCAACTTTTCTGCCATGTTTGAAAGGCAGGGAAACTTTTTGATTGCATTTCAATCTCTGGTGGCCAAGCTTTTGTTCTGGCCGTCTTGCCTTGGCCATAAACTCAGCCTGACGCCTGGGACAATAACCAGGCCGAGTAGGAGAATATTCTATATGATCCAGCGGGCGAGAGTTATTGGAATGTGACCCACTGGGCTTTGCTACAGAGGCCTTTCCCTTCATTTCCCTTACTACAGATTGGAAGACCTCTGGGTTTTGAGCCACATATCGAATGGCTCGCACGTGCTCTTCATATGTGAAGGCAATGGGAGTTGAAGATTCTCCCAGCTCCGTAGAGCATTGATCAGTTTGTTGCTGGGAAGACCTTTGGCTCCTCCTGGATATCATCGGTTGCTTGGATCCTTGACTATCTTTTTTACTCATCTTTCTCTCAATAGCTTCCAAGGACAGTTATAAAAGCTTTGAGTAACTGTTTTCTGGGTTAAGGGACTAAGGGGCCCTCCTTCTAGCGCGAAATGATGAAGCTGGATCTTCACCAAGGGTCTAGATGACCTCGAAATAGATTCGTCAGTTAACTTGAAGAGTTTTTAACTGGGATCGAAAGTGTGTAGCTGGAATAGCGCCAAATATCCTGCACAAAGAAGCCCAGGTCAGAGGTCCCAGGGGGTTGGCCACGGGAAAAACCCTCCGACGCTCAAGTCAGTTTGGGCCATATCTCACTGAGATTATAATTTAAAGGGCGAGTTAGGAATTTCTCACAGTATTTGCCGAGGAGCAGAGTGTATGAATTGGCTTTAGGGTATGAAAGATTGAGTTCCGGATCTTCTCCTTTGTCTTGATTGGCCTGCCTTTATAGATCTTTTTCCTGCTTTAAGCCCCTGATAGTAGCTTGGAGAAGACGCTTGTTTAGGACAGAAAACCTAAGATGCAATAGGTCTGCTGATGTGATCAATAGTCTGACTGATGTAATCAATAGGTCGGCCTGGTTGATGTAACTAGTAGACCGGCTGCTGTGACCTTGGCGTGTTCAGGAAGAATAGCCAGCTGTAGTCACTATATTTGAAGAGTATCTATGTTTGAGGGTCCCACGAAATAATATCTTAGCAAGGTTCATTTGCTGTGGTACACAGCTGAACCTTGCTGAAGTGAATGACTTGCTGTGGTACACAGCTGAACCTTGCTGAAGTGCATGGCTTGCTGTGGTACACAGCTGAATTTTGCCGAAGTGTGTGACTAGGCCTTGCCGAAGTGCGTGACTTGGCCTTATCCCGTGGAAACGGTCTGAAGTGCAGTATTTGAACATGAACTGAAGTTGGTGCCGAGGCTGAGATTGAGGTGCAGCTGAGGCCGGACAGCCATGCTTAGGCGCTGAACTGCTGAACTGCAGTACTTTGAATGCTGAGCTACTGAAATTGAGCCGTTGACTGTTGTTGACTAACAGATGGTTCAGTTATGGTTTATCAATTCTCATGACAAAGTTGCCCCAGGTATTTAACCTCTGCTTGCCAAATACAAATGGGTGGAACCACGTCAAATAATGAAGGTTCTACACTATAATCAGCGCTCAAATCTTAGAACCAAGCCTGCAATGTCAAATTATTCCCAGAACAATTTTTATCAATGTCAAGGTTTTTTTTCCCCCTGGTTTGGAGCACAAACCCATGAAAGCCAAAACTTGATGGTATCAGAAAGGCAGATCTAGTGTTTGATTAGACAAATCTCTAAAAGAAACATACAAGAGAAAGTATCATAATAATACCCCATTTTGTCATACTATCTCGTCTCCCGTAATGCTACGGTGTTATATTCAAATAACAATCGGAGTTCATCAAAAGCGAAATATATAGAGATGAAGTATCTGGTTGTTAAAGAAAGAGTTCAGAGTGGTCTGATCAGAATTGAGCATATCAGTACAGACTCCGTGATGGTCGATCCTTTGACTAAGGTAGTGGAACCCATAGTGTTTCACAAGCATGTTAGCCGTATGAGCCTTAGTTCGGTTGATGATGTTTTATCCTAGTGGGAGTCTGAGAGGTTTATGTTTTCTTATGCTGAAAGAAGTTGATTATTTTAGATAAAAAGTATAAGTACATTTCGGTTATATTAAAGTGTTCTGCAGAAGTAATGTACATTAAGCTGCTACGGCATATATTTCTGTTGATCTCGCTAAGTTAGGGCCAAATTGGAATTAAATATGTACGATCATCTAGCATATTAATTCCACAGTACATATCCATTGCAGCATCCACATCATTCAGTAGAATGTTAGTATATGATTTAAGAGGGACAAGTCACTAATTCAATGTGGCGGCATGCGGCTTAAGTCTTTTGCTAACATTTGCTGATGGACCGGAAAAGGAAAGACACACTAAGAGACATTCAGTAAGGGAGCTCAAAAGAGTGACATATAATCTTTAAAAAAAATACATAGTACAAGTGAGAGATTGTTGGGATTAATTCGAGCTACGTGTAATACACAGCACGTTGATTAAGTGTACACGAATTAATCATAAGGTGGACATTATGTATGATAGTTTTATATGTCACATTGTCATGTAATAATATTAATTATTGCGTAAAACATCCACCTGTTAAGTGATCACCGGGTATGTTCGTGGATGTATAGTGTTGTCTAAAATGGAAACCCCGAATATGTAGAAAGTCATATGGAGAGACCGTGATAGATGTGCTCAATGTGCGACGACCATAAAGTGTATGACGTCTGTCTCCGTGGGACGACAACCCACGTGTGGCTAGTAGATAAATGTTGGTACATAATATTTAATATTAAATATTAGATAATAATATTTATTAATAGATATTAAATAATATTTAATAATGGATAAAAATCACTTGATAATATCAAGTATATCCTCAGGATTGGAGATGAAAAAAACTCTCATTCATAAAGGAAGATGGTTTGGTTTCAGACACAACTCTGAATCTTATCCCCATCAGGATTCTTCCTATTCTCCCTCTATATAAAGGAGGAGGCTCTTCACCTCCTCAATCATCATTATTGCCATCAACCTAGAGAGATACAGGGGGAGGGAGTGCCAACCTTTTCTATAAAGCCCACTCTGTCTAGCTTCTCCATCGGGTAAAGCAGTGAATTATTGAATCTGTTCAAGGGGTGCATCAACAATTGGTGGGAGTTCGTGAATCCTTGGATCACGCCAGATTCATCAAGCAGCGGAAACATACGTGGTGGGCAGATTAACGTCAAAAATGGAGCAAGGTAAAATTCCGCATTTTGTGACTTTGTCCAGTGATTCGATTAAACGGTCTTTATTCAAGGATTTTAAATAAATCCAACATACAGAATTAAAAACTGCAGTTAGTGCTGCTATGCACAGTAAACACTTCATTAGAAAGCATAAACGCAACTAGTATATCTCGTGATAAACTAATAGTACATTGTGGATGATGCAGGTCACCTAACTCCCAAGAGCGATGTATACAGCTTCGGTGTTGTTTTGCTGGAGCTATTGTCAGGGAAAAGAGCAATGGGAAACGAAGACACAGTAGGTGCTGAAGAATCATCGGTGTGGAATGGGCGAGACCATTCCTTGGCGATAACAGAAAAGTACCAAGAATCATGGACGTAGGATTAGGGGGTCAATATTTCAGGAAAGAAGCCCAAGGAGCTGCAGCATTGGTACACAGGTGTCTGAAACACTGACCCAAAAGGCAGACCAGCCATGCAAGAAGCTGTAACCATCTTGAAACAGTTTCAGACCCCAAAGGACATCCGAAGCGGATGAGATCTTAGGAGGTTAAAATTGATGCTAAAAGTGAGGCCTCCAATCACGCGTCGTCACGTGTACAAAATCAATTTTTTTTAAAAAAATTACAGCACCCCTTTGCTTTTGTACACGTGGCGACGCGTGATTGGAGGTCTCACTTTTAGGCTCACTTTTAGCCTCCTAGAATCTCATCGGCATCCGAAGGCCACCAAAGTTGCAAAATGCTTTGGATTAAAGTTCCCGCCTCATGAAAACGTTTAGGTCTAATAGCTATTAAATATCATTTCTTTATATATAAATACTACCTAATAGCTGAATATCATTTCTTTATATATAAATTACTCTGGTTTGAGTCTTTCTAAATATTAAAAAAGATACCAAACTTTTTTAATGAATAAAATTTTCAAATGGTTGTACCAATCAAAATAAAAAGAGAATGTTTTAGTTCAGCTTGAGTTTTAAGACATAAATCGAGGGCAAACCGCAACATAACCTCTAAAAAACAAAAATACTTTCAATATATATATACATACATACACACACACACACACACACACACACATATATATATGTATATATATACATACATACATATATACACACACACACACACACACACACATATATATATATATATACATACATACATACATACATATATATACACACATACATATATGTATATGTATGTATAATATAAAAGAGTACCCTCTTTGTTCAGAATGGTAAGTGCATGAAGCTCCTAGTGACACCATAGTTTGCGTATCCAGTTCGAGTTTATCCCACATCGGTAGCGTGGCCATGCATCTTTAGGGGCTTCCTGTAGAAATAATGGGCTTCCAAGCGAGTTTAGCTCATACCTTTCTCTGCCTTTTATCTAAGATCAAGTGTAGTATCAGTTGAGAAAAAGGGGTTTGAGTGATTTCAAAATGCATGATTTAAATAAACGTGTTACAAAGAAATGCATAACATATTTTATGACATGACACATTGTTGCATAAAACTTTTGAGTGATTTCAAAATGCATGATTTAAATAAACGTGTTACAAAGAAATGCATGACATATTTTATGACATGACACGTTGTTGTATAAAACTTGCCTTATATAATTCATATATAATGTTGTCATACTAACGAGCCATGAAGCATTAAACCTTACATCAAATGACAATCATTTGTTGTGTTTGAACTATTTTCAGGTGCCATCATTAATGAACTAAACTAGTTCATTAAGTGAAGTCTTAGTTAAATAAACTAAGTAGTTCATTAAAGGAAGCTATATTTGGAAAAGACACAAAGACAACAAATTGAAGAATGGAAAGTCTTCTTCTCCCTCATACTACACGTTTTTAACATATATTTATATATATATTGAGATTTTTTTAAAAAGGCACATACACATATATTCCAATGTACTACCGACACGTTATATATTTTACGAACGTACGTTAACGTCACACCACTATATTTAACTCATATTTATGAGTATATTCAGGTCTTATATCATATGATATAAGTCATGGTGATGACAAATTTAATACGACACATTAGAAGGTTTTAAACCGAAAAATGTCGTATCGGGCGAATATCGAAACTTCGCCAACGTGTCACGTACTTGCCACAAATAGATGGCCAACCCCTACACTTCAAAAATAGCCACAAATTTCGTGGCTTACATGGTATGTACAGCCATAAAATCATTCCATGTTGGCACACACAAATCACCCCACATTAAGGCCAAATTGTGGAGATTCCAATTTCAATTTTGTCACATGGTTTAGGCGCCACTTTAAGATCAGCTAAGTGCTGAATATTAAAGTTTAATTTATGTATATTATGTGTAACATAATATATATAACATGTGCAAAAAGTTGGAATTTAATTAGAGAAAAATCGGGTAATCGATAAACGTCAAAAATTCGGTTTTCTACGTACACGACACATGGAACATTTTTGGCATGTCATATAACATGTATCTAGACACTTTTTACATATTTCATACATCTCAAATTGTTCTAGAAAATTGAATTAAGGACTGATTTGAATATACCATGTGTATATAATTAAATGTGCACTATTTTACAAAGTTTGCAAAAATAAAATTCAGCACATGCACAACCATATCACATGCCTATAACAGCCTTGTTGGAGCATATGTGGAGCTTTGCTGGTATCTTGATTGGTCAAGAACAAAACATGCAATGCTGGTGACTGAAAGAAAGGAGCTACAAAATGTAACATTTCAAATCTTGTCACAATTGTGACACATGCTGAAAATTCAGCATGTGTGCTAAAGGCTGACCGATTTTCATCTCTTTAATGAGCTATATTTTGTTGTCTTGAATCATGTGGATAATTGGGAGATAGTATGGAAGTATTTTGAATTAATTATGAAATTAAAATGGTGATATTTTTTAATATCACACATGCTGAAAATTTCAGCATGTGTGGGAATGTATATGGCTGATTTCTAGGCCTTGTTGATGATAAAGTTTTATTCCAAAAACGATAAGAATGCCTTTCACTAAATGGTGATTGAATCCTTGGATTAAATCAATGTAAAATTGGCAATATTTTGAATAAAAGTTGAATGTTACACATGCTGAAATTTCAGCATGTGCTAGAGACTTTATGGCCGATTTTGTCATGGCATTTTGGAGTTATTTGCCTAGCTAATTTTGTGTGATGATCTTGGGAATTATGGTAACTATTTTATGATTATTTTGGCACATGTTTTAAGTGTTATTCTCAGATTTGTCTAGTCATCAAGTGATGACAACATCCAACCAATCGATGAGTGCCAAGTAAGCAAGAGCTTAATGATCATCAAATGAGGAGATGCCAAGTAAGCAAAGACATGTCACAATGATGCCATATACTCTTCCAAGGACTTAGAATATAATTTTTAAGAGGGGAAGAGCATCAAGGGGGGCGGCCAACTCAAGTTAAAATGGAAGGAAGAGAGCAAAATAAAAACAAAGACAAGTATTGCAAATTAATGTGCTAAAAACGTTCTCGATCTTCTTCCTTCTACCTTTCTTTCTTTCTTCTCTCTAAAAGACTATTGTACTCATATTCATAAACTTGAATAGGCTTCTTATAGACCACCACATATACTCTTTATCATTTTAAAAGATTGATCAAGGTGTGATCAATCTTGCACTTGCTAGGTGGTGGTGTTCGTGATCGTTGTATTCTTATACAAGGTTTGTAAAGGGTTAGAGTTGGTGTGTAACTCCATCAACCCTGTGGTAAGGTGTTATTTTGTGTTGTGTGATTAGTGCTAACCGAGGAATGTGTCCTCGAAGACTGGAGTAGGTTGTTTATAACCGAACCAGTATAAAATTCTTGGTGTCATTTACTTTCAGCACTTACTTTCAGTTTCAGCACTGTTTATCGTTTTTGATCACGTTCGTAAAAACAGTAAACAAATTTCAAAAATTACGAAACTTTTCAGAATCATAGCCACACGTCTCAAGGTTCTTTTGGCACAAGTTTCAACCTTTTGGACAAGTATAATTCATCCAAACGCCCAAAGATATGAGACTAGTGCAGTCTGATTTTAAGGCTTGCAGAGGTTGAGACTTTGATCGTATTTGACTAACTTCCCAAAAGAATTTTTCAAACATTTTTCAACACATTTAAATAAAACTAATAAGGGGTTAGTATTTAAATTTTCAGAGTATTTGGAGTTATGTACAAATAGAAATTAATTTTGAAAATCGGACTACCGTTTCTGGCTGATTTGCGCAATCTGACCACTAAAAATTTTTCAAGGGGTTAGAAGTTGAATTTTAATCTGAACTTTTTAGGAGATACTCACAACATCTGAGGCTATATTCTCTCCAAATGTAGGAATTTTTAAAAACCTTAAACCTAGTTTTCAAAACGTTTTAAAACTTGTCCTGAAAACAGAAACTGTTTTCAGAAGTTGTGTATTTGGTTTAAAACAAATTTAAAAACCACATTTTCCGCACCCACTATTCAACCCCCCCTTCTAGTGGTGCCTTGAAAATCCTACAAGTGGTATCAGAGCGCAGGAACACTCACATCAAAAGGGTCCAACGATCTAAGTGAGATGGCAACCACAAACTTCAAAACTGAACAAGAAGGTATGTCCAGTCAAAGGCCTCCTCTCTTTGACGGTGAGTTTTTCATTCAATGGAAGTTAAGAATGAAACTTTTTCTTATGGCAATTGATATTGATCTTTGGTCAATCATAGAAGATGGTCCTTTTGTTCCATCAAAATTATCCACTGTAGATGGAGTCACACTAGAGGTTGTTAAGCCTAGGCAAGAGTACACTAGTGATGATAGAAAGAGACTAAGCATGAACGCTAAGGCTATGCAGTTACTTTTAAATGGACTAAGTAAAAGCGAATCAAGCTATGTTTCAAATTGTTCTAGTGCTCAAGAAATGTGGAGAATACATGAAATGAAACACGAAGGCACTAATCAAGTAAAAGAGTCCAAGATCAACATGCTTATGTCCACACTCGAGTCATTTAAATTATTGCCAAATGAATCTATCGTTGATATGGATCTTCGCTTGACTAACATTTACAATTCTCTTGAGTCTCTTGGCAAAGCCTTTACTATGCAGGAAAAGGTACAAAAGGTCTTGCGAAGCCTTCCATCCGAGTGGGACCCTAAAGTAACGGCCACAGAAGAAAGCAAAGAAACTAAATCGATTAAGATGGAAGAACTAATTGGATCACTTAAGGTATATGAAAACAAATTCACTTTAAAATATTCTGAGTCTATTTCCAATAATGATAAGGCTATATCATTTAAATCAAATGAATACGTCGTAGATGATAGTGACATAGATTCCGATGATGAGGATTTAATCACGATGGCTAAAAGATAAAGAAAAATCTTGAGAAAATCGATTAAACATAAGTCTGCTTCATCTAAGGATCATAAAAATAAAAATAAAGAAATAAAGTGTTATGAATGTGGACAACCTGGACACTTGTCATATGATTGTCCAAACAAGGACAAACAAATGAACAAATACCTTTGACAAGGATCGGACAAAAACTAGACTCGTCTCAGAACCTAAACAAAGGAGAAGAGCCTTCAAAGCCTCCACTTGGAGTGACACATCCGACTCTGAGACTGATGATACGGAAGAACAAAAGGCACAAGTATGCTTTACATCTAAAGCATCAAATGAGGTATCTTCCGACTCTGATTCTGAATATTCTTATGATGATTTATTTAGTCAATATTTAAAGTTGCATAAGTTTTCAAAGACTCTTGCAAAAGAAAAAAAAGATTAATTGAAGACAAGAAGTTGTTGGAATCTTCTAACACGAACCTTGTTTCTCAATTATACGATTCAAAAGAAGAGTCGTCATGCATCATTAATGCATTAAAATCAGAGGTCTCATCATTGACCACACAAAATAATGAAATGAATTCCCAGAATGCGAATTTAGAGAAAATGGTGAAGAAATTTGATACAGGAACAAACATGCTAGATCACATTATTTCTTCACAAAAACATGATAGTGATAAAATAGGTTTAGGATACACTGAAACAAATGAAGTATCCATTAAACCAACCAAGTTTGTAGTGTCTAAGAAAGTAGACACTCCAAAACCAAATACGGCGTCTAAGATGACGCAAAGACCCCCTCTCCCCATATCTCGTCATACTTCTTCTTCATATCATGAGAAATACAATTTTGTACCATATAGATAAGAGAAGAAACAAGTGATGCATACACGACATTCATTTCATCCATCTAGATCACACACTATGCACACTAACACAAGGACATATCAAAAACGTCCTACATATAATGCGTATACGCATTTGCACCTAACGTATATTATTTTGCATTTTCATCACCTTTCTCACCTTTTGGAAGACCTAGAAAGGTCACCCAAATTTAGGAACCAAAAGGGACATTTTCAAAGGGTTGAATAAATAACCCTTACAAACGCACGTTTGATATTATGAAATGCATGATTTTTTTCTTCTTTACATGTGCTTTTGATTGTCTTTCAAAAATAAAGGGGGAGAGAATGCATGATTTAAGAGGGAGAGAGAATGATTAATTGCACAAATCAAGGGGGAGCGATTTGAAATTTGAAATTCAAAATTTAAATTTAAGCACGATTGAAGGGGGAGCGACAAGATTTAATTCATGAATGTAGGTTATTTTGTAAATCATCAAAAGGGGGAGATTGTTGAGAAAAAGGGGTTTGAGTGATTTCAAAATGCATGATTTAAATAAACGCGTTACAAAGAAATGCATGACATATTTTATGACATGACACGTTGTTGCATAAAACTTGCTTTATATAGTTCATATATAATGTTGTCGTACTAAAGAGCCATGAAGCCTTAAAGCTTACATAAAATGGCAAGCATTTGTTGTGTTTGAACTATTTTCAGGTGTCATCATTAATGAACTAAACTAGTTCATTAAGTGAAGTACTTAGTTAAATAAACTAAGTAGTTCATTAAAGGAAGCTATATTTGGAAAAGGCACAAAGGCAACAAATTGAAGAATGAAAGGTCTTCTTCTCCCTCATACTACACGTTTTTAACATATATTTATATATATATTCAGATTTTTTTAAAAAGGCACATACACATATATTCCAACGTACTACCGACACGTTATATATTTTACGAACGTACGTTAACGTCACACCACTATATTTAACTCATATTTATGAGTATATTCAGGTATTATATCATATGATATAAGTCATGGTGATGAAAAATTTAATACGACATGTTAAAAGATTTTAAACCGAAAATTATCGTATTGGGCGGATACCGAAACTTCGCCAACGTGTCACGTACTTGCCACAAATAGATGGCCAACCCCTACACTTCAAACATAGCCACACATTTCGTGGTTTACATGGTATGTACAGCCATAAAATCATTCCATGTTGGCACACACAAATCACCCCACATTAAGGCCAAATTATGGAGATTCCAATTTCAATTTTGTCACATGGTTTAGGCGCCACTTTAAGATCAGCTAAGTGCTGAATATTAAAGTTTAATTTATGTATATTATGTGTAACATAATATATATAACATGTGCAAAAAGTTGGAATTTAATTAGAGAAAAATCGAGTAATCAAAAAACGTCGAAAATTCGGTTTTCTACGTACACGACACATGGAACATTTTTGGCATGTCATATAACGTGTATCTAGACACTTTTTACATATTTCATACATCTCAAAGTGTTCTAGAAAATTCAATTAAGGGCTGATTGGAATATACCATGTGTGTATAATTAAATGTGCACTATTTTACAAATTTTGCAAAAATAAAATTCAGCTACACAACCATGTCACACACCTATAACAGACTTGTTGGAGCATATGTGGAGCTTTGTTGGCATCTTGATTGGTCAAGAACAAAGCGTGCAATGTTGGTGACTTAAAGAAAGGAGCTACAAAAGGTAACATTTCAAATCTTGTCACAATTGTGACACATGCTAAAAATTCAGCATGTGTGCTAAAGGCTGGCTGATTTTCATCTCTTTAATGAGCTATATTTTGTTGTCTTGAATCATGTGGATAATTGGGAGATAGTATGGAAGTATTTTGAATTAATTATGAAATTAAAATGGTGATATTTTTGAATATCACACATGCTGAAAATTTCAGCATGTGTGGGAATGTATATGGCCGATTTCTAGGCCTTGTTGATGATAAATGTTTATTCCAAAAACGATAAGAATGTCTTGCACTAAATGGTGATTGAATCCTTGGATTAAATCAATGTAAAATTGGCAATATCTTGAATAAAAGGTGAATGTTACACATGCTGAAATTTCAGCATGTGCTAGAGACTTTATGGCCGATTTTGTCATGGTTATTTGCCGAGCTAATTTTGTGTGATGATCTTGGGAATTATGGTAACTATTTTATGATTATTTTGGCACATGTTTTAAGTGTTATTCTCAGATTTGTCTAGTCATCAATTGATGACAACATCCAACCAATCAATGAGTGCCAAGTAAGCAAGAGCTTAATGATCATCCAATGAGGAGATGCCAAGTAAGCAAAGACATGTCACAATGATGCCATATACTCTTTCAAAGACTTATAAGATAATTTTCAAGAGGGGAAGAGCATCAAGGGGGGCGGCCAACTCAAGTTAAAAAGGAAGGAAGAGAGTAAAACAAAAACAAAGACAAGTCTTGCAAATTATTGTGCTGAAAACGTTCTTGATCTTCTTCCTTCTACCTTTCTTTCTTTCTTCTCTCTAAAAGCCTATTGTACTCATATTCATATACTTGAATAGGCTTCTTGTACACCACCACATATACTCTTTATCATTGTAAAAGATTGATCAAGGTGTGATCAATCTTGCACTTGCTAGGTGGTGGTGTTCGTGATCGTTGTATTCTTATACAAGGTTTGTAAAGGGTTGGAGTTGGTGTGTAACTCCATCAACCCTGTGGTAAGGTGTTATTTTGTGTTGTGTGATTCGTGCTAACCGAGGAAGGTGTCCTCGAAGACTGGACTAGGTTGTTTATAACCGAACCAGTATAAAATTCTTGGTGTCATTTACTTTCAGCACTTACTTTCAGTTTCAGCACTGTTTATCGTTTTTGATCACGTTTGTAAAAATAGTAAACGAATTGCAAAAATTACAAAACTTTTCAGAATCATAGCCACACGTCTCAAGGTTCTTTTGGCACAAGTTTCAACCCTTTTGGACAAGTATAGGTCATCCAAACGCCCAAAGATATGAGACTAGTGCAGTCTGATTTTAAGGCTTGCAGAGGTTGAGACTTTGATCGTATTTGACTAACTTCCCAACAGAATTTTTCAAACATTTTTCAACCCATTTAAATTAAACTAATAAGGGGTTAGTATTTAAATTTTCAGAGCATTTGGAGTTATGTACAAATAGAAATTAATTTTGAAAATCGAACTACCGTTTCTGGCTGATTTGCGCAATCTGACCACTAACAATTTTTCAAGGGTTTAGAAGTTGAATTTTAATCTGAACTTTTTAGGAGATACTCAGAACATCTGAGGCTATATTCTCTCCAAATGTAGGAATTTTTAAAAACCTTAAACCTAGTTTTCAAAACGTTTTAAAACTTGTCCTGAAAACAGAAACTGTTTTCAGAAGTTGTGTATTTGGTTTAAAACAAATTTAAAAACCACATTTTCCGCACCCACTATTCAACCCCCCCTTCTAGTGGTGCCTTGAAAATCCTACAAGTGGTATCAGAGCGCAGGAACACTCACATCAAAAGGGTCCAACGATCTAAGTGAGATGGCAACCACAAACTTCAAAACTGAACAAGAAGGTATGTCCAGTCAAAGGCCTCCTCTCTTTGACGGTGAGTTTTTCATTCAATGGAAGTTAAGAATGAAACTTTTTCTTATGGCAATTGATATTGATCTTTGGTCAATCATAGAAGATGGTCCTTTTGTTCCATCAAAATTATCCACTGTAGATGGAGTCACACTAGAGGTTGTTAAGCCTAGGCAAGAGTACACTAGTGATGATAGAAAGAGACTAAGCATGAACGCTAAGGCTATGCAGTTACTTTTAAATGGACTAAGTAAAAGCGAATCAAGCTATGTTTCAAATTGTTCTAGTGCTCAAGAAATGTGGAGAATACTTGAAATGAAACACGAAGGCACTAATCAAGTAAAAGAGTCCAAGATCAACATGCTTATGTCCACACTCGAGTCATTTAAATTATTGCCAAATGAATCTATCGTTGATATGGATCTTCGCTTGACTAACATTTACAATTCTCTTGAGTCTCTTGGCAAAGCCTTTACTATGCAGGAAAAGGTACAAAAGGTCTTGCGAAGCCTTCCATCCGAGTGGGACCCTAAAGTAACGGCCATAGAAGAAAGCAAAGAAACTAAATCGATTAAGATGGAAGAACTAATTGGATCACTTAAGGTATATGAAAACAAACTCACTTTAAAATATTCTGAGTCTATTTCCAATAATGATAAGGCTATATCATTTAAATCAAATGAATACGTCGTAGATGATAGTGACATAGATTCCGATGATGAGGATTTAATCACGATGGCTAAAAGATAAAGAAAAATCTTGAGAAAATCGATTAAACATAAGTCTACTTCATCTAAGGATCATAAAAATAAAAATAAAAAAATAAAGTGTTATGAATGTGGACAACCTGGACACTTGTCATATGATTGTCCAAACAAGGACAAACAAATGAACAAATACCTTTGACAAGGATCGAACAAAAACTAGACTCGTCTCAGAACCTAAACAAAGGAGAAGAGCCTTCAAAGCCTCCACTTGGAGTGACACATCCGACTCTGAGACTGATGATACAGAAGAACAAAAGACACAAGTATGCTTTACATCTAAAGCATCAAATGAGGTATCTTCCGACTCTGATTCTGATTCTGAATATTCTTATGATGATTTATTTATTCAATATTTAGAGTTGCATAAGTTTTCAAAGACTCTTGCAAAAGAAAAAAAACGATTAATTGAAGACAAGAAGTTGTTAGAATCTTCTAACACGAACCTTGTTTCTCAATTAAACGATTCAAAAGAAGAGTCGTCATGCATCATTAATGCATTAAAATCAGAGGTCTCATCATTGACCACGCACAATAATGAAATGAAGTCCGAGATTTCAAACTTGAAATCAAGGAATGCGAATTTAGAGAAAATGGTGAAGAAATTTGATACAGGAACAAACATTTTAGATCACATTATTTCTTCACAAAAACATGATGGTGATAAAATGGGTTTAGGATACATTGAAACAAATGAAGTATCCATTAAACCAACCAAGTTTGTAGTGTCTAAGAAAGTAGACACTCCAAAACCAAATACGGCGTCTAAGATGATGCAAAGACCCCCTCTCCCCACATCTCGTCATACTTCTTCTTCATATCATGAGAAATAAAATTTTGTACCATATAGATATGAGAAGAAACAAGTGATGCATACACGACATTCATTTCATCCATCTAGATCACACACTACGCACACTAACACAAGGACATATCAAAAACGTCCTACATATAATGCGTATAAAGGAGTTCTTGGCCAAAGGCCAAACGCATTTGCACCTAACGTATATTATGTTGCGTTTTCATCACCTTTCTCACCTTTTGGAAGACCTAGAAAGGTCACCCAAATTTAGGAACCAAAAGGGACATTTTCAAAGGGTTGAATAAATAACCCTTACGAACGCACTTTGATATTATGAAATGCATGATTTTTTTCTTCTTTACATGCGCTTTTGATTGTCTTTCAAAAATAAAGGGGGAGAGAATGCATGATTTAAGAGGGAGAGAGAATGATTAATTGCACAAATCAAGGGGGAGCGATTTGAAATTTTAAATTCAAAATTTAAATTTAAGCACGATTGAAGGGGGAGCGACAAGATTTAATTCATGAATGTAGGTTATTTTGTAAATCATCAAAAGGGGGAGATTGTTGAGAAAAAGGGGTTTGAGTGATTTCAAAATGCATGATTTAAATAAACGCGTTACAAAGAAATGCATGACATATTTTATGACATGACACGTTGTTGCATAAAACTTGCTTTATATAGTTCATATATAATGTTGTCGTACTAAAGAGCCATGAAGCCTTAAAGCTTACATAAAATGGCAAGCATTTGTTGTGTTTGAACTATTTTCAGGTGCCATCATTAATGAACTAAACTAGTTCATTAAGTGAAGTACTTAGTTAAATAAACTAAGTAGTTCATTAAAGGAAGCTATATTTGGAAAATGCACAAAGGCAACAAATTGAAGAATGAAAAGTCTTCTTCTCCCTCATACTACACGTTTTTAACATATATTTATATATATATTCAGATTATTTTAAAAAGGCACATACACATATATTCCAACGTACTACCGACACGTTATATTTTATGAACGTACGTTAACATCACACCACTATATTTAACTCATGTTTATGAGTATATTCAGGTCTTATGTCATATGATATAAGTCATGGTGATGACAAATTTAATACGACACGTTAAAAGGTTTTAAACCGAAAATTGTCGTATCGGGCGAATACCGAAACTTTGCCAACGTGTCATGTACTTGCCATAAATAGATGGCCAGCCCTTACACTTCAAAAATAGCCACAAATTTCGTGGCTTACATGGTATCTACAGCCATAAAATCATTCCATGTTGGCACACACAAATCACCCCACATTAAGGCCAAATTGTGGAGATTCCAATTTCAATTTTGTCACATGGTTTAGGCGCCACTTTAAGATCAGCTAAGTGCTGAATATTAAAGTTTAATTTATGTATATTATGTGTAACATAATATATATAACATGTGCAAAAAGTTGGAATTTAATTAGAGAAAAATCGGGTAATCGATAAACGTCGAAAATTCGGTTTTCTACGTACACGACACATGGAACATTTTTGGCATTTCATATAACATGTATCTAGACACTTTTTACATATTTCATACATCTCAAAGTGTTCTAGAAAATTCAATTAAGGGCTGATTGGAATATACCATGTGTATATAATTAAATGTGCACTATTTTACAAAGTTTGCAAAAATAAAATTCAGCACATGCACAACCATGTCACACGCCTATAACAGCCTTGTTGGAGCATATGTGGAGTTTTGTTGGCATCTTAATTGGTCAAGAACAAAGCATGCAATGTTGGTGACTTAAAGAAAGGAGCTACAAAAGGTAACATTTCAAATCTTGTCACAATTGTGACACATGCTGAAAATTCAGCATGTGTGCTAAAGGCTGGCCGCTTTTCATCTCTTTAATTAGCTATATCTTGTTGTCTTAAATCATGTGAATAATTGGGAGATAGTATGAAAGTATTTTGAATTAATTATGAAATTAAAATGGTGATATTTTTGAATATCACACATGCTGAAAATTTCAGTATGTGTGGGAATGTATATGGCCGATTTCTAGGCCTTGTTGATGATAAATTTTTATTCCAAAAACGATAAGAATGTCTTGCACTAAATGGTGATTGAATCCTTGGATTAAATCAATGTAAAATTTGCAATATTTTGAATAAAAGGTGAATGTTACACATGCTGAAATTTCAGCATGTGCTAGAGACTTTATGGCCGATTTTGTTATGGCATTTTGGAGTTATTTGCCAAGCTAATTTTGTGTGATGATCTTGGGAATTATGGTAACTATTTTGTGATTATTTTGGCACATGTTTTAAGTGTTATTCTCAGATTTGTCTAGTCATCAAATGATGACAACATCCAACCAATCAATGAGTGCCAAGTAAGCAAGAGCTTAATGATCATCCAATGAGGAGATGTCAAGTAAGCAAAGACATGTCACAATGATGCCATATACTCTTCCAAGGACTTAGGAGATAATTTTCAAGAGGAGAAGAGCATCAAGGGGGGCGGTCAACTCAAGTTAAAAAGGAAGGAAGAGAGCAAAACAAAAACAAAGACAAGTCTTGCAAATTAATGTGCTAAAACGTTCTTGATCTTCTTCCTTCTACCTTTCCTTCTTTCTTCTCTCTAAAAGCCTATTCATATTCATATACTTGAATAGGCTTCTTATAGACCACCACATATACTCTTTATCATTGTAAAAGATTGATCAAGGTGTGATCAATCTTGCACTTGCTAGTTGGTGGTGTTCGTGATCGTTGTATTCTTATTCAAGGTTTGTAAAGGGTTGAAGTTGGTGTGTAACTCCATCAACCCTGTGGTAAGGTTTTATTTTGTGTTGTGTGATTAGTGCTAACTGAAGAAGGTGTCCTCGAAGACTGGAGTAGGTTGTTTATAACCGAACCAGTATAAAATTCTTGGTGTCATTTACTTTCAGCACTTACTTTCAGTTTCAGCACTGTTTATCGTTTTTGATCACGTTCGTAAAAATAGTAAACGAATTTCAAAAATTAAGAAACTTTTCAGAATCATAGCCACACATCTCAAGGTTCTTTTGACATAAGTTTCAACCCTTTTGGACAAGTATAAGTCATCCAAACGTCCAAAGATATGAGACTAGTGTAGTCTGATTTTCAGGCTTGCAAAGGTTGAGACTTTGATCGTATTTGACCAACTTTCCAAAAGAATTTTTCAAAACTGTTTCAACCCATTTAAGTAAAACTAATAAGGGGTTAGTCTTTAAATTTTCAGAGCATTTGGAGTTACGTACAAATAGGAATTAATTTTTTAAATCGGACTACTGTTTCTGGCAGATTTGTGCAATCTTACCACTAACGATTGTTTAAGGGGTTAAAGGTTGAATTTTAATCTGAAATTTTTAGGAGATACTCAGAACATCTTAGGCTAGGTTCTCTCCAAATTTCGGAATTTTTGAAGATTTGCAACCTAGTTTTCAAAACGTTTTAAAACTGGTCTTGAAAACAGAAACTGTTTTCAGAAGTTGGGTATTTGGTTTAAAACAATTTTAAAAACCATATTTTCTGCACCCACTATTCAACCCCCCTTCTAGTGTTGCTTTGCAGATCCTACAATATCTGTTCTTATCAGTTTAATATCTGATACGTGGGCCAATGGTTCACACGATATTAACTTAATTTTTTAAGGGGAAGAGTCTTAAAGAAAGCTTGCTACCTGGGCTCTTGAGCGTCGCCATGGCGTTGCACTAAAGCTTTGGCCTGGCGCACACCTCCAAACCTAGGCAAAACTTAATTAATTATGGGTCTGTTGTTGTGGGAGTAATTTGAACCCAATTTGCTTATAGATTTTTGAATTACGTTGGGTGAATTTGCACCCAATTTGCGTAGAATAATTCTCTTGATTCTCAGTTAAATGTAAAAGCCAAGGCTTGAGCTTGGCGTTACATTAAAGCCTTGGCCTGGGTGCGCACCCCTCCAAACGTAGACAAAGCACAGACCAGAATGCACTCACTTCTTTATATATAAATGAGAGATAGTTTATGTCTTAAAACTCCACCCGCAGTGACATTGTAGAAGACCGGGGCTTTTTAGTGACATTGTAGAATACCGGGGCTTTTGAATCACTGAGATAGGGGCTGGGGATGTTTGCGGCAGAATACGCCAATCAGTTCAACGTTCTGGGAAGACTCGTGCCATCTGTTATGGCGACATGCGCATGAAAATGGTCAAATTTGAGAGGGTCTCAACACACACATTCGCACTGGAGTAGTGAGTGCAAACGCCAAGGACTTTAGAGAGCTGCTAGATGCCTGCTACCAGGTGGATAGCGACATACAACATCGCGATAAGGAGAATAAAGGCAAGAGACCCCGTGAGACGATTGAGGGTAGACCCAGGAAATGGGTAGGATGGGTCAGATAAGTTAGCCACGACCTCAGCAGCAGGAGGAGGAGTCCAGGGACAATGTGTTGACAATGATCCCTACTTGTCCCACATGCAGCCGGAGACATGCAGGACAATGCTGGAGAAAGATAGGGGCGTGGTTCAACTGCAGAGAGATGGGTCACATGGCTAGGGATTACACAAAACCGAGAAGTGTGCCTCAGAGAGCAGCCCCACAGCAGGCACAAAACGGTCGACCATGGGCCAATGCCATGACGCACGTGTTGGTCGATGCGTATGAGAAGGGGTCCAAATGACGTGGTCACAAATATCTTTAATTTTGAATTTTAAATGATTAAGCTGTACCTGTGTAACTCTGTATTCGAGCCCCTAAACTTGATGGGTACCATATTAGTAAGCAAATAGTCAGGATAAATGATAATATCCGAAAAGATGTAGATGGTGCTTAAGATGTAAATCCTGGAATTATTAAGATAAGTGATGATACTATTGTCGGTAAGAAAATTGAGATGAACAAAAGAACACGCAAGTATTGTTGAATCTAGTAAGCTTGAATTGGAATAGAGTAAGCATGAACAAGTAGTGGTTGCTATTCATGTGGGATTTAACTGGATTAAAAAATTAGCGGTTGAAATAACCAAATAAAGAAATACAATAGATCAGAGTGGCGCGCGGAAGCATGGTGAATTAGAATGCCCTAAGATGCCTAAGCTAATGATTGTGTAAGTTGAATCCTATAACATAGAACGAATAGAAATAAACTATGATTAAGAACTGAATCGATAAGTTGTTGATCTCACTACTAAGAATAAAGGCTTATAGAGTGTTACAGCCCGGAAAATTCGTTATGTAGTATCAACCTCCAATACCGTAAACATAATCTCATAGGTGTACGATTCATTAGCAAATATATCATAAATGTTTGAATCCACACAATAAAAGCTCAAATTAACTTAGTTAGTAACAACTTAAACTATTAGTATAAATTAAATCAAAAAGAAATACATGACACAACAATATTATACTACCTTAAATAAAAAGAAAATAAAATACATACATGAAAGAAAAAGAAAAGGAAAATGAAAAAGAAGGTGAAGACAACTTGTTTCACACTTTAAACATTTAGCATAAAAAAATAGCATGCTTAGGAATCTTGTCATAAAACCCATTCATTACACCCATACTTGTCTAAAGGTTGTCTCCCACCCCATCCCTTCCCATGCTTGGCCGCCCCCACCTTTAGTAAAGAAGGAATTTTTATTTCTGCTTCAACCCCTCAAATAATACATCTTCAACCAACCAATTTCATCCTATCTTCAAGAAAACCCAAAAACATTCCAACTCCCTCCTTGCACCCCTCTTGGCCGAAAGTTACTATCCCATCAAGGAGAAGATTTTCTTCTCCTTTCTTCATACCAACATCACTCAAATCAAGTATCAAAAACACTCAATCAACTAAGAAAGATTCAAGAAGGTTGTAGCATCTAGAATCAAAAGCAATCAAGGTAAGAACTTTATGAAGTCTAAGTTTGATTCTTCTATATACTTAGTTTCATAAGTTGCTCACTAACCCTTCTTTTAAACCCTAAAAACCATGTATACCTAGGAGGAAGGAAGAAGAACTCTCTTCCAAACCAAGTGAAGGAAACATCTTCTAAGTGTAAGAAAGGTGAACCAAGGCAAGTACTCTTCCTAGATCCTTCATGGATTTCAAATTCAATATTTATGTTTATATTAAAAATGGGATCATCACGTAGTATGTTCAAGTTTGTCATAAGAATATGAAAGACCTATGATTGTAAATGTTATATATATATAAATATAGGTAAAAATACATATAAAAGGCTATATAAACATTTAAATGCAACATATATATATACGGTTAATATATATATATACACACATATACAAGTGCATACATACGGTAATATACATATATATACAAATAGATTTAAACTTTGAACAAATGACATGAAATAAAGAACCTTAAGAAAGGTATACAAAGAATACAACTTTTGATGTTTTAAATATGTTTTCTTTTATGATGATCATCATGTTGTATTTTTTATGTATTTTAGTGTTAATATGTTTCAAGATCATGTCTTTAACATGTTTATGTATGCATCATAAGCATGAGTTGTACACATGGTCTCAATGGTTGTTTGATGATCATCATCTTCATATATACGCCACATATACATGGTCATGTGGCCTAGGTGAGTACTCCATTTGAGTTTCATCATTTCATCTTCAAGATGTGTATTAGATGATGAATATGACTCAAGAAGTACATTTTTTTTTATGTTTTCCATCATGTTTATGATTATGCATTTTCTTAGTGTTATAATCTTAAGATTAGGTAAAAGAAGGGAAAGCAATATGTACATATTAATCATGAAATTATACAACATACAACATGTACATAGAAGGAAGGAAAATGAAATATAAATGTGTATAATCCATGGCCAAACTTTCGGCCACATGGTAGTAATATGATAAAATGAAATGTGACATGTTAAAGAAGTATACATGAATATAATCATATATATATATATATATATACACGGCTTAAGGTATTAAGAATATAAAATCATGGTATATATATATATACGACATATTATATATATATACATATATTTATACACATTCGGCCTTAAGGCCATTTGTGTAATATAATGAATTAAGCTTCATGTTATGTAGAATATGTGGAAATGAATAAAGTATGGTATAAGTGTAGGTAGTTGTATGTGAAGAATTAAAGGATCTAGGAATTAAAAGTCAATTTCCTTAAGTGTTGGAATATGAGTTGTATTTGGAGAATACAAATTAAGAAAGTGGTGTTGAATGAAAAATGAAGAAAAGTGGGCTGTTTTAGCCTCATGGCCGAATGGCCTTTTGTTGGTCAAAGTGTGAATCCCTTTAAGTTATGATATGTAGGATGAAAATAAGTAAGTGGTGTTATAAGATGTAGTTTACCATAACACCTCATACGAACAAGTCTCATGCTGCACGAAGATAAAGTTTGAAAGTTGTTTTACGCATATCATGTTTTAAAAGTTCATATGCATGTGAATAATAAACGCGAGACGATCGATTTCATTGACACACGATATGTTATGTTCATGATTATGCCTATGTTATGTTCGCCGGCGTGACATCGGTATCGGGTGATAGATGTCAGGGGCATATGATTACGTATATGGCCGAGTGTAACACCGGGTCTGGGACAGGGGATCTCTGTCATAGCGCGTCACCGTTAGTACATGTACATATGTTTATGATGTTTTATGTCGTATATGTACTACATGGGAAATCGATCGGTATGTCGTGTGTTATTATTCTTATGAAAAGTGCTATAGTCAATGATGAAAATGTTATGTCTTCATGTTATGAAAATGTCATGTTATGCAAGTTATGAATATGTCATTTTACGCAAGTTATGAAAATCTTATCAATTTATGAAATGTCATGTTTATGAAAAGCCATGTTTACTAAAAGCCATTTTATGAAAAGTCACGTTTTATGCATCATGTCATGATCATGCCCTTAGGTGGTGATTAGTATATTTATACAATCATGATGCCTTAAGATGACTAAGGAAGATTATGTACGTAGAGGTGATGGTTATAAGTTATGACCTTAGTATAAGATGGTTTAGTGTTCAAGCATGGAAGGTAGGCTAAGGATATGCTGAGGAAGAATGATATGATCCATAAGGTATGATGCAAAATCTTATGTTCTGTTTTACCCTTATATATAATACTGTCATTTGTAAATGAAGATGTAATTATATATATGGTTACTTTATTACTACTTGTTTCCCCATGTATGATCCACATGAAGTATCTATAAAGAATACTTGCTGAGCGATTAGAAGATGGTGGTTATCGCTCATACTTGCCTCTTAACATTTCAGAGAACAGGGACCCTAATGCCGTGTTCATTGAGGAGGAACCCCAGATAGAGTATCCGTGAGCAAAGATTTAGGCTGAAGCTATGTACCTGTGGTGTGAGCTTTATTTATTGTGATGTAATAAAATTATCGTGAGAAGTTGTATTTGTGGATGTGTGGATTTGAACGGTTTGTAATAATAATATGCGTGTCGTGAGTTTATTTTAAGATGCTTCCGCTATATCGATTACAATTCATGTCGACATGTACATGTATAGTATCGACGCCTTGTACTCTATGGAGTAGAGTATGGCGGGTGCACTGAGCCGGAACTCTGGTTTCGGGCGGGGCGCTACAGTTGGTATCAGAGCCAATGCTCTAGATCCACGGCGGGAATAGTAAAGTAAGCACTTAGAAGTTAAGTGATGATCCTAGAACTTAAGTTATGATCTTAGACCAAGAGTGATATCCTAGATTAGAATCCTTAGAATATTTAGGGATAGCTAAATAACATTTAAAAGTTTTGTTGAATTATTAAGTCCCCAATTAATTTTTTTTTTGATTCTGAACTAATCAGGAAGACAAATTGATCTCTTTTGTAAATGATTACCAATGATACTATCTTCAATAGGATGTCTCCACGACCTAGAGGTAGACCGCGCGCTGACAGACTTGCACAGTTACCCCCTCCTCCACCACCACAGATACCCTTGCAGACAGGACCGGTTCCACCTTACACTGAGCATGTGCCTCCACCCCCCACAGCAGCAGGGTCAGGGAGATTTTCAGCAGGCTGTTCTGCAAGCTTTGGTACAGATAGGACAGGCGGTAGGTAACAACGGTCACCAGAATTATGCGCCACCTCCACCGCCACCACCTCCACCACAGCATGGTACTCGTTTCTTTTACGGAGAAATGAAGAAGGCCCGCATTCCTAACTTTGAAGGTGGATCTGACCCTGACATAGCCGAGAAATGGCTAAAAGAAGTACAGAACAATTTTGAACTGATTCAAATACCGGAAGAGATAAAAGCTCAGGTTATCAAACCTTTTCTGACGGGTGAGGCCGATGAATGGTGGACCACTAATTTGCAGCATTTGCCAGCTCCAGTTACTTGGGAGCGATTTCTGAGAGAGTTCCGCAAATTCTATATTCCACCATCAGTTACCTTACAGAAGATAGGGATGTTTGAGTCTTTGGTCCAAACGTCTGGTATGACAGTGGCAGACTATGCTAACCGATTTACTGCATTGGGAAGATATGTTCCAGCGGTTATGGGGGATGAACAACTGAAGATGATCAAGTTTGAGAGAGGACTGAACCCACGCATTCGCACATGGATTGTGAATGCCAACCCAAGAGATTTTGGTGAATTACTGGATGTTTGCTATCGGGTAGAGAGGGACATCATTAGGCGTGACGCTGATACCCGGGGCAAATGGCCCCAAGAGTTTGGAGATGGTCAGTTTGGTAAAGGGGCTAAGACTATCAGAGGAGATGATGGACGTACACGTCAGCAGAATTATCAGCAGCAACCTCAGCCGCAACATCCACCACAGGCGAATCCGATTCCGAGATGCCCTAAGTGCCAGAAACCGCATACAGGAACATGTTTGCTGAAGATTGGAGCTTGCTTTAACTGTGGCAAGGTGGGCCACATGATCAAAGACTGTCCTGAGCCCAGGAAGGGACCCCAGAGGGCCGCACCTCAGCAAAGAGATGGCCCAAGAGCCAATGCCAGAGTCCATGTGATGACAGATGAGGAGGTTCTGGAAGCCCCAGACGTGGTGACATGTATAATTCATTTTGAAAAGTTTATGATATTATCTGCTTGTTTCGGGATTGCATATTTGAATTATGAATTTCCTCAGGTGTCATATTAACAAACAACATACCTGCCAACGTATTATTTGATAGTGGTGCAAGCCATTCCTTTGTATCGAAAAGGTTTGCTAAGAACCTTGATAGTTGTCCGACTAGACTGGATACGCCTTATCGCGTTCAGGCACCTGGTGATCAAGTAATCATTTCACATCATATATATAAGAATTGAGATAGAAATGGGAGGACAGAAGTTCGAAGTTACCCTAATTCCTATACAGATTGGGGATTTCGACCTTATTCTAGGCATGGATTGGTTGTTCAAACACCATGCCTACATTGATTGTCGTGGTAAGCGTGTTATGATTAAGGATCCAATGCGAGAAGAAGTGATTTATCAAGGGAACTCTAAGATGAAAAAGATACCACAAAATATTTATCTGACAGCAGCAAAAGCCTTTCGATCACTGAAGAAGGGTAGCGAAGGATTCCTTGTGTATGCTCTTGGCAAGGATTCCGAGACCCCATCAATTAACAGTATTCCAGTGGTTAAGGAGTTCACAGATGTATTTCCAGATGATCTACCAGGTTTGCCTCCGGACAGGGAGATTGAATTTGAGATTAATGTCGTTCCAGGAGCTGAACCAATCTCAAAGGCACCGTATAGAATGGCCCCAGCCGAATTAAAGGAATTGAAATTACAGTTGCAAGAATTGATAGATAAGAAGTTTATACGGCCAAGTGTATCACCATGGGGAGCTCCAGTGTTGTTCGTTAAGAAGAAAGATGGCAGCATGCGACTCTGCATCGATTACCGAGAGCTGAATAAGATCACTATCAAGAATAGATATCCACTGCCTCGAATTGACGATTTGTTCGATCAATTAAGGGTAAGTAATTTAAATAATTACATAACAAATATATAACTATTAT